>JH720036.1:244600-393621 GCA_000231845.2 Tetrahymena malaccensis 436 | reverse complement strand
CCAACCCCAATAATTTATTGAATCAGTCTTAAATTATTTATCATTTAAAAACATTAAAAAAACTTAATTAACTTCAATTAAATTTATTTGCTTTTTATTGAATTAAAATTTTATTAAATAAATGGTCGATTAATAAATAAATAAAAAAATGTTTATAATTAATTAAAATTTTATTTTATTTTGAAGAAAAAAATTCTAAAATTGACAGAAATAATTAGAATTATTTAAATATTTATGGATTTTATTTAAGATATTATTACAAAAGTTTTTAGATTTAAAAGCAATTCTTTTATATTTTTAATTAGCTTAAAGATAAGCATTTGTAATAAGCTATTTAATTAATAAACAAACTTAAAAGTAAATATAAATAAATATAAAATTAAATTATCTTATAAATATATAAAAGTAGTTTTTATTTAATATTTTAGTGCTTATAAGTTATATTGTTATATGTGTTTGTGTTTTTTTCAATTACATTCATTAAAAATATTTAATGAGCTTTTTGATACAAAATTTTTATAGCGCAGTCAGTGTATGCATGAACTCTTTTTGATCAAGAGGTATAGAAAAAAATAGGAAAAATCAATAAAAATTTTTGTGATTATCTTTTTTTGATTTTATAATCTGTTTGGTAGCTTTTAAATTAATCTTATTCTCTTTACTTGAAAGTGACTCGTTATAATCTGTGGCTTATTTAGCTTCAAATTAAGAGCATGTCGTATTATTTTTTTAATTATTTATATGACGAATTGTATCTTTATAAGCAAATATTTCTGTTTTTTTTGCAAGTATTTAATTCTAAATATTTTTTTATTTTAATTAAGTTGGTTCTGATTGCAAATATTATTTTTTTCCTTGTGCTTTGTTCGAATCTTTAAGTGTCTGTAATAACGACTAGTCACCTTGATGAATATTCTAATATTATTGATTTACAATATCTAATTATTTTTTCTATTCTTGTGCTAGAACTGGTTTCAAATTAATTATTGAGTTAGGCTTTTATTCTTAGTTAGAGTCTAATAAATCATCCTACTAAATTGGAGACTAGCTGTAAGAAGATATGGTTTGTGAGTGACAACTATTATTAGAGCAATTTATGCATTAACAAAGCGAAGAGCATTTTTTTCCTATCATATAACATTCACAATATTTCTTTTTGCATTTAGACTTTTTGCAATTGCAGCCTCTTCTCGTGTCAATAACTATTTCTTATTATTCAATTTACATATTAGAAGCAAATGCATCTTAATAATTAATGTTTGTAGCTGCTTAAATACTAGAAAATATAAATGCTGAGGGGTTTTTAGCTTCTATTAACTTGATGGCTTCATTTCTTTATTCTAAGTGATTCTTAGAGTTTCTGCATTCTAAGCAAACACAAGCAGGTCCACAAATTTCTCCTCTTGCAAAGCATTCGCAATAAAGCTTAAGGCAAAGAGATTTTCTGCATTTGCAGGGAGTTTTCGAAACTCTAAAAGTCTCTCCTTCATTTCTACTGTCAAGATTTTCCAATTTATTATTTGGTTATTATTATTATTTTTGTATACTATTATTGTTAATTATTGCTTGGTCTGTCTTAATACTTAGCGATAGTGGCTTATCAAAATTTGAGAGAAAGGAAGGAGAACTATTCTTATTTCCAATATTTTTACTGTAATCTTCTCTTTTTTCTTCTTATTATGTGAATTCTTTTTAAAATATTTTACGAGGGTTCATTTTAAGCTCTTCTTAGTTATCTTTTACATCTCCATAAAGCTAGTGCTAGTTTTGCTACAGAAGTATGTTCTTTTCCTTCTTGTTATGGTATTTATTCATAAGCTTTTTTGTAATTAGTTTTTTTCTCTTCATTTCTTCGATCCTTTTATTCAGGAATATCTTTTCTACAGCTTTTTAAGCTTCAAAGCAAAACGGATTAGGAGTGCAGTTCATTATAAAGTCTTCAACTTGTGTTGTATAACTCAACTTCTACTTATATAAAGATTATTCATTAACATCGAAAAAGTCAAACTTCTCCGAAGATGATAGATCGTTTGCTAATTCATCATCGTGCTAAAACAAGCGAAAATCAGAAGATGATGATTCCTTGCAATATTACTAGTTTTAATCTGAAAAACTTTGAAAGTTATAATCGTGTTATTGTTTTAGGTCATAGCAGCTTTAGTTTACTGACTCAGTAGCGCTTATAAAATAAAGAAAACAAATTAATGAAATACAATTAATTTAATGCAATTTTAGTTACTTATCATCAGTCTTGTTAATTTCTTCATTATTTTCTTCTAAATAATGAGCTAGGATATTCTTAACCTTTGTTTCATTTTTACCTTCACCTCCACTAAATCCCATTTAATTTTCTTATGCACAGTATCTAAATAAAGGATATTAAAAAGAAAGAAATTAAAATCTATAAAAAAGAGAAAAAATAGCAAGAAATTTTTTTTTTCGTCATACTCAAAGTTGTGAGTGTCCAGATTATTAAAGCTATGATTAGGTGAAATCTCCATTTGGCTGTAAAAGTTTTTGAGCTCCTCTTGAATGCTGCTCCTATTTGTGTCTAAATTGTTGGTGCTGTTATTGTTATTGCTATTACCCTTATTCATTTAATATTTATGAAGTTTGATATATATTATGTTTTCTTCTTCTCCTGTTAATTTTTGTTGAAATTATTATATAGAAAAATCAAATATCTATTTTTTATAAAATCTTGAAATCAAAAATTTTTTGTTTTTAATAATTTTTTTTTTTTGGCACAAAAATTAATTAATTACTATTAATATCATGTCTATAAATTTCTATTTAACAAAAGCATTTTTCTGAAAAATACATACATACATACATAAATACCATTCTGTAAATAATATTGCGAAGTTTTTCATTTACTTGTTTTTATTTATATCAAATAAATACTTAATTATTTACATAAAACAAGCTAAGCAATTTATGTAATAATTTGCCAATATTTCATTATATCTTAAAAGTTTTCTTACTGATTTTGAGCACAAATATTAGAGGGGTTGTGCCAAAACCAAGTAAATTACAATCTTTGATTTAATAAGTATATTGAATAATTATTCGAGTTATAAAAGAAGAAATAAATAGAAAATGTAATTTTTTAAAGAATTTTAGAATTAAAAATCATTAACGAAAAATATGATATTTAATCTAGTCTAATTTATTTTTTTCCTATTTTAATATATAAAAATAACTTTAAAATATAAATACTCTCTCTTAATTTCTATAATATAAATTATTTTAAAAAGAAAGATGATTTTTAAAAGATTAAAATTGCTCTCTAAATAATAAAAACACTAGCAAAAAAAATAAACTATTGTATTAATAAAATTGTCTTAGCTTTGATAGAAATTATTAAAATTCTATAATATATAACAAAGACTAATTTAAATCTATTTAAGTTTCTTTTTTAATCCAGCAAATTTTATTTAATGAAATAATAGAACTCATAGCAAAAAAAAATTCAACTATTTCGAAACAAGAGGAAAAAAATGATAAAGGGTGAAGTATTTTTATTTTAAGGGAAAAAATTGGTAATATTTTTTGTAGGTTCTAATTCGATAGTAACTTAGAAAATAAAATTTAATGTTTTGCAATTTAAATGGATTGAAAATATCAAAGAATTTTTTATTTAAATTGAATTTATAAGAATGTATTTATTTGGATTTTGCTTTGATGAAAACGTTACTCATAAATTTTAATTTTTTAAATTAGAAGAAAAATAAATTAAATTTAATAAATAATTGCATATAACATAAATATTTTATAAATAAACAAAGAAATATCTTTCAAGTTTTTAATATGTTAAATTAAAAAGAGCAACTAATTTTATTCATGTAGTTCTATAAATAGAAATTGAATTTTATAAAATAAGAATTTTTTTTTAATTAAAGATTTTATCAAGTAAAATCAGACATTCATTTTTTTTTTATCAAGTAAACTATTAATTAAATTTATTAAATTTTGTTTGGCTATTTTTGCACTTATTATTACTGAACTGATTTATTATCTAAGCATTATTTTTAGTTTTGAAAATATGAAACTTTCAGTCTAATTAATTTCATTTTTACTGACGACTAATATACAATTACTAAAGGAAATGAAAAAGAAATTAATTTTAAAATTTTAGTTCTTTTAAGATTTAAATATAACTTATTTATTTCTAATTTAATTTACTAATTTCATAATAAATCATCAAAATTAAATAAAAATTGTAAGATTTTTAATTAAGATATACAAAATAAGCAAATATTTAATTGTGTGTTTTATAGACTTAATACAAACTAAAATAGATATCTTTTTGTACAAATAAATTAATCTAATTAGTGATATTTAGATTTTATATAATTTTAGCTGGATTTGTTAAGTGAAAAAGACATAAATTGGGTTAAATTAGCTTAACTCTATTTTTATAATATAGTTATGAATGAAAAAAGACTTTAAATGAGAAATTTTATTTTTATTATTAAACAATTGAATTTTATATTGACTAATTAATTTTAATTTGAATAAATTTTAGTTGTTGTTTTATATTTTTTTGTTTGTTTGTTTGTTTGTAGTTTTTTGTTTAGTTTAGTTTATATTATTATTGAAATTTTTTTGAAGTAGAAATATTATAGAAGCTAAAATTAAAATGATTGTATCAATTTAATAATTGATCCGAAACGAATTTGTTTAATCTATTTTGATATTCGTTTGGAGGAACGGTTGTTATGGAAGACCCGTAAAATGTTGATTTAATCGAATGAACTAATTTTTGAGTAGACCTATTTTAATTATACTGATTAGATATAAATAACCCATAAAATAATTTTACTTATATTCAGTAAATATGTTCAATACTCCCATGTAATAGACCTACTTTTCATCTTCAGAAAGTATGCCAGATTAATATTTTTCATAAAATCTTAGCTGCTACTCTGATTAAATGCTATCATTAAAGCATGGAAACCTAAGAGTATCATCCCTATCTCTATACTAAATTGTAGTGTTGCTGTTTGTAAGAATATGACTTTCTTTAAGCATGCTCAATCTTTATTGATCCACTTAAATGTTATGTATGCCAAGTAGGAGGTAATAATTAATTATATTCTGCTTAGAAAGAAATTATGTATCAGATTTTAGTTAATTTAGTAGCTAAATCTTGTCTTAATAAGTTAGTTTAAGCTTTACCTTATCATGCTTAAGGTCTAGCTCTTTGAGAGATGTGTTTTTATCAAAATTTTATAAATTATTTCCTCTTCTTGCAGTTCTGTTATGAGTCGAACCTTTGATTTCATATCTCATGTCAATTTCTAATTCTGTGCAAAACACATTATGAGTAACAAAAAAATAAACGGAGTCTCCTATTTTCTTTCCTTTCTTATTAAATTTTATCTTATAAAGCCCATACAGTCTATTTAATATTTTAATAAATTAAGTTAATAAACTCTTTGTTAGATTTTATTGTTAAATATTTTAAATTTCCTCTAAAGGCTTTATTTAACTTGAATAACTTACCTCATTAGAAGAGTATGGAAATTATTATTAATGTAAGCAAAGTAAGGTGGAAGTATTTTTTTTAAAAACTATGCTTGCTCTTTTGATATTGCCTTGATAACAAACTTGGCATCCTCAGAATAATACTAAAATTTATTGAAAGTTTTTGTAGAAGAGCAAAGCTCTGACAAATTTGTCATGTTTCCTAGAATTAAGTTGCCTAGCAGAGTTTCTGGCCCTAAACTCTTAGAATATGTTTATTTGTTAATGTTAAATAATTATCTGATTCTTTCGAATATCAAAGGTGCATAATCAGTGAATTTGTATTAAATAAAATCTGAATCATTTTGGAATGTTCTTATTAAGTCCTTACTACTCTTTTAAGTAAAGTCTTTAGGATCTACTTATTTTGACATACCAACATCTCTCAATCCCTTTATAGAACCCCTAATTCCAATCATCATCACAAATATCAAATTCCAGTTTTCGTGTCCTACATAAATCTTATTAAATTTTTCATTTATTAAACACAATAATTTTTGTTTAATTTATATTTTACTGAAATATTTCTTCTGGTTTATGTGTTCTTTTTATGACATGGAATATTACTAATAGTTACTTTTCTCTGTTATAATGACTTACTTTGTTAGAATTCGAATTTCTAAAGTAAATCTTTGTGAGTCTCCATACCATACTATGAAAATTTATTGAAAGTTTTTGTAGTAGTCTAAATACTTGAAATTCTTTAGTTAAATCTTTAATCTGCAATCGTTTCTTCATAATCTTCTCTTTAGGTTGCATGCAATGTAATCAATCCTCCTCCTCCTCCCTTCGTCCTTGTTTAAGAATTACTTGTTTTTCGTGTAAATTTAGTTGTTAATCCTTCATCTTTATTGGTTAAATTATCTAAATACATTTCTAAATCTTCAGTTTAGTTCAATAGCATTCTATTGCAATACGTAGAATATTTTAAATTAATCTATAAATAAAAAACTTAAAATATAAATTGATTACTTTATCTTTTCTTCTAACTTGTCTAAAAAGTCCAATGCTTTGCTTTCTTAAATTAATGAGTGATCTTTATCATTTTATTGCTAAATTTTTTGCATTTCAAATTTTTCTTGTACCAAACCATTAATATCTTCTTCTTCCTCTTCAGGGTCTTAATCACCTAAGTGAATTTAAGTAGGTTATAGTATGCTTAATGGTCCTTAGTATGTAGAACTCAAAAAAGAGTTATTGATATACGAGTTCTATTCATGCTGGAAAGATGTTAGAAATAAAGTAGATCCATTATTAACATTGTTATTATTTACATTGTTATTATTAAATAAAAATTAATTTAAAGAATTTGGTTGAAGAAATTTTTCACAATTTTCAACAGATAAAATACGCTTTTATAGTTAGCTAGTATCAAAGCCATTTGCTTAATGATTATTCGCTTATTGTTCATACTCCCAGTTATCTTTTTATTGTTGTAAATTATTTTCAAAATCTTTTAGAGAAATTAAGCAGTTAGCTACTTCATTATTAAGTCCTTGCAAGTAGCTCATAGTTTTAAGATTACATAATTCACTCTTTTTTATTTAATTGTTAACTTTGTTTTGAATTTTCTTTTACTCTACATTCATGTATTTGATTTATTTTTCCATCATTTCATCTAAGTTTTTTAATAGAAAAATATAAATACAAAAATTATTAATTTAAAATTTTTTGATAAAACTTCATCTTATTATTAGAAAGAAAGTAAACAAGTAAATTATTTATTTAATCATCACGATGAATTGAAATATCTAATTAAATAATTTAGTTAAATACCTCCATTAAATAGCTCGTACCATGAAAAAATATGTTAGTGTCTAGAATATGTGTTGAAATAGTCTTCGAAATCAACAAAGCCTTTTTACTTGAAATCCAATTTTCTAAATACGCTTTCAATGTACTGTTTTTGGGGGTACACTATTAATATATCAATTATTAATGATCAAAAATAAGCCAGAAAAAAATTAACTATTAGTAATTATAACCACAATTCTTTATTTAAAAACAATGTTTTGCAAAAATAAATTACCAGTGGATCCTGAGAGATCTTTCCAGACTAGAGAGACTTAATTAACCATTTACTCAATATCATACAATTAAATTTTGTTCCGATCATTTGAATTCATTGTTATAAACGAAAAACTTAACTAAGCCTTTTAAATATCTGTCCCATTAATGATAGTATCTAGATATGACAGATAATCTTCGAAGCTGACCTATTTTAAGATTGTATTTAAAAACAGTATTAATTTAACTTATGAAATCAAAATATTTGATTAATAAAAGTAGATATATCAATCAATAAACATTTTTAAAAAAATACCCATTCAATAATTTAAAACTTTTCTAAAATAAAATAAACTCTTTGAAGTAAATTGGATTTAATTTGTGGTAGACTGTTAAATAGTTTTAATAGGTATTATATGCAAACAATTCTTATTACCTTGCCATCTTAATCTTTGTCTATTAATAAAAATATGCGATCTGATATGTACGAAAGATGATCAATCCCTAAAATTCCCATGCTCTTTCTAAACAATTTTTGGTTCAAAATACCCTTTAACGAAATGCTATCAAATCTTTTCTTAAAAAATACTAATTCTTATTCAGTAAACTTATACTTTTGCATCAAATACTGCATATTCTGACTTTATTTAGATTATTTTTTAGGCGAATTATCTCTCCCATATAATGACTTTGTTTAAAATTATGTTTAGTTTTTATCTGTAAGCGTGTATTAACCTACTAAGGGAGCAGTGAATGTTGTATATTTAGGGTTGGTTTTAACTGTCTATGTGAGGTCATAAAAATTAGTTTCATTATTTATGTGCTTATATTGTTGACTATGAATTGTTTACTACTAACTTTACTCATATAAATTACGCATCCTGTATATTTTATATGATTACTTTTTTACAATATATATCTTTTTAATTTATTTTCTAATTAAGTATTGTGTTTTAACAAGACTTAATCAAAACAACATACACAATACCATTCTTTCAATTAGCCAATTTTTATTAATCTTAATTCTCCTATCCAGCCAATTTTACTCACTGCTTGCAAAATAAATTCATTAATCAATTAATAATTTTTTAATCAGCATATTATTAAAAGCAGTACTTTTAAATTTAATTTTCTTCTATCAAGCAATCTTTACTTGTCCACATATTTTTTAAACTTTTATTCCTTTTCTTGATAAATTCAGATTACTGGAAACGTATTAATTGCCATCTATTTATTAATATAAACATTAATGCATGCACGTCTATTAAATTATTTAAAGATAACTAAATATTTTCCTTAAATCTAAAATTACATTCATTTATTTATCTTTTTCTAATTAATAATATGTAAACAAATTCTCTAAATTATTACATACTCATGTTTACTTCAGTAAAAAGTTAAATCTTTAAAATATTATTTACAGATTTAAATTTACTTCAAAGCAAGAGAAGAATAAAAACAACTAATAGATTATTAAATGTTAAAAAAGATATTAGTATAGGTATTTTTGAGAGAATCTCTAACAAATCAATTAAATAAATACCTTAAATACATATATACCTAAAAAAGAAACTTAGTCATAATTTATAATTTAAAAAAATATAAATCCTCAAAACATTATTAATACAAAATACTAATAATTTGGTAATATTTAAAGAAAATTCTGAATATCTAATGCATAATATATAAAATTTTAAAATATTATTTAAATGATTATTATGATATTTATTAAATGCTAAACAATTTAAATTTAAACATCTTTATATACTATTTCTAGTTAAGGGAATATTCAAAATATATTGAATCTTTAAAATTTGAGAATATAAAATCTAACTAAGACAAAAAATATTCAATTTTATACAATAAACTTAATAACAATAATAAAAATACTAAGGTTCTCAGCATAAGCAGAAACAGAAAAGTAAAAAATTTTAAAAATCAAAAGTAATATTTTTAAATCGAATATTCTGAATTTATACAATGTGCATAATGTTTATATTTAATACTGTTATGATAGTAAAATAAATATTTAAGATAAATAAGTAATAAAATTAAAAATTGTATAAGTAAAACACTAATTTAATTTCTTATTTATTATACTTTACTAAAAAATTAATCTAAATTAAAAAGGTTAATTTATAAGAAAAAATATATTAAATAATTAGCAAATAATTTGATTTTTTAACTAGTCAAATTCCTATAATTAGATAAGTATTTATTAACATATTAAATCAGTTGTATAAATTTTGAATAATTCATAGCTAATACAATAAATAGTTAATTAATATGTTAAAATTATTTATTTTAATTAAAGTTATCTTTATTGGTATTCAGTTATTATTTTTATTTGTTAAAAAAAATTATTATCTAAAAAAATGTGTTGCTGTCTATTTTAGTTTTTACACATTTATTTAATCTTTATGAAATCAATTTTTTGTATCAGTAAATGTAAATCGGCTTAAACAATTTACGTTAATGTTATGCTTTTAACCATTAATTTTTATCAGAAATCAAAATTATGTTATATTATAATAACATTTAGATATATCTATAAATTCCCTACATTATTTTTTTAATAATTTAACATTTGAAATTGTAATTTTTTAGAAAAAAATATCTAAACAAATAAATCAAAATTATAAGAATCAATTAGAATTAATAAATAAAATTACTTTTAATGGGCTCTAGTGCTGGTAAAAATAATACTAAGAATGATAAAAATATAGCTAGTGGAGGAGAGGCTAACTAAAAGGATATCTTAAAAAGCTAAAATATAAATAATAGTAATGAAAGCTAATGGGATGACGTTCATGGAAATGTAATTTATTTATGCAAAATTGAAATAAATCTACAATGATTATATTTTCTCAAACATAATAGTTTATTCTACCTCATAAAATGGAGTTGAAGAAATAATGTATAGAAACATAGCAGCAAGTAGGTAAAATAAACAGTTTAATTCAAGAAATATATTAATTATAAATCTTTTATGATTGTTTTTGAATTTTTCATGATTTGATTTTCTTAAAATAGATGATGCTCTGAAAAGATTAATAGAACTAAACATAATTCCAAGGGACAGTAATACAAAAAAAAGCTTGAAATAAAGATACCCACAAAAACATTATAGTTATCATTAATAACCAATAAAAGGAATTCAATCAGATCGTATTTTATAGAAAAAAACAAACTAAGATGATGGGAATATTCTCAAATTCTTTGGGCCTGACTAGATTGTAAGAAGAAATAATTCTAAACCTATTATACAGTGTTTTACTTAAGTACAAAATTCTCCTTAACATTAAAAAGAAAACATATGCTAAAATTATAAAAATATCAACCAATTAAAGCAAGCTAGAAAGAGTATAAATTGTTCTCCAAGTAGAAATTACTAACAAGAAAAGGGATTTTTGCCATAAATTAATTAAAATAAAAACTAAATTTCAAGATGTGAGTCTCTAAGTAATATTAAAAAAACATGAAGTAAAAATTTAATGGTGATTAAAAATATTATAAATAAGTAAACAAACAAATAGATCTATAATAATATGTAAATAAATAAAAGAAAAAACTAATTTATTCATAATAATAAATTTTCTAAATTTTGTTTCGAATGAGCATTGACGATAAAATAGTAACATAATTATAATTTATTGTATTAACAAATTTATGTAAATAATATTTTATTATTTTTGCTAAGAATTTAAATTTTTTTTATCATTTTATTGATAAATTCAATATTAATTTTTATAATAATTTATTCATATAAAAATACCTAATACAATATAGTTTTAACATCAAAATTAAAGATAAACTTTATTAGTTAATAAAAACTATACATTTAAATCACAAATACTAGCTTGTTGGATGTGAAATTTATTTTAAGTAAGTGTAATTATATATTAAGATTAATGAAATAAGTAAATTAGTTTTTATAAGATTAATTTTATGCTATTTTTTTTAATTTATTATCAAATGTAGAAATCTATAGTTTTTATTTAAGGGCTTTCTAGTTCAGCTATCAATAAAGTATTTTGATTTCGTGATTAGATCCTATTGATGATATAAAAAAGGAATAGTAGTCTTTATAGATAGAAAGATTTTAAATGTTATCAAAAATACATTATGTATTTCTTGTTGTATTTAAAAACTATAAAGTTTATTCCCCAGGATTATAAATAATTTATACTATATCTCCTGTGTCAAACTATATTCCATTTATATCACTCCAGCTTGATCTGTAATCATCTACCAGATAACAATTACCTTTGTTTCCACATTAATAAATATACTTTGAATCAGAATCTACACCAAGGGCATTTTAAAATTTCTAAAGTTTTTGGTTCTGTGTAGATATTATACCGATTGATATCCCTAATTTTCCTTTTTTGAATATTTATAGTGTTATTTCACTAACTTTTTGAGAAACTAAAGGAGGTTCTATTATACAAAAGCAAGGTTCATAAGATTTTTAGGTAATTGCAACAGCTTCTTTTCTAGAAGGAGATATTTTGAAAGGATTTATTTGGGAATCTAAATTTGTCACATAATTATAGCTTACTTTATCAAAACTTAGTCTTTTAGATAGCTTATCTAACAGTTCGTTAATATCATTAAGCTCAATTTTTAGATTATTTTCCAAAACAAATATTTCTTCACTTACTGATTCTGAATCATTAATTTTTTTTATAATATCATTCAAAGTAATATTTTTAAGTGATAAAGGTTAATTAGAAAAGATAGAATCTTAAATTTATTAAAAATATTCTCTCCTTTAGCTTTCATATTGAAATAAATTCGCATATCTAAGGTTTATGAATTTTAAATATCTTCTAATCTAAGTAGTAACATCTTCAATGTATTTTTCGAATATTTTAAATATGCATTCATAAGTCATTTCTATTTTATTTTGTGCAGAGCTCCTTATTTGGTTTTGAAATGTTTCATAACTAGAATTATTCTACATTTACAATAGCTCATCTAAACTAATTAATTTGCATTTATTATGGATATTTTCTTCTTTGCATAAATCGCATATAAATCTCTGCTTCTATTCACATTAATTATCTAGACAAACAATATTTATTTAGGAGTTTGAATGATATTCACAAAAATCTACTTAACAAATTTAATCCATTTAAAGTTTGTTGCTTATATTTTGTTAATTGCAAGTATATAATTTATATTTTTAGTAAGATTGATTTTAATTAAATAAAAATACTTCATTTGCGATTATTAAAAAAAAATAATAATACATTTAATATTAATCACTAAATTTAAAATAGGAATCTTAATGATCATCAAAAGAATTTAAAAAGATGTAAAATGTAAAAGAATTAGCAGAATATTAAAAATCATAAAATATTTTAAACCTGTAATTTTATAACTTGATATAAATTTTAATTAATGAAAATATTGTAAATATTTTTAAATTATAAAAATTGCTGTTTATCATTTTTATTAATTCAAAAATTATAATTGAATGTGAGTTTCTTTAGATAATATTTGAATCTTTTCAAATTAAAAAATAAAAACCAATAATTTTAATCTTGAATTTCATCAAAAAAGCTGAAACAAAATTTAATAATATTTATTCAATAGTAGATTAAATGGCTGATTTTAATAAAAGCAATGATGACTTAACAGAAAGTATTGATGAATTAGAATATGGAGGATATAATATAAAAGAAAATAGCATATCTAATATTATTGATCTTTAAGATAAAATAAAAATAAAATATATTAGAATTATGCATAGCGAGGCTCTCTAAAGCATGATTGTATAATAAATAGCTGTTACTGTTTTAAATTAAATTAATTTTTTAAATTATTTATTCAATAGGGTTTGTCAAGATTTACTAGGTTAGAGGAGATAAATTTAAGTTCTAATAGTATTATAAAAATTGAAGGATTAGATGGCTTGAGTAATTTAAAAATTCTCAATTTAAGTTGTAATAAATTGAGTGAATTATCTGGCTTAGGATCTCTATTTAGGCTTGAAAAGTTAATCGTGTCACATAATAAAATTACAAATCTTTCGGGATTATAGCAAATGGCTGGACCAAACTACAATATAAAATCAATCGATTTAAAAAATAATAAGGTTAGAGATGTGAAACAATTATAATATATTCAAGATTTGTCTAAACTGTAAGAATTATGTTTTGAAATGGGAAAGAATTCAAACCCTTTATGCACAGAAAATAGATCAATATATCTTCAAGGTCTCTCTTCGATGAGAAATTTTTAAAGGATTTTAAGGATTGATGGTTAAACTCCAGAAAATATAATTGAGAATGTCAAATATTAAGGTTAATATCAGAATTAGAATTTTAACAATTTAAATAATTTAGCTACTCTACCAAACTCTGGAAATCAAGGCAGAAATATATAGATGGGAGATTAAACTAACCCTAAGTCTGGTTTTCCTTCTCAAAGCTAGAGACCTATTAGTAATCTCATGAGCTTTAATGATTAGAGTGCAAATAAAAAAATTTCTTTAGGAGATTAAGGAGAATCAATAGGTGATAATTTTAAATGGAAAGGAGACCATTTGCAAATGTAATAAGATTTGCAGTAAGCTCTTCAAATATAAAAAGAATTGATTAATAAATATGAAGTTAATGATAAATTTTGGGAATAAAAATATGAAAAATTGTAAGAAGAATTCAATCAGGTTCAAGAAGATAACAGATAAAAAACTCAAAAAATTAAGACGATGAGTAAGGAAAAGTAATTTTTAGAAGAGCAAATTAGTGAGATAAAAAATGAAAGAATAAGGATGTTAAATAAAACAGAAAAAAGAGAAGAAATTGTTGAGACTCTTTAGTTACGTATTACAGATTTAATTAAAGAGAATGGTTAGTATCATAGAGAACTTGCTATTAGGTAAATCTTAAAATATTTATATTTATTTTATTATTTATTTAAATGTTTTGATAAAAAGATAAGACTAGATGGATAAATAAGCATCAGAAATTAAAAATCTGTAAGAAGACCTCATCGAAATGAGGGGAAGACTAAGAGAAAACGAGTAAACACTTAGTGAATTCCATAAAAAGGCTCTAGACTAAACTAACTCCTATGTAACTAAATACGAATAGATCAATAAAAAATATGAATAAGTTTTAGAAGAAAATAAAGTATTTACATAATTTTAACAAGATGAAATAAATTTTAATTATTTTAATGATAAATAAATAAAAAGTTGATGGCTAATGAAAATGGGATGCTTAAAACAAGGGTATAAGAGTTGTTGGAAATAACAAGAGAATGGGAATATAAATATGAGAAGAAAGTAGATGAATTAAGCTATAAGCACGAGCAGTATATTAGGGACATTTAATAAGAATTTTCATAAAGGGAACAATCATAAGAAAAACAACTAAGAGAATGGGAGAAGGCTAAGGAAGATGAATTCAAAGAAAATATAGAAATGATGGAATAAGAGTTTAAAAAATACTTTTTAGAAAATAATAACAGATTTAGAGAACTCTCTAGAGCTTACGAAGAGAAATGCAAACAAGAGTAAGATTCCCGTCATTTAATGAAAGTAGCTGTATAGAAAAACTCTGACCAAGCTAATCTTATTGAAGAATTATAAAATGCCCTACTGAAGGTAAAAAAAGAAGTTTCTGAAATTGTCAACGAAAGAGATGTAGCTCAAAAAGAGTTGGACACTAAAAAGTCTACTTACATGAGAGAAGTTTCAAGCTTAGAAGAAGAAAGAGATAGGTATAAAAAATAATTTCATTGGTTAATATTGAAAAGATAATAATATTAAAAGGTTGTTACATGATAAGCTTAGCTTAGAAAGACAATTGCAAGATATACAGGACAGAAATATGACTGATAACCTTGAACTTGAGAGATTAAGAGCAAAGATGAAATACTTCGAAAACATAGAAGAAGATTTAGAAAAATGCTAGGAAACTGTGCAAGCAAAGAATATTGTAAAGAATTAAAAATTATGATTTTTTAAGGTTAATGTATTTATTAATTTTATAAGATGCTAGAAGATAAAAATGATACAATAGAAGATTTGAAAGATCAGCTAGAATAATCAAGATAAAGAGAACAAGTTTTAAATGATGATTTTAATAAGATTTAAAAGAAATATGAAAAGTAAAATCAAATTATAGAGGCATTAGAAGAATAGCTATAGCAAGCTAATGAAGAGGCTGATGGTATAAATGAAGATAAAATAAATTTATAAAAGGAGTTAGAAAAGAAAAAAGAAATTATCGAAATATTTTAGAGTGAGTTTAATGATATAAAGAGTAAATAAGACAAAGAAATTAATGAAAAGAGTAATAAAATATAGGATTTATTGTATTTACTAGAAGAGTGCAAATAAAATATACGTAGAAAAGATGAGTAAATAGCAGATCTTCAAAACGAAATCAAGGAAAGAAATGAAAAATATGAAGTTTAGTTAATAATGTTGCAAAATGAATAAAAATAAAAAGATAAAGCATTTAAAGATCTCTAAAATAAATACGACGAAAGCCAAGAGGATATGAAATAGTTAATAATAGAGTATGAAAAACAAAAAAAATAAACACTTGAGCAGTTCTAAAAGTTACAAAAGAATTTGTTTAATTTTTGATATTAAAATTTGTAAACATTTTATATTAAAACTTAAATATATTCAACACACCAGCTATTTTTATTTTATTGTTAAAATAATACATTTTTTTATAAATACGCTAACTTACTTTGCAATTAAACAAGCATTTATTAATTAATTTTACAACAAACAAACAAAAATATTCTAATATTCTTACAAAAAAAAACTAAATATTTTAACGATTATTAAGTATTTAGTTCATCAACCGAGATATGATTTGTTTTATTATTAATTCAATTAATATTTATTTTTTCATGATTATTAATGTTATCCAAAATTTGATAATTCTTTTTGTTTGGAATTATTAAATTTTTAATAATTTTAACACTTTGAACAGGTTTTTCTTATAAAAATTACTATCAATAATTGTTAAAATTAATTAACTTGCAATAAGGATTAGAAGTTCTATACCAAAATAATTATTTAGTTAGCTTAAAACATAATAGACTTCTTTAGGAAACGAATGTAGTAGGAATATTAGTGGATGATAAGCTAAGCCCCTTGTTGGTTCAAGCTTAGCGATAAAAAAGAGGAAAAGAAATTATTTTATAGAGGAAGGATTAAAGAGCCTTAAAGTAATTCTGATCAAGTATTAGTTTCTTATGAAAAAGATGAGTCAAACTAGGGAGAAGTTATGTTATCTAGACAAAATATTTTCTAAAGAGATGAAAATTAGCAAAGTTAGTTATTTGAAGATAT
Organism: Tetrahymena malaccensis 436; assembly: GCA_000231845.2. NCBI lineage: Eukaryota > Ciliophora > Oligohymenophorea > Hymenostomatida > Tetrahymenidae > Tetrahymena > Tetrahymena malaccensis. Next base: position 376,757 of record JH720036.1, on the reverse strand, counting down.
GGTTAACATGGCTACATTAAATGAGTCGGAATTAATAGTCAATATTCAGAACAGATATTCCCAAGATTAAATATTTACATACATTGGTCCAACTCTGATCGTTATGAACCCTTACAAAAAACTTGATGAATAGTTTAGTTCTAAAGTTATTTAGTCAATTAAAAATAATTTAAATTAATAAAAATAGCTATTTAGCTTGTCCTAATAGAGTCCTCACGTTTATGCAATAGCAGCTTTATCTTTTAAGAATTTATTTTAGAATCATAAAAAGCAAGCCATTGTCATTAGTGGAGAGAGTGGTGCTGGTAAATTTATATTTATTTTACTTAAGTAAGAAAACGCTTCTGTTTATTTTACATGAAGTTAATTACAGCTAATGCTAAATACTTTACAGGCAACATCGAATAAATTTTTTTTAGCTTGGTTTAAAGTTCGAATTTATGAATGATTATGACAATTTTTTTATAATAACTTAGGTAAAACTGAAAATGCAAAATATGCTATGAAATTTTTAACTTAGCTGAGTAATAATTAAGAATAGAGTTCAAAAATGCAGTAAAATGTAATTAGTATTGAAGACCGTATTCTTTCATGCAATCCCTTATTAGAAGCTTTTGGTAATGCAAAAACTGTTCGTAACGACAACTCTAGTAGATTTGGCAAGTATGTTAAGATTTTAGTCAATAAGCAGTAAAGAATAACTGGAGCATTCATAACAAAATATTTATTAGAAAAGAGTCGTGTCATTCACTTAAGTGAGGGAGAGAGAAATTATCATATTTTTTATCACTTGCTATTTGGAGGAGACAAAAATATAATATAAAAAGTGGGTTTAAGTGGAAAAAGAGTTGAAGATTTTGTTTATTTAAATTAGAGTAGTTGTAGAGATTTAGATAATATGAATGATTAGGAAATGTTTTAGGGTATTTTAGATTCGTTAAGGAAAATGAACTTTTCAGATAATCTAGAACTTTCAATATTTAAATTACTTTCAGCAATCTTGTACTTGGGAAATATAGAATTTGATGACAAAGAATATGATGTTAACACGCCTTGTAAAGTATAAAATGAAGATGTGTTAGAAACAGTTGCTAGTCTATTGTCAATAGATAGCACAAAACTTAAAGAATCATTTGTAAAAAAAGCCATAAAGACGCCTGGTTCAGTTATATACTCACCAGTTACTAAAAATGAATGCATAAATAATAAAAATACTCTTAGCAAAGCTCTTTACGATAAATTATTTTCTTGGTTAGTAGGTAAGTTAAACGATGGGATAATACCTGAAGGTGAAGCCTAAGATTTACAGAATTAAAAAAACGGCGATATTTTAAATATAGGACTGTTGGATATCTTTGGATTTGAGAATTTCGATATAAACTCATTTGAGTAAATGTGCATAAATTACACGAATGAATATCTGTAATAGTTATATATAGCTTATGTTTTCAAAAATGAAGAAAAGATTTTCATAGAAGATGGGCTTTCTAAATATCTTTCTAATTTGAGGTAAATAATGTTTGAACTTTTTTAAAATTTGTTTACTCAAAAATATATGGTAATTCAAGTTAGTAAATTTTTTCTATCAAAATTGAGAAAAAATATTATTTAATTTTATAATACTTATTAACGAATTTATTAATTAATTAATTAACTAACCTCATCTTATTTATACTCACAAATTTTATATCAGCTTTAATTAGTTTTACTTTAGTTTTATAATATTTTTTGATATAGCTACTAGGACAATTAATCTATTTTAGATCTATTTGATGCCAACAGTGGTATATTTGCTCTTCTTAATGAAAGTTGCTTATTAAAAAATAGTACTGATACTACTTTTTTAACAAAAATCAAAGAATAAAATTAAAACAATAAAAAGTTAGTTTTTCCTAAACTTATAAAATTCACTTTCACCATTTGTCATACCTAAAGTAATGTTGAATATAATGTTGAAGGTTTTAGGGAAAAGAATATGGACGAATTGAGTTAGGAAGTTTCTAATGCCATTTTGAACTCAAAAAATTAAGATATTTTTGAAATTTTTAACTATGAAGAGCTATCAAATTAAGACAAAAATAATAATAGTTAATCTGGAAAATTTGTTTCTAATAATGCTAAAAATAAGTATCTGTGCTCAAAATTTAAATAATAGATGATTGAGCTTATGAGTGAGCTTAATTCTTCAGATGTACACTTTGTTAGATGCATAAAAGTAAATACGATTTTATAAAATTTTTAGATTGACAATTTGTTATTTAAATACCAGCCTAATGAAGAAAAGAAAAAAGATCATTTTATTTAAGGATATGTGATGCAGCAAATAAGATACTTAGGTGTCTTGGAGTCTATAGAAGTTAGAAAGCACACTTATCCTGTTAGAAAGACATATCAAGCCTTCTTCTTGCAGTATAGAGTTTGCTCAGATGCACTAGAGTTTTCAAAAAGAACTGATTATTAATAACTATGTAAAGAGATTTTAAACGAGTGCTTTAAAAATGTATCTGATAAATAAGTTTTATATGGCTCGACGAGAATATACCTCAAGCAAGAATTAGAGATTCAACTTGAAAAATTGAAATATGATTGTATCATAAGAAAACAAACAGCTGCTACTATATAAATTCAAACATTATACAGAAGAATTAAAAAAGAAAAAAAACAGAGAAGGAGTATTAAAATTATAAGGTCTGTAATTAAGTAAGTTTAGCTAAATAACTTGTTTATAGGCTTTAAAAAAATCAAATAAAAAGCAAAAGAATAAACTTTTATCAGATTCTTTAAGAAAATAGATTATTTTTTTAAAGTAAATAAAGCAATCTCATTTTATGCTATAAAAGAGTGTTATCTCAAGATAAAGGCTGTAAAAAAATATTTTTTCAAAAAGTTTAATAATTAAAATTTTAAAAATTTTAACAGGTATAGGAAATACAGAGAAAACAGTCTATTTACAGATAGTAGGAGGAAATAAAATAATAGCAATCCTAACAAAGCATTATTAATTCTACTGACTTTAGTTCAAAAAGACTCTCCTAGACTCAATATAATAATAATGGTTAATCTAATTAAAATAACCACAATATCTTATTAAGTGATTAATATGATAAAAATTTTTCCACAGGTTTGAGTAGCAATAGTTATTTTACTTCCTAAGTTGAACCAAATGGAGCAGTGGTTGATTCTAACAAATTTTACTACTAAGAAAATCAATAAAATCTCTATGTTACTAATTAGAATATTGACATCAATAATTATAATACTAAAAATATCTAAGACTGGAATTAGTTCGCATTTTAAGATCCAGAATAATTTGGCGATAGCACTATTTATATCCCAAGACCAACATAAGAGGAAAATTAGAACGCAGAGAAATTGGCTTAGCTACTCTCTTCTAACTCTTCTGAAATGTTTGAAGATATAGAAGAAAAAGCAGATGATTGTTTCTTCAAATTAGAAGATATTGAGCCAGATTAACACCATGAAATAAAAAATTTCGATTTAATAGCCTTCTACAAATAGCATTTAAATATAAGAAAAACTTATTTTGGAGTTAAAAAGGATGAAAAAGAAATACTTTCTTACTAGAAAAAATGTCTGAGTAAAGGTACTCTAATTCAAGTTAATGATGAAGAGAAAAAAGCAGCTATTTCTCACTTTTAATTCTTATTAGAGTTAATGAAATTAGAAAAATATGAAGATTGTAAATTAATCTGTATCCACATTTAAGATTTAAATTTAGTGAGTTTGAAGAAATCTACCTAATTTTACAATGAAGTGATAACATAAATCATTAAGCAATTAAATAAAAATAAGAAAGAATCTGAAAGTTATTTAATTCTTTAATATTTGAAGGTCTTCTTGTATTGTTTTAGTCCTGATGACGATTTCTTAAAAGCTTTAATGCATTTCCTGATTTTTTATTTATACGAAAACTAATGGAAAGATAACATAAAAATAAAAAACTACATACTTTACATTATACCATCAATCATAAGAAAAATAGATCAAGAGAATCCAAGAAAATAACTATTTACACTCCTCATTCCATAGTACGAAATAAATGCTTTAATTCTTTAGAAAAAGCTTTGCCTTCCGATAGCTTTTTGTACAGGTAATAAATTAAAAAATATAATTGAAATAACAGAAAGCTGAATTTTTATTTAAAATTTATTAAAAAAATAATTAGGCATAAGTATTTAAGTGTGTGCAGATTCTTGGGATACTGTGGAGTAATTAAAGTAAAAGATCATGAAGCAGGTGCAGATAAATACTGACAGAATAAAACCAAATTACATGCAGCTCTTTGAATTGTAATTTATTGAAGAGAATAGAGCAATTGAAAAAATGCTTCTGCCTGATCAATATATTTGGGATATTTTATATCTCCAAAATTAAAAATAAATTTAAAAAGTTTAAGCTATGAAAGAAAATGGAAATTATAATCCATAAACGTGGCAGAAAGATTCTGAACAGTACATAATATCAATATTTATGATAAAGGTTTTATTTCCTTTTACTCTTTATCCTGAAGACATAGCAGGTATAAGTCTTTTATTCAGCCAGGTCTATTTTGACATATATGTAGGAAAATAGATCATAGATGAAGTTGAAAAAATTATTTAGTTAAGTGCTCTTGTTAAAATTATAAATAATTGTAATTCTGACCTATAAACTATGAACTCTCTTCCTCTAATTATGCACCAAGAGTCTAGACAAGAGTTGATAGGTCCCATCAATCAGGAATACGAAAGGATCAAAAATATATTCAATGTTCTCCAAGCAAAATATATGTACTTGATGATTGCTAAAGATAATAAGTATTATTTAGGTCTCTAAATCGAAGCAAAATATATTCCTCCTGAATTAGAAATCTAGGATTATTAGTATAAATAGAAATAGGAGCCTGAAAATGAATTTAACTGCAGCTATATAGAAGTAATTTTGGTGCTAAAACCCACATACTTTTTTATTGTAACATCTGAAACCAAAAAGAAAATAACAGAGTGTTCTTACTAAGACATAGAGAGGTGGGGAAGAAGTAAGTATGATCTTTAAGATCATATTCTAATTCAAACAAAAGGTGGCATAAAACACTTAATATAATCAAAACACTCTGCATAAATTTTATTCTACTTTTAAGAATCAAAGAATTTAATTTAATAGGTGTATGATAATGCCAATGACGAATAAACTCAAGAAAATATCCTTGAAAACAATTAATTAATTTAACAGTTTTTAGAATATTATTAAAATAACAATGAACAATCAGATTAACTATGAAAAAATAAATATTTTTTTTACTCATTAATATATTAAGTACAAGATTTAAATTAATTCTATATACTTTTGCAATTCCCCAATTAATATTTTACTATTTGTCTCATGTGTGATGTATGGGAAATGTTTTACAAATAATTAATAAAATAAAACTATATTTTAAAATACTTTAATAAAGAAAGAAATAAATAAATAAAATAAAGCAAATACAAGGTTTATAATTTTATTAAATCAAACAATTTCAACAAGATTTTTAATATTGAGTGAAATGAGAAAAGAATTCTTTTAATAAATTATTTAATGAAATTACAATTCTCAAAATTAATCAGCAAATTTTTTTAATTAGATAAATTCTCTGATTAATATTAAGGAAACTCTTGGATGTTAAAAAATTATATTTTTTCTTTTTCGTATGGTGTTTATTATCAATTATTATTGATCAAGTTTACTTATTTTTATATATAAAATTTGCTTTTAAATTAATTAATTAATAATATTTAATTTTGATTCACTAATATTAATAATTAATAGATAGATTTCAATTAAAATATCTAAAGCTACTTACTTTATAATGAGCAGCCAAAATAAGAATTCTAAGCTTCCAAATTCTTCCAACAATTCATAGCAGGGAGGAAATAAAAATTCTAACAATAAACCCGTAAAAGCCTAAGAGGCAGATAGCACATGGGTTATGAGCAATGTTAGATGTTGGTATAAGAAAAGCAATAATAGAGAAGAATAATATATATTTAGAAAAGCAATTATAGTATCAGATTAAGTAAAAAATGTAGGTGGAGAATAGATTGTTAGCATAAGCCTTGAATAAGAAAATGGTTAAAATGCTGAGTAAATTGAGACAAATGTTAAAAATTTATTTTAGAGAGAAGAACAAAATCAAACATCATTTTACGATATGGTAAAAATGAGCGTGCTTAACGAAGCAGAACTTATCGCTAATCTAAAATAGCGATATACATAGGACAATATTTTTACATACATTGGCCCTACATTAATAGTACTAAACCCTTACAAGAATTTAAATGAATTATTTTCTAATAAAATGATTGATATGATTAAAGAAAACTTAAATAAAAACTTTGATTAGTTTGACCTAGAAATGTAATAACCTCACATTTACTCTATCTCTGCAATGGCTTACAAAAATTTAATTAAGTTCAACAAAAAGTAGGCAATAGTTATTAGCGGCGAAAGTGGTGCAGGTATTTATAAATACATATATAGTTTTTAATTAGTTATAAGTGGTTTTAAATTCATAAAATACTTTTACTTCACGTTAAAATTAAAATAAATCTATTAAAAATATTACTTATTTATTAATAAAATTAATGTTCTTATTATATTCTAAAAGGAAAGACAGAAAATGCAAGATACTCCATGAGATTTTTAACTTAAATCAGTACTCATGATGATTCTAATGAAAGCATTGAAGAAAAAATATTATCATGTAATCCTGTGCTAGAAGCATTTGGTAATGCAAAGACAGTGAGAAATGATAACTCAAGTCGTTTTGGTAAATACGTCTAGATTGAGATATGTAAAAGAAAAATAAATGGAGCAACGATCACAAAATATTTGCTTGAAAAAAGCAGAGTGATACATTTAAGTGCTGGAGAAAGAAATTATCATATTTTTTATCACTTATTGCAGTCGAAAGATAATTAGCTCTTGGATAAACTTTATCTTTAAAGTAAGAAGCCTTCAGAGTTTTAATATTTAAATTAGAGTGACTGCTTCTCTGTGGACAGCATTGATGACACTTAATTATTTAAAGGAATCATCAATTCCTTCAATATCATGAAATTTGAAGAAGATTTGCAAATTACTATTTTTAAAATCTTATCAGCTATTTTACATTTGGGAAATATTTAGTTTTCAAATTAATCATTTTCTGAGGGTTCATCACCATGCACAGTGGTTAATGAAGATGTCTTGTAAATAGTTAGTAGCTTGCTAGATATTAATATAGCAGATCTTAAGAAAGCACTTCTATATAAAACAATTGTAGCTGCCAAGGAAGTATATCATAAACCTGCAGATGCAGTCTAATGTAATCATGCTAAAAATACACTGAGTAAAGCACTTTATGATAACCTGTTCAACTGGCTAGTAGATAAATTAAACCAAATTATAAAACCTAATGAGGAAAGTTACAATACAGCAAAAGCTTCTAATAACAATATGATTGGACTACTTGATATTTTTGGGTTTGAAAACTTTTAAGAAAATTCCTTTGAATAACTTTGTATTAATTATACAAATGAAAATCTTTAGTAGTTATACATTTAATATGTTTTTAAGAATGAAGAGTTGATTTTTAAAGAAGATGGTTTAGAAGATTTCCTTTCAAATTTAAGGTAAATTATTTTTTTTTAAATAATTTGAGCTTCAAATTTTATATTCAAATAGCTATTAGGATAATTCTATTATCATCCAAACTCTAAATAGAAGCTACATGCTGCTTAATGATTGCTGTAAAACACAATCGAAAGATGATTCAAGATATTTGCTTTCTCTTAAAAATGATTTTAAAAATCAATAAATTTAAGTCATTTAATTTCCTAGAATGGATAATGGTACATTTTTAATAAATCATACATAAAATCCTGTGAGCTATAAGGCTGAAGGGTTTATAGCTAAAAATATTGATGAAGTAAGTTAAACTCTAAAAGATGTAATTAGTAAAAGTAGCAATAAATATATACCTTCTATATTTGGTAACGAAGAGTAAACTCAATAGAATAGAGCAAAATTTTTAGGAGAGAAGTTTAGTAACCAAATGACAGAGTTGATGAAGGAATTAAATTCGTCAGATGTGCATTTTGTTAGGTGCGTTAAGGTAAATATATCATTAATTCTACCATCAGTTTTTAAAAAGTATTTTATAATAGACAAACGAAGTCAAAAAGAGTGACTATTTCTTAGAAGGGTATGTCCTACAACAAATAGAATATCTGGGTGTTATAAACTCAATAGAAGTAAGAAAGAACACATATCCTTAAAGAAGGGATTATTTAGCATTTTTCAAAGAGTATAAAGTATGTGATGATTAACTAGAAAAAAAGACTATTGATTAAATATAAAATATAAAAGATCAGTGTAAGGCTTTAGTTTCAAAAATGTATCCAAACTACCAAGACTCGCTTATTCTTTTTGGTAATAATAAAATCTACATGAAATAAGAATTTGAAAGCTCTATCGACTAGATAAAGTATGCAGAAATAAAGCGCAAAAGAACAGCTCAAGTTATAAGAATACAGATTTATGTTAGGTACCGTAGATTCCATAATAGATTTTAGAAAAAAGTGCAAGGAATCTAAAAATTAAATAACATTTTCTTTGCATAGAAGATTTTTAGTATATACAATCATTGCTTTTAACTATTTAAGCAGAAAGCTAAGATTGCTAAAATAAAAGAATTTCTTTAAAAAACACTAGAAATAGTAAAAACATCCCATTCTAAATCTGCATTTTAAATGCTGAAAGAAAATAATTATCAAATGAAAGTATTATAAGAAAATAACGAAGCTTCATTAAAAATGAACTAAATATAATAGTAAAATGAATAATAAATTGAAGAAGAAGAAGAATAAAAGCAGTTTTAAAGATAGGATACTAATATTAGTGATTCAGGCTCATCTCTGCTTTATGATACTGTAGCTGTAAATGAAATTTAAACTGAGTAATTATAAACTAAAAACAATTACAGCATAAAGAGTGAAAAAGTAAAGAATTTATATGATGTAAGTGCTTTTGATTTTTAAACTGAAGACTTAAGTCGACTATATATTCCAGAGAAACACACAAATGAAATTTATGTTAATCCTCCTGAATAATCGGAATTAGAAGCAGATAGCTTTTTACTTAAATTGATGAACTAATAAGAAATAGATGAAGAAGTTATTAAGAAAATGAAGCAAGTCTAGTTCGCCCTTGATAAGGATTATAAAATTTCACAAATAGAAGAAGAAGATTTGACTTTAATAAAGAAATATAATTATATAGATTTTTATTCAAAAAAGTTAAATGAACGTAGCAGATTTTTTGGTAAGAAATCAACACAAGAAATTTTAACATTTAAAAAAACATGCATAAAAGGAGGTAGCTTGATTAAGCTTCCTTAATCTGATATAGCTCATGCCCTTACACACTTTGAGTAATTATTGCTTTTTGTAAAAGAAACAGATACTATCAAATATTCTGTGAATTAACAGTACCAAACATAAAGCTCCTATAATGACGGATAAGAGACTAGAATATAAAAACTTTTGAAGTACTCTTAAAACAGGTCTTAAGAATTCAAAAATGAGGTAATGACTTAAATTTTAAAATAGTTAAACCTCAACAAAAATGATCTATACACTCTCCGTCTTCTTCACTATTTAGTAGTATTTTGCTATTGTTTCAAAACAGATGAAGAGTATGCTATGGCTATGATAAATTTCTTAATGTTTAATTTAATGGCTTATTGGCATTAACACAATACTATCTTGAAATACATAGAATATGTGATACCCTCTTTGTTTCGCTCTATTTCATACTTAAAAGAAAGAGAAAATATTTACAATAAGCACGTTCTAACAGAAATGAAAATTAATGCTTTGATATTTTAATATCAAATTAAAGTTCCAATAACTCTCTCAAATGGTATTTTATTCAACTTCATTCGTTTTTTAGCTTTGCCCCATTTTTAAAAATTTTAATTGTCTCGATTTAAATATAAAGTAATTTATGAAAGATCTTAAAAATAATACAAAAAACTTTGCTTTTTTGTTTTATATTAAAAAGAGAAATAGTTAATTATCCCCTTTTTTTCATTTAAGTTTCTCAAAATACAATTTTAATCAAAGCTGAGTCTTTAATAATTTAATTAATCGCTTTTCAATTTTACTTAGGAACCAGTTTTCTTGTGAATGTTGATGCTTATGATAATTTCAATAATTTGAAGTAAAAAGTAATGGAATAATTAAATATTAACTATCATCGTCTAATCCCTGAATTTTTTGAATTCTTCGAAATTTAAACTAAAGATGATTAAGTATTTGAAAGAATGCTTTTCCCTCTAGAAGGTGTGTGGGATGTAATTCACTTATAAGACACTTATAGAAATCAAAACGCTTATGACACTAAAAAGAATTAAAATCAAAAGAAGACATTCTAATTTATGTTTAAACCTATTTTTGTTTACACAGTATATCCGAATGACGAAGTTGGTATTAGCTTGCTTCAAAGCTAAATATATTTTGATACATACATTTCAAATATAGTTTTCGATAATATAAACATAAGCATATAAATGCTATCTCATTTACTTAACATAATGGACACTTCTCATATTGAAGACCCAACTAGGATTCTACCACTAAGCTTCAGTGAAGAAGAATCAAAGATTATTATGTAATAAACTTAAAGAGAATATGAAAATAATATAAAAGGTAAAATGACTAAGCTATAATCTAAATTTGAATACATTTAATTAGCCAAGTATAATACCAATCTTTTGGGGCTAAAAATTCCAGTTAAGTACTGTGATGAAAAAAAGCAATCTAATGAACCTCTCAATTATTTGATGATTCTAAACTCATATTAAATGTCATTTTACGAATATGGAACCAATAAACTAGCTATGTAATATAAATACAGTTAGCTAACACACTGGGGAGTCCAAGATAAATTTATAAAAATAAACACTAATGACAAAAAATCTCATATAATAAATACTGAATATGTTTTAACAGTTACTTATTATTTTAATCAAGTTAGAGGATTAGTTAAGTAATAGGACGAACAGTACTATGAATCTTTAAAAAGTATATACTCTTCCATCAATACAAGCCAAACAAAAAACCAAAATATTTCAATACCACAAAATTTAAAAACGTAAGAATCTCTTAAACAATATTAAAAATTATACAGCAATTAAATACTATCTTCAAATTCATCAAAAAAAATTAATTAGTGAATGAATATCTTTCTTTGTGGAAAAATGTTTGTTGTTTATCTATCTATCTATCTATCTATCTATAAATAAATAAATTAATATTTCCCTCTTTGCCTATTTAATTTACAATAAATTTATTTATCATAGAGTAAAATTATTGCTTAATTTTTATCTATATTTTAAAAACCAAATAATAAATTATCTCAAGTATTTTTTTATTAATACATAAAAAATTTGTGCTAAAAATAAAACATTTTTATATCTACAATATTACAATATGAGTAATATCTCTTTTTACAAAAAGGATGACCAAAATTTATTTGAAAAAATGAATAGTCTACAAATTATATTGTGTCAATATATTTATTAATTTATACACTTAATGGTTAAGCTAAAATACACCTTATATTTTAAAAAAATACTACTTAAAATAATTGAATAAATAGAATTTTGCTTACCAAATAATTTTAAAATTTATTTATTGTCAAACATTAATTTAAAAGTGCTAATTATTATTAAAAGCAAGGTAATAATTTAAATAATTTTGAATGCAATATACATTTAATAGAAGATTACAGAATATGATTTATCTCAAAAAGATTTGATTTTTTTATAATTATTATAAATTTTTTTTATGTTGTTTGAAAGATTAAAAATAAATTCATTATATTTCTCTTATTAATAACTAGAATATTTAGAGATAGCTTTTAATAGAAATATAAAGATAGTAAATAAAATTTATTGATGTAATCAAAACTATTTTATCAGTTTATTCAAAAAAATTGTAAATAAATTCAGATCTATTTACTGAGTTTTATTTGTAGACTTTTCAACATCCATTTTGCTTATGAATTATTTTATGTATTTTTTATGTTTTTCAGTTAATTAATTATTTAAATATTGATAAGATTTTTATATTAAATTCTACTTTCTTTATGTGAAAAAACAGATTAAGCAAAATAAAAGATTTTTTTATAAATTACTTACAATATTTCCCCAAATACTCAGTCAATCTTTTAATTCATTTTACTTATTGAAAAGATAACTATTTTTATTGATTTTTCTATTTAGATATTTTGATTGCTTTATAAAAAGATAAAGATGTAGCAGAATGATTTATGAATTAGATAGAATAAAACCCAATAAATAATAAAAGAATTGATATTTTAAATATTGTTATTATAAATTTATGGTCTATGTAAAAAAAATTTATAAATCTAAATTCATAATTTCAAAACCTTAACATAAAAAAAATTAGTTTGACAAAAATCAATATTTTTCTGATAGAATATATAGCCACCCATATTAACAAATCCAAAGATTAATTTATTAAATTAAATACTAATTAAATTTTACAACAAAAATATAATACGATGAGCAAAATATACACTCCTGTAAAAGACTTGAATCCATCAGGAGATTTCTCAAGTTTTTCTTCGTTCAGCTTTCAAAGCAATTCAAATTTCTTAAAAACATGCACTAATTTTTCATTACTGGAAGATAATTCATGCGCAATAAATTCATTATATACATCAGAAACATAATCCTGCTGTGATTCAATACATTCTATTGATAATTCTTAAGATAAAAAAGTTAAATATATCTAGTCAAATATTGAATGTAATGCTAATAAATGCACTCACTTTAAAAGAAAATCATAAAATAAGTCGAAAAATCTTACCTGTAACTGTATTTTTGAACCATAAAATAAATTTTATGAAATTTTTGAGAGCTAAGTCTCTAATCAAACCTATGAATATAAACTAGAAGATGTATCATAACATGTAGAAAACGCAACTTAAATTACAAAAATTTTAGATTTAAAAGAAAAATCCAATGAATTACCTGATCAAAAGGATAGTTTAGATTTAAAATTTTAAACTTCTAAAGGTATTTCATAAGAAATATTTGCTCTCATCAAGGTACACACTCCAGAATATGTTTACACAGATATTTTTTAGTTAAATAAGCGCACCTTTTTTGGAATAAAAAAAAATATTAAAGAAATAATGACCTTTTAGGACTCCTCAATAACATCAAATAGCTTAATTTAACTAAACAACTAATTAGAAAGTTAGTAAGCAGTTCGCCATTTTTCTATCTTGTTTCATCAAATGTGCTTAAAAAAAGACATTGACTGTACTATTTTTGATGAAGAAGAATAGAAGGATGAAAAAAATTAAGAAATGATTGAAAAGGAAAAAAACATGAAAGTAATAGTTATTTAATATTTGCTCTAATTTGGAGAAAACAAAGAAGAAAGCTTTATTAATGAAATGTACACTTAAGTGATAAAATAAATCAGAAATAATTTTTAGTAAGTATAACTATTTGATCTTCTCAACTATCTCAAGTGTCTTCTTTTTTGCTATTGTCCGAGCGACAAAATCCTTTTGTGCTTATTAAATGTTCTTCTCATTGAATTTCCAAAATAGAAAACCTATTAATTCATGAACCCAGTTTTGAAGTGGATAGATACAGTAATACCTTCTATATTAAGAAGATTATAAGATGATAAATATAAATCCAAAAATACAGTCTCAGTGAGCACATTATCTAAAAATTACATAGATTTGATAATTACTAACAAACAGCTGGTGCTCCCAATTTACTTTTCAACTGGTAATCTTTCTTTTATTTTTCTATTAAAAAATGAATAGCTTATTTCTAAAATAGAATAAATTTAAATTGAGTAAGATTTATATTATTCAAAAGTAATATCAAAAATAATTTGTTCTTTTACAACAAAAAATTGAGAAAGCCTTAATTTTTTTTTATTTACAACAAGGGTTTTTACATCAACCCTTATCTTTTCGAATTTAATTATGGTTTATAGCCACAAAAAAGAAAGATTTAAAACTAAAAAAATTGTAAGTAATATAGTTCTAAATAATTTAATCAAAAATAGTAAATAATTACCGTAATTTATTTTCTTGAATACCCCAAGATTCCCAAAAGACTATTTCTCAATTTTTCTATTTTTATTTGAAAATTTCAGATATCATTTTTAGATTTAGAAATTAGATCAAAGTGAAAAAAATTTACATTCATAAATACGTTTTTCTCCACAAACACTCTGAAAATTTCAATCCACAATTAATTGAAAAATAAAAAACTAAAATAAGTTAAATATACTCAAAGAATAATCTATTTTAATTTTAATAAAAAGGCAGCATCATTTTAGTTCATATCGAATAATATGAAACAATTTATGATCTAAAAACTAAAATTTTGAAATAACTAAAATTAAATTCATCTCGCTTTAATGAAGACTAATTTGTTATATATGATTCCGAAAAATTTGAAGATAACCTAACAAGGAAAATAGCTCTTGACGATGAATACGTATGGGATATTATTTTAGAATGGGAATATATTAGAAAACAAAAAAAAATGTAATCAAATGAGGATTTCTATCAATTTTTAATGATCAAATCTATAGTTCCATTTTAGATGACTGAGGCTGATTAAATTGCAATAAAGCTTAACTTTAGTTAGGCTTTCTATGATATTTACACAATATACACATAATACTTTCCAGATATTGAATTTCTAGTTAAAGCATATGCTTTCCTTTAAAATATTCTTAAATAATCAAGTATTGATTCAGAATTACCAATTTTTTTCACAAAACACCAAAAGGATGAAATCTTGCCCATGATTAAAAAGGCTTACAAATCAATTATTGATAACTATAACTAACTGCAATCAAAATATAACTTTACAAATATTAGTAAAACTTCAATTTACTATGATGCAACTGAAATTTCTGCAGAATACTGTTTTAACTCCGCTAAAGAACATTATTAATAAACCAGTCTTGTCTTTAAGCCTACTTCGTTTATCATTTTAAATTAAGATTAATAAACTTACAAATAATACTACTATAAAGATATTAAATAAATATCTCATAAAAACTAAAAAAACACAATAATAACCATGAAAGATGAAACTGTTCATTTGATTAAATCAGAAAAGTCGATTTAAATTCAATATATTATATAGAAATACTAATAACTCTTCTAAAAAAGTCTGCTGATTCCTATAAACTAGGATTCAGACTTAATCTAAAAATTATTAAAAATTTGAAATTCTTTTAAAATAAAAATAAACTATATTATATTTATCTCTTAATTAAATTTACTATTTTACTAATTTATTACTCTTTTTGTATAGCATTCTATAACTCAAAATATTCAATTAACCACTCTCTTTTTTAAGATTTTTATTTAATATGGAATCAATTATTTGAAAATAAGTAAAAAAAATAAGTTGTTAAAATTTTATTTAAATTAAAATTAATTGATATATAATTCAAATTTATGAAAGCTATCTTTTAAAATATTTTAAATTTATAATGAATGACTAACTTTTTAGAAGTAAATATGAATGGTTATTTATATATTCGTTAAGTTTTAATGGTAAATTAAGATAATTAATAAACGAATGAATGATACTTAGCATCATAAGAAAATTTTAATAACAATTAGTAAAATACTATAAACAAAGTATATCTATCTATTTGATTATTTTTTACTTTTTACAATAGTTATTAATTTTGGTGAATAAATAACCTTTTAAGTGAGTGTATGAATAAGGGGCAAGTATCTTAGTTAGATGAAAAGGTTTTTATCAAGACAGCATCAAATAATTTTGCTAATAAAAGTATGAAAAAGTTCAATTTATATGCAAAACCAGTAAAAAATAACAAATCGTCATTTCATATTGATCTTAGTTCTGATAACTAAAAATCCAAATTGAATAGCTCGTATGATAATTCTAGAAATGAAAGCTTGAAAAGAAATACAAGATATAGCTCAATAGATAGATAAACTCCTTAAAGCTAAAAAGAAGAGCAATCTTTAAATAAAGAAAACCTTTTATCATAACTTTCAAATAAAAGGCCAAGGCCTATTAGCATATTAGATTAATTATAAGATTTACCTGTCAGTGGTAGTACAACTAGAAGTTACTAGGCTAGCGATTAATTCAAATAGACTCCAAGAACTTAAATGATTGTCTGTAATTAATGTAAAGAAACAATGCCCAGAGAGTTGTTTTTTAAACATTATGATAAGGAGTGTAAAGGTTTTAGAGGGTAAATTTTCATTTCTACTTAATAAGTAAAAAATGTTTTTTTGTGATAGATACTCCAATTACACTCCATAAAATGTCAGAGAAAGCCTTAAAGATATCTTTTAGAATAATTCTTTTAATAAATTAGAAAAACCTTTAGATCTTCTTGAATTAAAAAAATAAAAGCTAATTTAAAGTATAGATAAAAGGCGAAGCAGTGCAAGCTATCATTAAGAAAATAAGGTAGATTTATAAGAGGGGAAGATAGTTTATAAGGCTAGCACTGATAAGAAGTGCTGTCCTTTTTGTGAAATTTTTATAAAAGTAGAAAAATTTGAAGATCATATAAATGAATGTAGACTTTTTAGTATTGTTGATAATTTAAAATAAGGTTATTTAGATAAGACTGAAAGCAATAAGAGTGTTTAAATTGGATCAAGGCCTCCCACTTAATTAATAGAAAACAATAGAAATCTTTCTAAGCCTTAATCATCACTTTCAGGAGGCGAAAGCGATTATTTGGAGGCAACCAATCAATTCAAGAAGATAAGGTAAGCAAAAAGCTTAGTAAAGAGCAGGGTTAAAAAAAATAGTAAGATAGAATAATAAAAATAATTTAATAAAGTTTATGATAATTATTAAGATATCATATAGAAAAGAATGTCAGACATCAGCTAACTAAAAAGAGAAAGAGACGAATTAAGAGAAAACGTAAATCATATTCGAGTTTTATGATATTATTAAGTTAATTTTAATAGAATCTTAAAGCAATTAAAAGCAATTTAGATATATTAAGAATAGAAATATAAGTAAGTTTTAAGTTTTATTATTTTATTTTTATTTGTATTTGATTTATACGATGAAACAGGATCTCAAAGACTAAGCTGCTTATGAAGCATATTAGCATGGCCACGTAAATTAAATATTATATATAATTTTATTTAATAATTTACTTAAATAATAGAGGGTAAGTTAATTCTAATTAATGTTCAAAATATAACTTTTGCATGATACTTAAAATAGGGAGTAAATTTTTAAAAAATGGATTTATTTTAAATTTTTTTATTATAAAAATAATTTTAAAAATAGGGAGTAAGTTTATTTTGATATGATTCAGATTAATATACAATAAAAACTATCAACAATAATTAGTGGGTAATACTTTTTTATTTTATTTTTAATTGTTTTTTAAAAATATCTTTGAGCGATTAAATAAAATGAGTTTTTTGCATTAATTAATATATTTTATTAATATTAGTGGAGAGTAAATTCAATTAGATTATGAAATTTTAAATAATTGGGATTAAAAATAAAAAGTTATTTGTAAGTTTGTTTTGAAAATAGAAAATCTATTTACTTATTTTTGTTCTTTATAATCTATCTTAAGTCGCACGAGTACTTGGTAATTTTATCTAATTATTAAATGTATATTAATTATTATAAAAAAAGCAAGTAATTTAGTTGTAATTTTGAAGATTATTGATTTTTATTAAATAATGCTCAGTGTGCTGAATGTGAAGCTATTCTTTTGAAATATAATTCATTGATAAAATAGAAAAACTAATAAATGCAAGTAATTAATTGATTTTTTTATAGTTAAAAAATTACAATATATCTACAAAAGGAGTTAAAATAACAGCAAAAGGATCTCATTGAGTAAGCTAAGCAATAAGAGATAGAAGATTATATGTAAAAAACTTAATTAAAGGGTAGCACTTTAGGAGATTCTTCAAGGTCTCCCTCTTAAAAAAAATAAGAATCTTTTAAATGAGTAAAATAAAATAATATAAATAAGAGTAAAATGAGTAAAAATAAAATTTAAAAGAATTTGTTAATAATTAAGCTATAAAATGATTTTACTTAAAGAATATTTAAGTTATAATTAAATTTTTAGATACGTTTTTAAATAAAAAATGAAATGATTTGAGCTAAAATTGACATTTAATTTATTTATTTATATTTATATTTCTATCAATTCATATTTGTAAATTCATTTCTAAGGGTTTAGATAAAATGCTAAACACTTTTGATTATTTAATAATTTAAAAAAATTAAATGATTTTGAATTAATTTATTTATCAATTTATATTTTAAAAATATACTTTTAAGAGTTTATATAAAATATTTTATTTGAGCTACTAAATAATTTTAAACAAAAATAACTTGTTTTAAATGTAAGATAGCTTTATTTTAATTCTTAATTTATTTATTATTAATTTAATTTTATAGAAATTTTAAGTAGTTTATTTATCAATTAGTAGTTTATTTTAAAGCTAGTTTATGTTAATTAGTTGCTATAAATTTAACAAATATCATTTATTCCTTGTTTTATCTCTGATAAAGGTTTATAAGACGTTTTAAACTTAATCTCTTTTGACTGGCTTGGCTATAGCGTCATCAAGCTAGCTAATATGGAAGGCATGCTCTTCCTTAACTTGAACTCCAAATCCACTGCAGGCAATTATATAAAGCTAATCAGATACTTCGTAATTTTATATTAATTATTTTATTTGCTTACAAGCTTCATAGCCATTCAGAATTGGCATATCCAGATCCATAAATATCATATCATACAACCTCTCTTTTGGGTTATTCAATATGTCTCTAACTTTTGTAACAGCTTCTTAACCATCATGGCAAATATGGATATTTTATATATGGAATAGTTGAATGATCTTCTTTAAGACCATAATGTTAAATCCAGAATCATCAACTATTAAAATTTTAGTTTCTTCGCCTTTAGAATTAATAGAGAAATTATTTGTTTTATCAAGCAGAGCTTTTTATATTTGTGCCTATGGTTAAATATTACCAGAATTTTATTTTAGAATAGTTTAAGAAGGAATTTAGGAAGGGAATAATGCTATTTAACTTTGAGTAACAACTTATTAATTGTTATAGCATTTTAATGATTATATGTCCATATCTTAAGTAGCTTATGATTAGATGGTTGCACTGTTCATGTTTCTGAGCTAAGCAATAGAACTTATATTGTTCATATTGCTGATGTTAACACTTTTGGAATCTGTTCTTTTTTCATATAAAGAGTAATTATTTTTGGGGGAGTTTAACTTATTAGGGATTTGTAGAGGTTACTTAATGCCACTCAACGGAGAATTGAGATTATTATTATCATGTGTTTAGACAATAGTAGATTGAGGAAAACTGAAAACCTGCGTTGATGTTTTTGGAACAGTTTATACAACAGGTTTTTATAAGCTGATTTCAAATTCTGTTGTAGTTTTTTTAAAACCATCTGTTATTCTTCTGGATTTATTTAATAATATATTACTTGGTATTTTTTCTAAAGGGCCACTGGAATTAACATCAATAGTTTTGTTTGAGCTTTTTATTACTGAGCTTTAATAACTTTTAATCTTTGTTTCTGATAAATTATCTTAAAGATACTAGGCAGGCGTATTTATATTTTATTAGAAGTGAAACATTTTCATTCCACCAGCTACATCTTATTTAATGTAAAGATGGGGAATGTGATTATTAATTTGAGAAAGAATTCTCATGTTATTGGAGTCTAGCTGGCTCTGAATTTGGTCGTTTTCTCCAAATTCTATTATATCGCAACTTTCACGAAAGTCTTTTTCTTGATGTATTTTTGAGTTTAAGTCTTGTATGAGAAATGAAAACGAACTACCTTTTCCTTCAACTGACTCCACTTAAATGCCACTTTAAATCTGAACTTAGTTTCCATTATTTTCTTTAATTATAATTGGTTGAAGAGGCCCTATCAGTTTTGCTAAGGAATTCGAAAGTGGCAAACCTATGCCACACCCATTAGGGTTGATTGAAGTGTCTTTGTGGTCAGTTTTGTTAAAAATTTCAAATATTTTTTTTATACTATTTTTAGAAATTCCTATACCTGTATCAGTCACTGTTATTTTTACAATTGAGGATTGTTTTATTTGTTAGGATTGCGTATTTGCTTATTCTATTCCTTGAGCTTCTAGCTAAATAGTTCCAAAATTTTTTGTAAATTTTAATGAATTAGAAAGAAAATTTAAAATAATTTAGCGTATTCTGTTCGGGTCAGAAACTATAGTTTTAGGTACCAAATCATTTTTTATTAGTTATAAATTAATATTTTTTATATCTGCATGTACTTTTATTAATAAAAGACATTCTTCCAGTAAATCTATCAAGTTAAATGAAATAGGATTGAATTTAAATTTATTTTCAGTCATTTGAACAAAATCTAGAATATCATTCACCATATTAAGCATGAGTTGATTAGATCTCAAAGAAGGTTCAATAAATTCATTTACATCTGCTTCATCTTCACTCCCATCTTTTAGCTATTTATACAAATCCAAAAACGAAATCGAGCAATTTAATGGAGTTCTTAGCTCATGGCACAAACTACCAAACAGCTACATTTTTCTTTTACTGAAATCATCAATCTTTTCTTAAAATAGCTCTTCCCAAAATGGCTCAACTTGAATTAAAACAAGGCTATTTAAGATATTTTTTAATTAAAAATTAAATTTTACAAAACCATTTAATGATAATTTCAAAATAAATAAACAAGAAAAAATCTGTGTGTGAAAAATACTTGTATTATAAATAATTAATTACCTTTAATCGGCTGTAGGAGGGCTATCATTATCTTCGAAATCATACTGAAACTCACATGGTATAAGCCTAACTATTAGCTATTTTCCTTTGTAAACAACTTGCATACTTGCTTCATTATTTTTGTATTGATAAAAACCTATATTCTTTGAGCTGTTAATTTAGCCAAGGAGAGAGTGATTTCTAGAATAATTAGATTCTATTTACTCGCTTAGTTAGGTAATTAAAAGATTCCTAGAGTTTGATTTCTTAACTCCACCATATGTTCGTGTGTCATCTATTTAGTTATCGAACATGCTTGAAATTAGCTAGCCTACCTTTATATTTCTTTACTTCAGTTAAGGTGTAAATATACTGATTTGCTTTTTAATTTATTTTTTTTAAATATGATTGTGGTGGTTTTCATCTGGTTAAGACTAGATTATGTTTTCAGTTTAGGGAGTAATTTTAATTGATTCTTCATTATGCTTTTAATTACAATTTTTGTTTGAGTCTTCATGATGCTTTTAGTTTAAATTTGTTTTATTCACTTCTGAATTTTATATGTAGTTGGCTGAAGGAATCTTTTTTGAAAACTTACTCTTTATCTTACTTCCTTTGTCCTTTTTATTCTAATTTTTGTAATGTTTTCCACCCGTTTATTCGTTATGATTTGTTTCTTATATGTTGAAACTAATAAATTAATTTTCTGACTATGGTATATGATTTTCTTCTTAATATTTATCTTATGTAATCTTTGATATGTCTAAATTAGCTTAAAGATTGTTTGTCTCATCAAGATTTTGATGAGTAACAGAGTTTGATTTTAAACAAGAAACAGATTCATTGTTTTGAATGTGTTTTTCATCTATTCTAGAAATATCACTAACCATGATTTCTTGTGTTTTATTGAGATTAATTTACATGTAAGATTTTTCCATGAATTTATTTTCTTCTTCTTAGTTATTTTTTTCATTCAAAGATACATTTTAGTCTTGATAATGAGCAAATTTTAAATCAATATTTGATTCCTGATTTAGATTCCTTATGTTTTAGATATTATTTTTTTCTGATTGTATAAAAGGAGAAGCCAATTCATCTTTTGAGCCTGTATTATTTTCAGAATCACAATACTTATTTTCTAAACCACTATTTACATTTTTAATAGTACCATTGCCATTTTTAAAATATGTATTGGCTTTGAATGTTAAAGAGTTTATCATTTTATTTTTTGATTCTGAAGTTTATTGCTTGTTAAATTCTATGATTTTATAAAAAATTTTCATTAAGCTTATAATTAAAATTAATTTACTAATTTATTCTTTATTTGAGAGCTTCATATTTGAATTCAATTATTCAAGAGGCACTTCATTTATACTTCCTCCAAATTTTCCTGTACTTTGCTTATATCTATGATCCTATCCATCTTAGCTTTTATGGGATTCTATTTTTTTAAGAAAATTAATTAAATTTTAAATTCTAAAATTTTTAAAAAATTTAATTGCATATTTGAAACCTCCTAATACTTATTTTATGTAGAATGATAAATTTTAATGATAAAAATCAAAAATATGCATTTTATAAGTAGAAAAATAAAATTTTCTTTTGTTAATTCTTGATTGAAAAATGTAAATTAAAATTTAAAAATAAGTTTAAATTGCTTATTTTTTTTACTCCAAAAAAATAATTTTAGTCTATCTATAAAAAATATCTCTTATCAATTTTAAATGATAGTTAATCTCTAAATTATCTTTAATAAAAACTGTTTATTTATTTTTTAACAGTTCTTTAAAAATATTAAGAAAACTAATTTAAAATTTTTATTTTAAAAATAAAAATTATTCAATCTATTAAAATACTAAAGAATTATTTAAATTTATTTTGAGAGTAATGTGTTAATAAAATATTTAGAGAGAGACTTGATTAAACTGAATAGAGGTTTGCTTGGTGATGTTTAAAAAATATTACATAGTGGAGAGCTTAAAGATTACTACTTATTTTAATTATCTTGTGAGCTTGAGGACTACATTATATCTTTATTTGATTCTTTTTATTTCTAATCATCTTGCTAGCTTTTCATTTTTTTTCTCTCAAAACTATTTTCTATAACTCTATCAAATTATATTTTTTCAACTGAATACTAGCTTCCTTCTTAAGAAGAATCAATTAAGTTGGACTGTTATTTGCTAGCATTAGGATTTCCTGCTGTGCTACCATTCATATTAACATTGATATTGATATAACTATTGTTAAAAGCTTAATTCGCATTTGTACCTGTACCTTTTATGCTGCTTGTGGGGAATTGCATATTATTAGCAGAGGTACCCATGTAATTGTCATTATATAGAAAAGAATTTTTGCTAATAGCCTATCCTTGATCATCGTTTGCATAGGGTTACGTTAGTATATTCTCAATACTAGATTCATATTTTTTATTTGCAAATTAAGATGTACTCGGCCTTTAAGGTTTAGGTATGTTATTAGAGGGCTAGCTAGCTTAAGTATTAGCTGTTGATAATCCTGTTATAATTTTTATTACATTCTACTTATCACAATCAAGTAATTCTAAGATTTTATTATTATTATAAATAACACTGTGCTATGAATTAAGAATAGCTATTCCATATGGAATCAAATCCATAATATCTGATAAAAATAATGAATTTTAAACTTCGTCAACTGAAGACTCATAAGATCTTGCTTATTACTGATCGCAATTTTCTAATATGCCAGATTTAGAATGAGAAATATTTTTCTTCAAAACTGGAGGTTTTTTTTGTGGACTTGTTTATTTTAATATATTAATATTACTGTTGTTGTTTATTCCTTAAAAAATTTGTGAATTATTGCCATTCATGCTTAATTTATTATTGTTGTTATTGTTATTGTTGTTATTGCTGTTATTGTTATTATTAAAAACACTTGGTAATAAATCACTTTAATTCTAGTGTTTGGTATAAAAACTAACAACAAAAGAATCAGCAACTTTCACAATATTCTACCTGTCATTTTACATGTACTACTTTACTATTTAGCTGTTTGCTTATATTTTTTAATTAGCTATATGATAAAACTAGTCGCCTACAAAGTATACAAATATAATGATGCCTATCCATATGATATCGTTGGAATGGATAGATTGACTCAAAGTTTGATTAAAAATGGAATTATCTTTCAAATAAGTTCCTAAAATAATACAAAAAGGAAAGAATTTCATAAGCATATTACTGATGAGCAGATTTATGTTTAAAAATTTCCTCGCTCCTATTAGCAAAAATGTTTTTTCATCGAAGTAATAATTCAAAAATAGAATCAGACTACTGTTTTAAGCCTAAATAATAGCATTAAGTAAGTTTATTTTAGCTATAATTTGAGGTATCAGAACAAATAATTATTTAATAACTTTGAGCCATTCTCTTCTTATTTTTTAAGGCTACTCTTCTATCCTATTGCCTAACTTCCAGTTTTCTAAATTATTAGTTATCTTTTCAATTGAGTAGCTTTTGCTATTAAGCTGCTCATCATTAGAACCACTATATTTTCTTTAGTTATTTTAGCATTATTCTTTTATGATGTATCCACTTAAGACAATTCTTAAGAACAAAGAAAGTAAAATAAATAGGCCTGCTAATTTTTGCTAAAGCGTAGAACTACTAATAAAAAAATAAGATAAAAGAAGTATTTCTTAAACGGCTATAATGATCTGGTAAACAATCCTGTACTTGAAAAGCTAATCAAATTTCAAACTACTTAAATTATCAATCATACCTTTAACTTATTTTTTTTAATATCTTATATAATAGAGCTGTATTTCTTTTACTTTATTATATAATCAAAAGATTATAAAAATACATGCTTATTATCATTAAAAAAATCAATACTGCTTGTTTTAATCATTTCTGTGAATTTATAATAACCAAATTAATAAGTAAATGTAAATCATAAAATAATACATGTAGAATTCATGTAGGAAAAGGAAAAATATTTAATTAAACTTTAAAATTTGCAAACGATTATCCAGCCAAACATTAATACCTTTAAAAAAGATCTTTATTTTCTTTCACAACTTTACAAAAAATAAATTGCAATATTTTTCTTTAAAATTTAAAAAATGCATGTAATAATCCCATAAATTTTGGAATTATAAATATAGAAACATCTATTTGAATATCAGAATTTTTATAAAATTTATTTCAATTTCCGAAATTGACAAAAATGGAGTTGTTTAACTTAAATAAATAAACAATTAAATAAATTTCTTTATTTATCTAAAATAGCTTTTTATGAATGAATTACTCTTATCAAAATATTTTTTTCAATGGATTATTTTATTTAATCAGAATATATTTATTAAAATTAATGAAAATAGTATATTTTATAAATGAATTTACAATTTCTAAAAATAAAAATCTTTAATCTGAAAATTGTTTAATTGAATTTTTTTTAAAGAATGCTAAAAATTTGTGAATATTATCTTAGAAAAATTGGAATTATTATTTAAATATAATAATTTTTTATAAAAAGAAGTAACTAAAATAATTAATATAAGTTCAGATAAATCCACTATAAGCATGGTTGATTAAATTAATTATTTTCATTTCAATTAACACGAAAATATATTTATTTGATTGTAAATATCGATTTGGTAAATAATAAGTTAGACACTTTTATCGAATCGGTAAATAATCAATCATAGTCATTTATTTATTAGGATATTCTATTAAAAATATATCTTGATATAATAAATTTAGTTTATTTTAAATTAAATTAGGTAAATCGTTATTGCTTTACTTAAAATTATAAAAAAATTAATAGATAAAATTAATTATATTTAATAAGGTGTATTTTCTATTACAATTTGTGATCTAGTATTAAAATAAATATCCAGAATTCATAAGAAGTATAAATATAAATTTTGGTAATTAATGGTGATATAGGCTCTATCAAAACATCAGATTATAGGAAATCTTAATAATATTAAACTTTTTATAGATTGATACAAGTAAAAAGTGTTGTCGCAAAAATAATCAGAAATATTAATTAATAATTTTGAATTAAAGAGATAGTCTAAATATTATTATTATAATTAATACAGAATATGAACAAAGTTATTTGTTTAATTTTGCTCATTTTCGCTTGCA
This sequence comes from Tetrahymena malaccensis 436, assembly GCA_000231845.2. Classification (NCBI taxonomy): domain Eukaryota; phylum Ciliophora; class Oligohymenophorea; order Hymenostomatida; family Tetrahymenidae; genus Tetrahymena; species Tetrahymena malaccensis. The sequence goes on along the minus strand of JH720036.1, from coordinate 350,738 downwards.
ACCAGGTTTCTTATGCACTTATTAAAGTTGATATGATAAGAGGGGGATATTAATCCCAGTAGAAACAAGAAAGATTCCTGAGTTTAGATGCTAGAGGATTAGCAAGTGAGAATAATAAAGTAGTTTCACTAGAAAATTACTTTTAAATGAAGTACTTTGGGTATATATATGTTGGATAGAATTAACAAAAAATGAAAATGCTTTTTGACTCAGGATCTGATACCATGTGGGTAGGATCTAAGACTTGCAATACTTGTAGAGATAGCGTAATTTTCTACTATATTTTTTTATAAACTTGAAATGAGTAGATCAACATATTGTTTATACAGCAAACATTAGTCTTATTATCGATTTTATTTATCTTAAATACACTAGGGCATAAATACTTTATATGACTGCATAGAATAAAATGGCTGTAAGTATACTGGTAAACCTATAGAGACAATAAATTATTCAAAAGGTTAAGTCGATGGGTATCTAGCTAGTACTGTTGTAAATTTCAACAACTAAAACTCTGCATCTTCTTTCGATTTCAATTTACTTTTGATTACAAATGTAAAGAACCTAGAATCTTACGATGTATTTGCATTGTTTTATTTATTTAATTGTTTGAGAAAATATTTATTTTAAATTGATAATTAATTTGCAATGTATTGTGTTTAGATTAATTTAAACATATTTGTTTTTTTATTAACTCTTCTAGGCAGATGGTATAATTGGGCTATCTTATTCGGTAAACTATAGAAGATAAGATTCAAGAAATCCTTTTGTTAAAGAATTGTTCTAAAGGAAGATAATTAAAGATGAAAGTTTTTCTATATATCTTGGATTTAAAAAAGATGATTCAGAAATTACATTTGGAGGTATAAATCAAGACAAGGTTAATCCTGGTTCCAATTTCATATATTACTTAGTACCTTCACTTTAAGCATAGTTTTGGGAAGTGAAAGTATAGGGTTTAATCTTAGGCAGTTAAACTTATGATATCTCTACTAGTACTACAATTGTAGATTCAGGTACTTCAGTCCTTTGTTTTGAAAATAGTGTTTTTGACAAAGTGTAAGATTTTTTACAATAAAACGTTAATGGACTTCAAAGAAAAGATTTATACTTTACTTATAAATGTGGTTAATCACTCCCTACTATTTACTTTACCATAATAAGTGCCGAAGGAAAAAAATACAAATATTCTATTGAACCAGAATACTATACCATTAAGTTGAATGGTGAATGCATTATCCTAATAGACCTTTGTAAATATAATAATATTCTTGGAGAAGTATTTATGAGAAAATATGTAACCAATTTTAAGTATAATTACAAAGATAACTCAGATGCAGTAGGTAAAAAAATATTTTAACAAATTAAAAAAATTATTTTAATAAAGAAAATTACCAAAAAATAAAAATTTGAAAAATTCATTAATAATTTGATTCATTAAATTAAAAATAAATAAATAGCCATCATATTTGATGATTAACTCTATTTAATGAATTTAAATATAGATAGATTTTAAATTTTCTTTTTTCACTATAAGCCTGTATTTTGATAAAAGATCTGAAAATATTTTATCAATTTTTGAACTTAAAATGACATTAAAAACTAGTTATTTAAAGTATTTTTAGTTTAAAAAGTAGAGTTATTAATTTAAATTACAAAAAGATTTAAATTCTTTATGATGTTACTCTTATTAACATGTGTTGTTAACTATATTAAAATTATATTTATTTTAAAATATGCAAATAGGTTTTGCGTTGTCTATTGCAGATCCTAAAGACAATTATATGAACGATTCTGATAGTCAATAATACACTTTATATTTTATACTTGGTGGAGTGGGTGTAGCTGTGATTATATTAATAGCAGTGATTATTTATTACTTTAGAAGAAAAAAAATAAAATAAAATATGTTGAAACAGAATAATTCGTTATATTAAAAAAATAATGATAATACAGACATTAGCTCAAAATCTTGATGCTTATTTATAACTTTAAAATTAACTATATATAAAAAGATGAACTATTTAAATAAGAATATAAGTAAACAAATTCGTTATCTATGTATTCCAATAAATGGTATTTATAAAATATTAAATAAAAATATAACATTTCATACTAATTTTTATATCTACCTCTTTTTATTTTTGGTCTTTTACATATTTTTGAAAATAATCAATTCATTCATTTTTACAAAAGTTGATATAATTAACTAGTTATTTAGAAAATTTGCATTTATTTACATATTTACTCACTTTATTTTTGAGATCAATTAAAAATAAATTTTACAAATTTATAAACACTTTCTATGATTTGTATGATTAATTTTATAGACTAATCAAAATTTATTTGATAGGAAATCAAAACTTAAAAAAAATATATTGAAAAAAAAAAATTATATCATATTTAAAAAGTTTTAGATAAAGCAATCAAGCAAAAACACTATTTTAAGAAATCTAGTAAAGCGTTACAGCTTAAAAATAAAAATTATTTTAGCTTAATGAGAAGGAAGCTAATATTTATTATACAAATTATTATTTCTTACGTCTATTAAGTAGTAGGAGATGGAGATTTTTTTACATTTGACCCAACTTCTTACTAAGTGACTGTGCCAGATTTAGCTGTTTCTGTTGCCACCACATAAGATAAAAAATATATGTATGTAGCTTCTGGAGCCTATGGAGTCTATACCTACGACATTAGCAATTTGCAAAGTATTAAGCTTATCTAAAATTTTGACCTCTAAGGAGACACAGATAGAGCAAGGAGACTATGCCTTTATTAAAACGATTAAGTGCTAATTGTAGCGTATGAATTAGGTGGATTAGTTTTATATGATATATCAAATAAATAAGCAAAGCCAACCATTTAGAATTAAATCTAAGATTTGTATGCGAACACAATTAATGTATATTAAGATATGATAATATTTGCCACGCAAACATAGATTTACTTCCTTTAAAAAAGCGATAATTACAAAATTCATTTAGATAAAGGCATTTAAATAGGTACTTTTATTCGCAATATAAGAGTGTTCACAATCAGATAAAAGCCAGTAAGTTAGTTTATTATTTTCTATTGCTTAAAAACCCCCCAAAAATAAAATCAGAATTTTCTTATTTTTTTGTAAAAGAATTTATTTTTTTTCAGAAATTAAGATTTTTATATAACACAAATTATTTATATTTATTTAAAAGTACGCTTACTTAACTTTAGGACAATAAGGTTTAGTAGCGATTGATATAAGTTCGTAGTCTGTTGTTTAAAAATATGCTATTAGTAAGAGTGAGACATTTGATATGTCTGTAGATAGTAATGGGCTTTTTGCGTTTGCTGCTTTAACAATTTATGGAGTAGATATGTTTGACATCTCCTCTATAGGTAATGGTAATGTTAATTTAGATCCCCCGCAACAACCCATTTCATAGATCATACAAAATAATAATTTCTATTACTCCATTTTTATAATAAATTCCCATATGTATTTATCTTCATATGGCAGAGGAGTTTAAATATTTAACATGATATATTCTAAAAATAATTAAGTAAGTCTTTAGCTTATTTAAGAAATCATATTAGTTGGTGATACTACTACTATATACACAGATATTAATGAGACTGAGCTATTTTCAACAAAAAACAATGTTGTCCATATAAATTAAAAAACTATTCCTTCCCTTCAGAATGTAGATTCTATGCCAAATTTATAGAATACTCATTAGTAAACTAGATATACCATCTAAAACTCATACTTGAATGTAGCATGGGATTCCTATTTATTTAAAGATCACTTTTTGATAGTTCCGTATGCTCATTTATATATAATAGACATCACTGATTATAGTACTTTTGTAGGCAATTCATATTCTCTAAAATTTGATTCATCAGAAACGCCTTAAAATACTGTTAAGTGTGACATGTCAGCTGAAACTATAAGCTCAACGCCTAGTATTTCTAATACAATAGATGGGATTGCTGTAATTTTCTTATTAATCACTAATAATTTTAAAATGCAAACTAAATTATTATTAAAAGGTGGATGATATAAATTACTTATTATTTTTAGGGAGAAACAAAGCAGGAGTTTTAGTTTATAATATAGTTAAAAATGATAAGCATTATGATTTAAATTATATAACTAGTAAATAAGATACTGGATTTGAAGTAAATGACATATTCTTGATCACTGATTAAAATTAAAAAATAATAACTTTATATTGTGCTTTGGGAAATTATGGTTCTTAAGTTTTGACATTTGATATTAACAAATCATCATTTAGCGAGATAAAAAAAAACTATCCTCTAAAAGATGATTTTTAGAACTCAAGAATAGTGAAGGTACTTTCTGTAAAAAATAAATATCTATTTGCAGGTGCAAGAAGATACGGAATTTTGGTCTATGATTTGAGCCAAAGTACTACTGATCCTATTTATAAAATTAGAACTGCAGGAGGAGAAGATTTCGAGTTTTCTCAAGATATGAAGTAATTTGTATTAATTTTAAAATTTTAGAAATTAAAATTATTTTTATAAAAGATATATCTTTGTTGCAGATTTTTTAAATGGATTTTCCATAATCTCTATTTAATTTGACAAAGATAGCAACATAATTTCAGTCCCTGTCATTTTATCTAGAGTACTACTTGATGGATAGGCCATTATGGTTTAAAGTTTGGCTGATTAAAGATATATTTTGGTAGGATCTACAGGAAACAAATTGATTTCTCTTATTGATGTAATTGATAAAGTAATTTTTTGATTATTTTAATAAAGGTTTTTCTATAAAATTAAATAAATTTAAATTAAAATAAGAGCAATCCTGTTCTTGTGCAAACAATTAGTCCATAAAACGAAGTAATGTAGTCTTTTGTATTAAGATAAACAGATTAAGGTTAATTTATTGTTATGCCAACAACAAGAGGACTTAGAATTTATAATATGAAAAGACCTTTTGATCTATTCTATGAAATTATGGATGTAAGCTCATAATAAAAGTTTTCATTTTAAAACTAACTTTAAGTTGGATAAAATTTAAAATTAAAGCTAAATCCTATAAATCTCCAAATGGGCTAGGCTTATGAGCTGAGTAACAATTGTTACTTGATATAAAATTTAATCATGTAGTCTATACCTAATTATATTGCTTTCAACCCAATCATAAATGAAATTAATTTGATATTAAATAAAGATAATATGGGTGTTATGGTAATGGTAGCAGAGGTAAAATTTTATTTCGTAAAGAATATTGATTCAAAATATTTAAATAAACTTATTTAGTTTCTATTCTAAATTAATGAGGATACTTTTAAAACTGCAGGCTTTTTAAATTCAGCCAAAAGTATATTATCTGATGCATAGCAGAGAGGATTTCTTGATAGCAATAATTATCCTACAGATATGGTTCCTTCACTTCGTTTATGGACTTCAGTTTCAGCAGAAAAGTATTCTGCAGCGGAAACTAATATGTAAGCATCAGATGCTAAATACTTAATAGAGTCTATTTTCAACAGTAAAATAGATTACTATCCAATTAGGCTTAATGTTATGAACTCTATAAAATTTAATCCTCAAAATTAAGATAATGCAAATTCTTTGATATTATCTACCCTATCAAATAATGTAAGAATAACACTAACTAATTAAGATAAATCAGTTGGCGAGTTTGTAATAAAAAAATACGATTAAGTTTAGGTTGATATTAGTCCTGACTAACAAAAAATTTAGATAAGTGGAGATCCTACACTAGTTAGCAATGCTTTGTCTTAGTTAGTTTTTAGTAGCCCCCTCTTAGATGGGGTAAATATAGTGAACAATAAACTCCAAGCTTCAAAGCTAACACTTCTAATTGAAGATAACATAAACAAACCTATCTAAAATGATTATCAGTTCAAAGATCTTAAGTTTATTGTATATAATACATAACCTTAGTTGGTATATCCATTGTAGATCCAATTCGAATAATCGTAACACTAAATAATTGATTAATTGATAAATTCATTTTTATAAATTATTTTTTTATCTTATATAAAAGATTTAGCAGCGGAGTAATGTATATAGAAACAGATTTCATTTTTACCTTGAATTAAAACACCTTTAATGATACTGAAAATATTGTCTATGAAGCATATTTGCTTTCAGGAAATGATTAAATTTTATTAGGAAATAAAGACAGCAGCTCTTGGATACATTTTGACAATAGTACTTTAAAATTTACAGGCTTAGCTGGTTATTCAAAGTTAGGAAGTAAGGCTTACATTATGATTAAAGTTAATGATGGATATTATTATTCAGAAGATATATTTATTATTAAAATATATGGCATTCCATTTGAGATTGTATTTAATCGTTTTATAGCCGCAGTCTCAGGTTTATCAGGTCTTTTTGTTGTTTGGAAGATGAGAGGGCTAATACACATGATCTTGTGTAAAAAGAGGGTAAACAACAATTTAAAATTAAAAGACAATATTTTAAATAAATAAATAATTATTTACTTATTTATTTATTAGATAAGATACTCAACAGAAATTGTAAAGATAGGTGAAGAGTATAGAAAACAAATACCAGTAGTTATTCCTTACACAGATAGATGTGCAGAATTTATCACAATATTTTTAAAATATATTTAAGAAAGAAAAAAATAAGAGCTTCTTAAACCTAAAAAAACTCTGTAAACCATTATTTTTAATGAGAATAGCAATGAATAAATAAAATTTTTTGAAAAAAAAGGTTTTGCATTAAGAGATACAAACACCCTTTAGAATATTTTGTTGAAGAAAAGAAGTAAAATAATTTTACAGACAGTTCTACTTAAGGATAATCTTAGAGTTTCAATATAATTAATATGGAGAAAGTTATAGAATTAATGTTAGAATTAACTAATACCATAAAATCTGAAGATAGAATTGTACCTAAAAAATGGCTTAAAAGTAAAACTCATATAAGTTAGAAAATATTATCTGCTTTACTACATTATAAGTATATGGTTGAGTTTGATAAAAAAACCTTCGAAATCTTTAAAACTCTCAAAAAGAAATCTATTTAGAGAAGAAAGTATAAATCTGCTAGATATTAATACTTCTCTACTCTTGACTGGTATTTAGAGTTTGTCAAAATAAACATTAATGAAGATGATATCTATAATAAAGAAAACGAAGTTAGGTTACCTGATGTTTCAGTTAATTACTCTAAAATTACTAAAATCTATAATTAGACCCAATATAAAAACCAGTCAGAATTCGATAATAAGATGTAGGAAATAGATTAATAGAGCTTTATAGAAGAAGATTACACTGATTAGTCAAGCTTGAAAATACCTGATTGTAATGATCTCCTATTGATAGAAAACTTAAAAAATTACTCATTAGGTAAAACAAATTATTTATATTTCTTTTGTTCAAAAATAAATTCTATCAATAAAAGGTATTGTTAGGTAACTAGGGTTTTTTGAAGGCTTAATTCAATCTACAAGAGGTTGTAGTGTACATGTTGACCCATCAACTATTAATATTATTAAGGCGATGAAAAAAACTATATCTTAAGGTTTTGTAAGAAAGGTAAAAGAATTTATTAGCATGGATTATGATGATATAGAATTGCAGTTAAATAGAAAGCTACCTAATTGGTTGACTTGCGAGTGGCAGAATGGTAGCATATACTTAAAAGGAACCCCTTAAAAGAAAGATATGAGAAATTACTAAATTAGGTTAGAAGATATTAACTAATTTATCCTCATGAATTATAAACTATTAATAATTGATGGAGATAAATAATAAGCTTAACTACTCCAACCTCATATGAAAGAGGATATATAACATAATTTATCTTTTGATGATAATGAAGGGGTAGAAACTCTAAATGTTATGATAAAAAAATAAAAATAATTGGAAATGCTTAAATCTTAGAAAACGAAATAAAATAAATTGTATGATTAAGATTTAAAAGGTCTTTAAAATGGAGAAATTAAGTAAACTTTTTCATAAGATAATAATAATAATACAAACAATATCAAGTTCAGTAAAAATAATAATTCTAACTAAAACCAAAATAATTAAGAAGATAATTCAAATTTCCTTTTGCCTGTAACAAAAGATGAATAAACAAAGTCAATCAAAGGTCAGGACTCAGAAGAAAAAGTTTTAAATTAGTAAAATATTTTAATTTAAATGGAAGATCAAGAATGATAAGAATAATGATTGAATAAGTCATTTTTTTAAATAGAAAATCAAAACAAAATTATTTATTTTTCAAAATTAAAATAATTTATGTGAGAATATTATGTCTTTAAAATATGTTGCATAGACTTTTGTGGCCGAACTAATAATTTTTTTTTTTAAATTCCGATAGAGCTTTTGACTGATACAAATAAAAAGTGATTTATATCAAATTTAATAAAGCATTTAATTACCCACTGCTACAAAAAAATAAATTTTTTCTCTAAAATAATTTAAAATGGCTATTCTATTTGTAATTTTACATTTTTTTCGAAAAATAATTTTATTACCACATATTAAATAAACTTAAAAAAATATTTATTTCATTTAGTTTTTTTATTGTTTCCTTTTTTAAGAAATTACATTTATTAATAAAAAAAATATATTATTTGATAAATACTAAAAAATCTACTATGAAAATTAAAATATAAAATAAAGATGCATCTAATAGAGTTTTCATTTACTTACCTACATGCATGCATACATACATACAAAGACACCTACCTACCTAAAATAGACTAAAGCATAGATTTTATTGTTAATTTAAGAAAGCAAAGAGAAAATTAATTAAAAAGGATACAATTAAAAAACAAAAATCCGTAAATAAATAAAAGCAAAAATTAATCAATATATCACAATTTAGGATATTTTAAAGAATTAGAAAGTTAAAAAATATAAAATGAACGGAGAATTATTTTACGAATAGGTTAAGTTTTTAGAACCTCACCTTGTAGTCAAAATTTGCGATTACTATATTAAATAAAATACTTTTGATGAGCAATGGATCTTAAAGGAAAAGATTGCCGCCCTTTTGAAAACCAGATTATACGATTAGTTAAACGCTGAAGTTCTCAAGCTTAAAAATCACTAATTACCTGATTTGAAGAAACGTAATTGGACTTTATTTTTAGAGCTTAAAAAAGCTAAAGTTAAATTATAACAATTTAATTAAAATTATTTTAGAAATCGAAGTCTGCAGATTAGAAACTGCTGAATAAGCATTAGGTGATAAGGCAAAATAATTTTTCGAAGATGTTATGAAATACTACAATGAAATCGAAAAGGATAGATTTAAAGCTTCTACAATTACAAAGTTATGTGGCGATATTGTAAAAAAAATAATCTTATATAAAATATAATTATCTTTTAAATAATATTTTTCGAAATACAATTTGAGCGTTTCATCATCCTTTCTAATCAATAACATTTATTTAATTTAAAAAATAGAAATTTGGTATGTTAAGAAAATTGGCATAATATAGTTTCATCTTATACGATGTTGGTAATTACGACGTCTCTTTGAAAATCATCAACTGCATTTACAGTCTCCTCTAAAATCACTAAGACGACTAAAGTATTCTAAATATTTTATGGGGAAAAATCGTAATAAATTTTTAGATTTGTTTATATTTTATTAGTCATTATTTTATAAGACTAGCAAGCAAGCTATTTATTACTTTATGATAAATTAAATTGGTTTAAAAATATCTTTAACCAAGTATAAAGCTAAGTTTATATTATAGCTAATTTAAAATAAAATCAGTAGAAGCCAATAAATTCAATTTATTTGAAAATAAATATAATTTTTTTTGTTCATTCAAAACTAATTTTAGTTTCATATTTACTTAAATAATAAATAAAAGGGTTGTGAACTCTATGTATAAAAGTTTGACGAAGCTAAGGAAACTATTAGAGCCATTAAAAAAGAACTTGAAAAAGAAGTAATAAAAAATAAAATTTTGCTGTTTAGTTTATGTTTACAATTTTATTTGAAAAAAAAAGGATTTTTCTGGTCACTTCTAGATTTACAATAGAGCTTACTTAATTTATCATGCTATTTATGCTTATTTCTAACCTAAGTCTACTGAATCAGTAAATTAATTTTTAATTTAATCATAGACACAATGTTAATTTTTCTGTTTGAATAATTTAGGACTTTGAAGCTTTTATTGAATTAATTAGTGGAGAATAGTATGTAGCTACTATCTAAATGGTAATTAATTCCTCTTTGTGTTAGTTTATTAATTAATTTTTTCTTCTATAGGTTTGCTCTGAAGTTATTAGATATCATGCTTGTGCTCTTTTATTGACTAGAAGTAATTAATACCACCTCACTTAGTTTTTGAATAGCTTCCAAAAGGGAGTTTTTGATTATAAAGATAACTTAATTGAATTCTTGAAGTTGACTTTGATCGATTTCTAATTCAATGCTGCTGAATAAACTCTTAAATAGCTTTCAAACGAACTTTCCAAGGATTATTTCCTTTCAAACTAAAAAGAACAAATTATCACTGCTGCTTAACATCTTTTCTTCAAGTCCTATTGCAAAGTTTTTGATATTGTAGAAATTAAGTAAATATTTATTTGCATTTTTTTAATGAGTAATTGCTTAATTATTTTCAATTTATAAAAATAGGATGGTTAGCTCTTTCTTAAACTGCTCTGTTAGTGATGCTGAAACATGGATTGTTAACTTTATTAGAGTTTCAAATATTGATGCTAAGATTGATTCAGAAAATGGTATAGTTAACATTACTAAAAAATAGAGCAACTTCGATGAAACAGTAATAATTTTTTTTGCACAGAAAATCGAATAATGTTATAATAACAATAATTTTAATATAAAATTAGATTAATAATAAGCTTAGAGAAATAGTCCCAAGAACCGTTTTACTTGTTAATAATATGAAGAGAATCATTCCATAAAATTGATTGATAGATTGATTCACTCAATAAATAGAGCAATCAATCAAATAAATTGCTTGCTCATTCACTCACTCACATAAACATCAAAAAAATAAATAATTTAAACAACTTATATTTTATTGATATATTGAAAGAAAGATTTGCAATTAATCCAAAAAAAATAATCAGGAGAATACAATTTTATATCATATTTAAATATTATTGGCTATATTTTAGTAAATTTGCAATTTCCTTCTATATTTTTCTGTAAGTTTTACTGAAATTTTTTTTTTCTTTCATTTTCTCTAACTCGCTTTTAAAGAATTTATTTTATAATATCTACTTTTAATATTAATACAAATGAAACTATTAAGTAAATGATCTTCTAAAAATTTGAAAATATAAATATTGTAAATAAAATAATTGATTTATAGTTGATGTTAAATAAAAGTTGGCAAAAATAAAAGTATTAAGAAGATTTGCAAAGCTAGATTGAAATCATAAATAATAATTTATAAATTCATTATTGAAATTAGCAAGAAATATTTGTTAAATTAGGAGAAAAATAGAATTAAATATTTATTAATAGGTGTAAATTTGATTAATTTATTGAATAAATTAAGGATTTTGAGAAATAAATTAATTAAAAAATTGAACAGATTCTGAAAATAAATGAATTTATTTAACTAATTGATAAATTTTAAAAAATACTTACAAATTTTATATTAATTTTTAATAATTTAAGTTATAGCAATTATAAACTAAATTTTTTATTTTATAATTAATTTATTTATTTTAAAATGTTATTAATTTTATGCAATATAAAACTCACTTAAACAGGTCATCAAGATCACTTGCATTTTTGATGGGTTAGTTTCTTACTAAAAGAGTGTTTGAAAGTTGATTTAAGAAGTTTTATGAAATGTTATTTACAGCACCGTTTTATGATGCATGATTATTTTGGTTTGCATGGTTAAATCCTTTAAGCTTCATTTCATAATTCATAAACATTTCTTTGGCAGAAAATATTCCTTTATACACTTAATAAAAATCACTGAGAAGAGATTTTAATTAATTAAGATTATTGTTTTCGAGAGAGAATTTAATGATGCAATCTACTAAGATTTTTTTCTAATTATTACTGAATTAAGAGTATTTTTCTTTTTGTTAGAAGCACTTCATGATGTATTCTCTAAGCTATTCGCAATGGTCTTTGTTGATATCAACAAACTTTATAAATAAATTTGATATATTGTGAATCAGATTACTATTTACATTTGTTAAAATGTCAATAGTAGTGTCTAAAATTTTAAGCACATATTCTTGTGTTTAAGGGTATTGGGAACAATGTTTTATGAATTCATAATAAAATATTATAATTGAGCGAGTCATTTCATAGTGAGATATGCTTTTAATTACATCAAACGATAATTCTATCACAGCTCTAAAGCTATTGTGGTTTAGGTAGTATTGTGTAAATTAAGTAATCACCTTGAATTATATGTCATAAAAGTTTGTGATTAAATCGGGGTCTTTATTTTTATCTGCAGGTGCTACTTAATGCTATATTTGAATCTGAGGATACAACACAGCAGGCTATTAATTATCAGCTTGAGTCATGAATTTTATATAAAATTCATTGTATTCATTGAAATATTGTTCAAGCCATAACAAAAAATTTTAATGGTAGCTAGAGTTTTTGGTGAGATCTAAAATCATTTTAAAAATGCTCATTGTTTCACAGAATAGTATTGGGTTTCTCTGTGAAATCTTAATCGAAGTATTTAGGAAAATAATATATTGATCATAGAAAACTAAACTATTATTTTGGTCATTAAAAATCTTTGTCACATATCTGAAAATGCTAATGAATTGGCTGATTAATGGTGCTGCATTAGTTTTCATCGTGAGTACGTCGAATGCAAGAGTTAAAAACTCAAAGTTTTGCTATACGAAGGTAGCTATGCTATTTTTTACTTCTAAGCCTATAGCTTCAGTACTAAATCCACTTAAGAGACTTTAAAGAATTCCAATAGCTCTTAAAAGAAGGCTTTCTTTTTCCTTTTATTCAGATATATTTTCTATTGAGCTTTTAGTGTTATCTAACATTTGTTAAATGAGTTATAAGAGATTCTAAATAGCTTCTACTTAATGCTATTCAGTCTTAAGACTTAATGCAAAACCGAACACACCTTAAATTAATTCATCCATTATATCTTATCTTGCTATCTTATCTATGTTCTATACAAAAAATTGTGCTACAAATCTGAATGTTTCTATATAATTGTTTTAGCCAACTCCTTTTATTATACCACTAAAAGTTTGGGCTGACATCAACCCTAAGTTATCATCTAGTAAATATCTTAAAATAAATTTAATTGTTGAGTCAAAGAGTTAAGGATTTTTTGTTAGCTCTACCTAAGCGTTATAAAACAATTGCATAGCCATGCTAACTGTGCTCTAATGTGCAGGAAATTCATTATTATTTACAATAAAATCAAAGAAGTAAGTGTAATTCTCATCATTACCATCGACTGGACCAGGGAACATATTTTCAGCCATTGTTTACACAACAAACAAGCAAACTTCCTATTATAATTTATTTAAAATATTTTCATTTCAAAATTTAGAAATTCTTTATATAAAGATTCAAAATAATTCATTTATTTTATTCTAATCTAAAAATCGTTGATCGATCAATTTTTTGAAGAACAATATTGTTTATAATTATTGAAAAATTTTATTTTATCTAAATTGAATGATTACTTGAATTAAATTCAACAAATCAATTAAATTAATTTTAGTTAGATAATGAAAGGAAAATTTTAAAGTATTTTAATTAATTACCACTGATATATAATAGTTTTTGTTTGCTTCGTTGGGATCACTAAAACTATTTTGAGCTAAAAATTACTCTTTATTAATCAAAGTATATAGAATTTGAAGCAAAGAATTGATTCCTTGTTATCCCCTAAATTAGCTGAGAACATTATACACAACATTAAAAATGTCACGTGCATAAATTCTGTAATTTTTAACTCTTATCTTAGTAAATGCTGAGTCTATCTAGTCAAGATCAAAACTCAAAGGCTAGTGACCTGAGAAGTCTTCATCTCCACTGTCGTTATGACAAAATTCATCAAATTTAAATTGGCTTGAAGAAAAATCTGCACCAAATTCACTGCCATCATCTGCATCTTAGAATAAGGAATACTTTTTGAGAAGCTAAAACTTCTTTGATTTTTTTTTAGCATCTCCATCCAAGGAGGCAGAAAGCTTTTTGAGCTTTGATTTTTCAAGAACAGTTTTAAAAACTTCTAGATATGGCTAAATCAACCAATCAGATGAAGGATCCTAAATATTTGGAACGTATGTTTTAAGTGTGCGATAGAATGATACCCAAAACTCAAAAGTGGTATATGAAATGCTCCTATTTGGATGCTAAGTACAAATTACCATCAAATATAACAATTTTGTTGAGTGCTCTGAGTTTTCTAGGATTAGAATTGAGAATTTTTAAGCTATCTCTGTAGCTATTTCAGCATAATATTTACAAAATTTGCTCTCTGGATTAATTTAATCCATTGTCAAAAAATCATTTAATCTAATTGCTAGGGCATCTATTAATGTTTTTAAAGATCTCACTTCTTCTATTTTAAGTAAATTCAATGACTGCTTAACGTTAGCTGTATCAAGTATGTCAGCATTGTTAGAATGCTTTATGCCTTCTAACATTATTTTAGCAACCCTTTCAAACACTTCTTCATCTCTAGAACTTAGTAACATAATAAGATTTGTAACTAAAGCTTCATCTAAAAAAACTTGATATTTAAATTAGCTTCCTGACCAACTTTCAATACACTCTAAAGTTTTTAAACCAACTTTTGGATTTTAATGGCCAAGGAGTGTATTAAAGATGCCTGATAACTAGGTAGCCTAACTCTAAAATAGTGATCTTATCCTTTGGAAAGCTTTCATATCTGTAACAACCTTTTCCATATTTTCTTAATTGGCTACATTTTCTAGGATTTCAATACCGCATATAAAATACTCATCGCTCCCTTCTGCTTATGATTAATTATATAAAAAAAGAATTGAAAAATTAAAATAAACTACAACAATTTTTTGCTATATAAAATAATTTCGCTATAGATGTTTAAGCATCATTCAAATAATTTATTAGAATATTTTAATTTTCTATCTCTTTTTAAATAAATCAAAATACTTCATTTTTTATAATTTAATTTTCATCTATTAAATGAAGTCAAAATTACCTAAACGCATAAAGGTGCAAATATCTTCTACGAAGGTTTACCAATCTTAAAAAATACCAGTAAAGCCTAGGATTGCAATGCTATGAACTATTTAATTCTTAGCTACTTTAGAAATAACTTAACTGCCAAATGAACAGTATTGCTGAAGGACATCAAATAAAAATTTTCGAAGCTCCAACTTCTACTGTGAACTCAATTATTAATAATGATTCTTTAATTTTTTGCATAGAATTTATGCACCTAAAGCTTGTAGTTCTTAAGAAGGAGGATCAACAATCATCTCACGTGCTACCATCCAAACTTCATTACAAGTTTGGAATTATAATATATATTAATTTGCTGCTTCTTTTTCATAATCATTATTGCTTGATGATAGAATTTTGTATTATCTAATAAACTCATCTTTAGTGAAAACCTAAGCTTGTGTTTATTATTAATTTTACTATGACATTTTTTTTCTTCCTTAATCTTATCAGTTATCCTATATTTTTTAAATCCTTTTCTTTAGACTCACTAGTTCAACACTTCTATTTTTAGTCTTTTTTTTTCTTGAGTTTTGATCTTTTTTATTGATCTCTATCTTTATTAGTTTATTTTTTATATTATTTGCTATGTATCCTGCTAAATCACTTGATTTTTCTTGATCTTTAGTTCGATTACTTTGGAAATTATCAAATACAACAACACTCTTTTTTTCTAAATTTTTTGATAGCTTTTCTAATTTTCTTTATTTTACGAATTGAAGGTGATACATTCATACATACATGCAAACATATATATATTCTTACTTTTAGACAATCTGAAAATTTACAAAAGTAAGAAGAATATCTTAACCTATAAATATTCCCTTTTAGTATGATCTGATTTATTGCAGACTAAGTCCATCGTATCTTATAATCAAAATTTAATAATTTTTTGATAATGCGCAGAAAGATGTACTTAACTAAAAATAAAAATTGTATTTTATCCAAAAGTATTTTTGATAAAAAAATATTCAAAAAATAATAATTTAAATATATATTGCAAATAAATCGAGTAGTTTAATTAAAATGCTCAACCTTACTTATGAAATTATGCATACAATCAATCGATTTTATCTTTTATTTCAAAAAAGGTTATTGCGTTGCTTAAAATATTTGATAAAATTTTAAAGATTAAAATAATAAATAAAGTCAATCTAATTATTTATAATTTTAATTCTTAAAATAAAAATACTAAATTTATACAAATTTTTACCTATTGAAATAATTTGGAAAAATTGCTTTTAAAAATTAGTAAGATTAAATTTATTTTTTGATTTAAGCTCAGTAGTATTTCTGATATAATTTGATACAGAATTAAATTAAAATTTTTCTTGAAAAAATATGAAATAAACAGATGTTTTATACTTGTAGAGTTTATGCATCAAGAGTATTACAATTTTATCATAAACATGAATAAAACATGTGATTGATTACACTAACTTAATTTATTTAGTAAATGTTTAAAATTATGTCTTTTATTTGTTGAAAGATGAAATATTTTATTTAGTAATTTAAATTGAAATTTGTATTGAAATAAATATTTTTATCTAAAAACTTTCAAACATTATCAATTAAGAATTTTCTCCAAAAATCTCTAATTAAAAGGTGAATTATACACTTTTCTAGATTATCTTTGCACAAAAGCAATTTTCATAGATTAATTTATACCAGATAAAGGATTGCTCACATTAGTAGAATTAACCATGGTTGTTGCCTATTAGATTTATAATTTATTAGCTTTTTATTGCTTTATAAAATCGATTATTTCTTTGTTTGATTTGAATTTGCTAACATGATTTTCAAAGTTTTCAGATAAAGGATTTATATTTTTAGAATGATTCATCTAGGAGCTGACCTCCAGTCCATTAATAAAACTCGTATCAATCTAATTTGAATTTTGATTGCAGGTAATATTTAAATTCCCCTAAGATTGTAGTACGTTGTACGAATCAAAACTTAAATTGTGAGTTTATTATAACTTATTTAATTTATTTTTTTGGTCTGATTAAGTTATTTTAACTTATGAATCATTCTGAAAAGTTTATGATAGTTCCATTAAATCTCTCTGTAACTTATTCTAAGTAGAAGTTCTTCTCTAAGCTTCTTTATTCTGGTTTATGTCATACTTATAATATTCCGCTTAGTTTATTATAGAATTTTATATAGATCCCCCACTAATTTGGTTATTAATAATATTTGTGCTTTGTAAATACTATTACCCTTAAGTGTCTCCATACCCTTTCTGCCCAGATAAGCTTCTTGCATTTTTTGTTACCCTATTAATTTTATTATTTAGACTATCTTTGTTTTATAAACTCTAATTCTATGTATATGCTGTAGCAGGTAAACTAGTATTTAAAGAGTTTTTATTTTAAATCAGAGAATTTCTTCTTTCTTTTTAGGTTATTTCAACTTCTAATGGAAGCAATTGCAGTTTTTAATTTACAGTTTATATATTAGAAGTCAAACTCCCTAGTGCCTGTAAATTAATACTCTAATAAGGGTTAGATTTTATATTAACTCCTTGTATATTAATTTCGTTGCTTGAATTTTAAGATTAATTATTTGATGCAAACTGAGTATTGATTATTTAAAGAACTTTTGCTTTGTTTAGTATAATATTGTTGCCTAAAGTTGTAGTTTTATTATTTAACTAGCTTTCATTGTTTATCAGGGATACCACGTTGCTAGATGTCACATTTTTATTATTAATGCCTCCAGTTAAGGCAGATTGTCCACTTTAGTTTAAAGAGTTGGATTATATTTGTTGTTATTACTGCTAATTCGCATAAGGCTATGCAGATGAAGTTTGATTTACATGAGTTGAATTTGATAAATTTTTACTATTTTACCTACAAGTTAAATGACCTTAATTATCATTTCCTTAATAAATTTGATTATTAGATTATTACTGCTCATTATTTTTTTTAATTGATATATTTTTATTCAGCTATATATTCAATGGCTGTAAATCTGAGCATAACATGTTTAGCCTGTCGTCTGGAGATACTTGCTAAGTTTTAGAATTATAAATATAGTTTCTATTTGTTAAATTTTAGTTTATGCTTCTCTTTTTTTAACCTCCTCTACTTTCTGAAGGATTAGAAAGTAGTACCTAATTATTTTAAGCATCTTCAGGTAGTACCTTAATATCATCAAACGAGCTTTTTTACTCAATTAATCTATCTTAGTTATTATCGTAATAATGTATTACTAAATCTTAACTTCCTGATCTTTTACTTTTTAGTTTGCTTTACTTCTCATTATTTTCCATTTTACTAATTGCATTTCTTAACTAATTATTCACATTATTGTTAAATTATTTTATTATTGTTGATTCATTTAACTCTCTACTTTTTGAAAAAATTTCTTTTTTAAGCTATCTTTCTGGAGATTAGTCTTTGTTTCTGCTTGGCTGTGTTTTACAAAACCTAGATATAGACTATAAAGTTATTAGTGTTTAAGTACAAGCATCGTTTACAACGATATTTTACCCTTTAGCATTTTATTTTGTAAAAGTTTCAATATAAGAATTTGAGTTTTAGTTTTATCTGCTTTGCATTCGATTATTTCCAATTACTTTTAATTTTTTTTAATCCCTAACTGTTAACTGCAGTTAGGTAGCTTAAGGTCCAACATCATTTTTTTTTACAGATACCATTTGATTGCTATAGTTAGTATATCCTTATCTAGTTAATTTATAAGTATTTCTGCTAAGCTAAACTAAAAAATTTTAATTTTCCTCTTTTGGAGAACGGAATATTGTTTTATAAAGATGGGAATATTGTGATTGTTATGGGATACCATTATTATTAAAGGTTTGAGTATATTAAGAATCTTCAGCCTTAGAATTATTTTCAGTTTAATTTGCTCCGCTTTGACCTTAGCTCATATTATTTTATATAAAAGATTAGTTTTCTAAATTTTTCATAGGGCTTGTGCTTATAGATTTAGCATTCTAAGAATTTATTGTGTTAGGGAGTTTAAAATCGTTGTTCGTAACTATTTAAGATTATTGTAAAGAATTATACTCACTGTTAGCCATAATAATTTTATTAGCCTTCTAATTATAAGTTTGCTGCCAATAGCTATTTTTTCTATACTGAGGCAATTCTGTTTTAGCACCACTTTATCTAAGCTGTGCAGAATTATAAACACAATCCTAATAGGATTTTAATTCACTCTTGAGATTGCTATTTCCTCTTGATTAATTTGAAGCATTCAAGCTAAATGAATTTTAATGATGGGAGTTCCTTGAAGATAAATCTAATGCGACCTGATAGTTATTTTATTTCTTGGAAATATCATTTATGTCAATTATATCTATAGACTCTTCTTCGTCTAACATTTTTATACTGAATAGCGATAAGCTCTTTTCTCGAGTAATCCATTCTTGATAATCAGTCTAAATAGCTATACTTGTATTTTAAGCGGACTAAGAAGAAGTCAAATTTTTTCTTTATTTAACTTCATCTTCTTCAAATCCTCTTTACCTCAAAACAGATTTAAATGTTGTAGGTGAAACGTTTTCGTTTTTGCTTACTATACTTGAATTTTATTTTCTACTTTAAGATTGCTTTGATGTGCTTGTATTACCACCATTATTCACACTAATTTAATTCTAGGCAGAATTTTTATTAACTTTAGCTAAATTTTCATTTATTGATTTAATTTCCTTTACATTAAGCTCATCTGCACTGGGGTCTGAATCACTACCTGAAGAGTCATTATTTGTTTTAGTCTGGTCTTTGTTGATACTCTTTTTAAGAACTGACTGCACATCACATTTAAAGTTTTTAAATAACCTTTCATAAACATTCATGCTTTTATAAATCTACACATCAATTATTTATTTTCTATCTGTACTTTAATATTCTGATTGGTCTTGCTGCTAATTAGCTTTTTATTATTCCAGCTATTTTTGAATTTCAATCTCATATTCTTCTTCTTACTTATAAAGTTTATACATAGATTTACAAATAGCAGATCCGATTTCTTTATATTATTCAATAGTAAAATGATTCTTTTCTTAATTTTTATTTGTTGAACCATAAAAAGATGCTTCTAAAGTTAAAATATTTGTCTTATACACTTTAAAAAGCTGGTTGTATAAGGCTATTCTTGCTGTGTTTGATTTACTTTACTGCAGCTTGAAAGTGCAGCTTGAAAAATCTATAAATTTACATTCTTCTGCACAAACTAAAGGAAATATTCTTGACTCTTCAGCATCTTCTTCATTAGGATTTCCATAAAAAAAAGCATTCATTCTAATAAAATTTAAATCATAAAGAAAAATAAAAATAAAATTAATTATACTTTTTGCTATGTCCGTGTAAGTCGATTATATAGCGAATTTTATATTCCCTAGAAATAGAGCTGATTAATTACTTTATAGCATATACAGTTGTTAAGTATTATTTATCTGGAGTTAACCAATTTCTATTTAAATCTACACCACTTAAATCTGTTCTATAATTACCATGAATAACTCCATCTGGATTCACCATAGGTACTACTTTAAAAACACATCTTTCTCTCAAATATGAAGCTTCTTCGCTTTTTAGATTACACAAATAATTAATGACTCCCTCTACCATCCAAGATCCAGGAGTTTCCCCTGGGTGCTATCTTGCAATTATGATGATTGCTTATTTAATTTTTTGGTTTGCACCTGATTTTAACTTTAAATTATTTATGATAAATAATAAAACTCTTAAATATTTACTTATTTAGGAGCAGTTATTGTCAAAATATCACATTTATTTTTCGCTAAAGTTAAGCAAAGTTTTTTTCTTTGACAAATTTTGCTCATTTCTTAAGGATTTGAAGAAAGCAGTCCGTTTAAATAGTTATTTAGATCAGTATAAGTATAAGGATAGCAATGAGCAAAATAGACAGTATCATTATTATTTTCAAATTTATAGCTAAATTAAAGTGTGTAGTATGTTTTTTTTTCCTGCGATTCTCTTAAAATTTAATTTTTAAAGTAAGAAATATTAAAACCTCCTCTAAACCAGCCTTGTTACTCTTATTCATTCTTCTTCTTTGAAAAGACTACTGGCCTCATTCCATAATTAAACAAACTATCATTTTTCATCTAAAAAAAGTTATAAAAAAAGCAGCTATTTTTAAATTAATTTACTAAATTGATGATGTTAAATCTAACTATTTAATTTTTTTAAGTTCCTTAAACTGAAAAGAAAAACCATTAAGTATTTCCTTTAGAATTAGTGTCATTCTAAAGTACAAGATCGTACTCTTTTGGTCCAATCTAGTTAATAATAATAAAAATACAATTACTTTAAAAGGTAAATATGTTTCTCAAGTAAAATTACTTAATAAGCAGCGAATAAATTTCCACTTTCGAAGGACGAGTCTATTCGTAAAGTATGTTTATATTTTAATTTGTTAAGAGACTCAGTATTTTACAGTAACTCTGAGATTTAAGCTTTTTCATTATCTTGCTGAATAACTATCTTTGAATTTCTTTATAAATACGATATCAAATCATATTGAGTGGTAAGAGCATCTCCTCTTTCATCATTTACTAACTTTTTCAAGTCGCAAAAAAGTCCAGAGAAATATCTCTTCTTATTTAAAGGAACAAAATTATAATTTGTGTTATCCATTTTCCTATAAACAGGTTCCATGCTTCCATATATTTCTTGTAAAGTACCTTCTTTATTAGCCTTATCTTTTTTAGAAGTAGTTTCTATTTTTTTACTCGCCTTTAAAGTTAAAAATATTTTAGCATTAAAAAACAATTGCTTGAATTTATTAATACAAATTTTATGTTTTAAGGAGTTGTCTATACTAATTATTTACCATTTTAGTTATATTCATTGAACTATGGAAGCTTACTTGATTAAGAATAATAATTCTGATTAGGTATTCAATAAAAAAATAGAAAAATTACTTAAATACAAATTTATAAGCTGTTTTAACCAAATCATCATTTTAATTATAATTTAAGATGGGATTAGGTGGAGGTAAATAATCACTATTATTAGAATCAGAATCCTCATTTTCATTGCTTTCAAGTTTTTAATTAACTTCTTTTTGTTACAAATTCTCTTTCAACTATAATTTTATTCTTCCTTCGTTTGTGGAAACATTAGTTTAAATTCTATCAATATTAACATTCTCTACATGCTATTATACACATGAATTAATATTATTTTCTTAAACTTATTCTAATTTTTCGTCTTGCTAAATAGTTTGTGTTCCTTCATTCTCCATTGCTAAACTATAATTGGAGTAAGTAAGTTGAAAATCAAAATCAAATTTATGGCACTTTATAATTTATATACCAATTAGTCTTCCTATAATATATGTGGTATTAAGCAACAATAAAAAATATCTTGTCGAAAATAATTATTTTAGAGAAGAACAAACCAACCTACTATTTCTATAACTATTTATTATTTTTATATAATTAGTAAAATAACCAATATTTTTTAATCAAAGATCTATCTTATTACTTTTATTATTTATTATTAATATGTGTTTATTTGCATATTTTTAGTGTGTGGACAAAGATAATTATTTATATTTTTCTTTAAATTCAATCAAGAATTCTCATAAAATTTATCATCACCAACGAATTTAAAAATGTATGACATTATTTGTTTCAGGTAACCAAATATTTACTTTTAATATCAATCAAAAGTGTGATAAACTAATTCTTAGATTCAAAATATTTATGTAAAAGTATTATTAAATTAATACTTATATAATATTTGATTAAAAGCTCTTTATTTGAATACCCTATTCATAAGAAAAAAGGCTCAACAATTTATTTATAATTAAAATAAAATTTAATATCATTTTTTTAAAGGTTAAATTTTATCATCCACTATTAATTAAATTATTTTGTAACTAAAGTGAAAAATAATAGCAAATATAATTTTTTTTTAAATTAAATAATTTATAGAAATCAAATAATATTAATCAATTTATCTATTCATTTATGGTATATAATTTATAATAATTTTAATCATGAAACAAGCTATGTTTATTTAATTAAAAAGAATTGTTTTAAAAGAAATTATCCTTTTTTAGTTAAGACAAAAATAATGACAGAATAGTTAAAGTAAGTAGGCTTAGAATAATTTTGGGAGATTATCTTTCAAATTTATCCAATAAATTAGAATTAAATTCATAGATATTGTTAAAATATGAATAAATATTTTATTTTTTTATAGATGTTTTTGATAAAAATAAATTAATTTTTTTAACAATAATTTTGATTATTTTTGAATTGTAAATTAAAAATTTAAAAAAATTTGATTCATCATTTTATTTTTTTAAAAATTATATCTACCTTTTAAAAATCAGTTTTTTAAATTCTTTGAAAAAGTAAAATGTTGTTTTTTAATTAAGTGAAAATCAAAATAAACCTAAAGAAATTTTAATTAGCTTACAAATATGAATAAAAAGCAACAAAATAATTTTATCAAAGTAAAATATTAATTTAAAGAATTAGTCATAATAACATGTCAAAAGGTAAGCTTTTTCTCAATAGGTAACATATTCGCCTTTATTGAGCCATTTTTTCACTTCTTTTCCTTTTGAAGTTCAATAATGCGCTATGCATCACGCAAACCTGTCTCATAAGCACCATGAATAGTCATAGAATCGGTAGTGTGAGAAGCTTCTCCAGCAAAGAAAAGTATATTGTCAACTGGCTATTGATAAATATAGCGAGAACTACCAATATTTAAAGTTGGCATTGAGTAGTTTCCTTAGATGTACTCAAAATTAGTGAAGTCATTCCACATTACATCTAATAATTCTTCCTTTACTTTTGGATATTTGAAGACACGAGCCATCTTTTCCAAAACTTCTTCAATGAGAGCCTATCTTTTTTCAGGATCTTGCATTTCATCCATAACATCACCAGCTAAAAGACCAGCCAAGACGTTTGTTTGAATTTCGTCAGTGTCTTTTTATTCATGGTATTGATTCCACAAGAAACTAATTTTAGATCTTAAAAAGAGTGTCCTTGCATTATCAGGCCAGAATCTATTCTTAAACTTGAAATGGATCTTACCTCCTCTACCAAGTTTCATACGACGAATTGCATCTTGCTTTTAAGGTGGTAATTCTGGATTGAAGCGAATAGTTTTGTTTTATAACTAGGAGATAGGAACAGTGACAATAATGTAATCACCTTCATATCTATTTCCCTGCTTATCGAAAATGACAACCCTATTAAAATCTTTTCCTTTACAGTCTTCTTCTTCATCATCTTCATCCTCATCTTCTTATTCTCTATCTACTGGGAATTCCTTTTCACCAAAATAGTTGATTTCAGTGATAGGTGTAGAATAATGAATGAATGGTAAAACAGAAGCAAAGGCTTTTTCAATGATTTCGTAGTGAGAAGTGTTCATTAATATGAAATTCAAGTCATGATCACTCTTTCTACCACTTTCGTAATCTCCATAAGCTTTAACAGAAATTTCATTTAGAGAACCTCCGTTTTCAATACCCCAGAAAGCTTCGTACCATTAGTAAAATTGAGATTTTAGTCCCTTTTTGGAAAAGAAATTTTAGAGAGACTGAGAATCATCTTAGATATCTCTATTTTAAACAACTTCATTGTAGAAGTATTGATCATTGTACTTGCTTAAAAACTCTTCTCTATCCATAAGTTCTTCTTTTTCAATGTCTTCAAAGTAATGATTGAGTGTGTCATCAGGTTTCAGATCAGCTCCCATTTTTAGAGCAAGATGGTAATAAGGACTATTCACTTTATGGATTTCCTCGCCGCCTACCTCGAGGGTGAACCCAGCAAATTAATCGTCCTTGCGTATTCTTCCTCCGAACTCCTTTCGAGCTTCAAAGATTTGAACATCAAATCCATTCTCATGCAAAGAATGAGCAGCAGCTAAACCAGATATACCAGCACCGATAATTAAAACAGATTTCCGTTTGGTACTCATCTCACGTAATGGCGGCGTCTTTTCTATATTAAGCAACAACAGCAGTAGTACACAATTTATCCCCCCCTTTTCGGAAAGCTCTTTTTTTTTTGATTAAATTAATTATAGAGGAAAATAGATTAGATTGTTTTTTAAAGCTAATTTCAAAAACTAAAAACAAAGAATTAATTGATTAATTGAAATTTCTTTTGCTCATTATTTGAGTGAAAAAATTGCTACATGATGCAATATTTATCTAATTTCAATAATTACTATTTATTAAGCTGAACCAATAAAATATTTTAGTTTAATTATTTGCATTCAACGTTTTTATGAAAAATTTAAAGTAGTATGATAAAAAATCTAGTACTTTTTCAATAAAAATCCCTAAAAATTTAAAAAAAAAGCTAAAAAATATTTGATGATCTATTTTTTTTGTTCTAAACGCACGAGTTTGATACAAATTAAAATAGAACAATGATTTTGTAAAATGTCTATATGTTTTTTCTCTTTAATCAGAAAATATGAGTTTAAAATGTTTAAAAAGTCAGCCAAAATTATAAAAACTTAAAAAACTTGACTAAATTGTAAAACTTTTTAATGCTCCTACTGGTGCTTAACTTTGGTCTTCTCACACAGATTATTTTTAAGATCTATTTTGTTTGAATTTTCTCCACGCTAATATTACGACTTAGATTATTATAAAAAGTTGTTATTACATCATAGTTATTAAATTTACTATAATAAGTTAATCCTCCAAAAAAAATGTGTATCCAAAGGTAAAACTAGGTTTTTTTTGCAATATAGTGTATCCTTCATAGATCATTTCACTCTATTGAAGGAGTTTTATTCTATTTCAGCATATGTTCATTTAATTTAGCATTTTATCTTCAATAACGATGGGATATAGCTTTTGAGAATATATTATTAGGTCTCTAAACAGATAATAATAATAAAAACAACAATTTTTAAAAGTAAACAATTACTCAAAAACTTTTAAAAAGGAAATGATGAATTAACGAATAAAATTTTTTTTCAAAATAAGCTTTAATACTTGGTACAAAATGTATATAATGCACATATCTATGGAGATTTTATGTCTTTCATTATAGAATAGTCCTATAATAGTTTATTTGAATTAGTGTACATATTTACTACTTTGGCGGTTATCTGGTGTTTACTTACTTACTGATTAACTTAATGAATATAAATATATTTTTGAATAACACACATAAAACATATTCCAATTGCTACAGCTCTATCTAAAAAGATAAATATTTTATAAAATGCTTCTAAGAGTAATACAAAATCTTAGCTTTTAAGGCATTACAGATTACACTTTTATTTTTAAATTATCTTGATACTTTGTGTAGTGTAATCTATGTTTGTTTGGTATTTGTGAAATTAAGGGTGATTTCATCTAATACGAAAGCAATTACATTATATAAAATTTAGTAACCTCATTCAAGAAATCTTATTAATAATAATCTAAAATTCTGTCTGGTGATAATAAGATTAATAGAAAGTTTCTATTTAATACATAATTTCAAAAATAAACAAATGTATAAATATCTCATTCCAAACAATTTTTTATTAAAGTTTACGAAATAATTTATTTTTACTTTACATTAAACTTATTTTTTGAGAAATTCATATTAAATTATTTTTTTTTTATAGCAAGCATATTTTTTAAATTAATAGTTTATTACTTAAATTATATTCTAATTTATGGGAATAAATTTACATTTTTACATTTGTTGGAAATTGAATTAGTTTATATTTTTTAGAAAAGTGTTTGATCAGATTTTTATTTTATTTTGTTTAAAAAAAAAATAAAACTATAATTATTTGTGGTAAATATGTTATTTATACTCGAATATATTGTTTTTTTATAGAAAAATATAAATTTATGCACACAAAAATTGAAGAATTTCATCTTTGTGGTTATCAAATTATAAATATTATTAATTGCTTAAAGAGCAAAAATCTTTGTTTACAATTAATTTCAAATCTTTTACAAATTTTAATTTTTTGTAAGTAAAAACAAACAAAATCTATCAAATTAATCTTATTTTAATAAAGAATTAAATTAAAAATAAATTTAGTTGTTAATTAAATATTATTTCTATCATGTTGAAAAATATGAGTTACAATATTTTACATGAAAAAGTTTCACTAAATAAATTTTATCCTCTGATTTTTATTTATGCATTTGTATCTCAAGAATAAGAATCTAAAAAAAATAAATTTATACTTCTTAAATGATACGATGAAAAGGTATTTAAAATATTTAAAGTTTTACAACAAAGGTATATTTGTAAAATAGCAACTAATGAATGTAGTAAGTATGCTTTAAATTCCAAACATCTATAACAAAGATTTAATATTTGATTTTTATTAAATCTTAAAATAAGTTTAATTAAAACATATTATTTGGTAGAGAAAAATAAATATATTTTAGATGATTTTTATTTATTTAATATCACTTACTGCTTAAGATTTTTGTTAAATAAAAAAAGACATTAAAATTGAAAACTAATATAATTATAAACGCGTCTGAAAATTAAATTAAATTTATTAAATATCTTAAGCATTTAGGTGAAAATGGCTATCAAAAAATAATTATTAATCTATGTTCATGGATTTGGTGGTAGTGGTTTTTCAAACAAGGGTTAAATTCTTCGTAGCCGTTTTTAAAATGTTGCTTCCCTTTCTTTGCCCTAAATTCCAAATTTGGCCATTCATAATTTAGAATAATTTCTTCAGTATATGGATAGAAAGGAATATGATCCTGTTTTGGTAGGTAGCTCATTAGGAGGATTTTATTCAATTTATATCGGTGAAAAATATAACTTGAAAACTATTTTAATAAATCCTTCTATTTAGCCATATTTGACTGCAAAAAACTATATTGGAATGAATAAGTCATTTTATGATTAATCTTTATATGAATGGAATACAAATCATACAGATTCTTTACATCAATATGAAGTTTAAAATATAAAAGATTAAGCTAAGTATTTGTTAATGTTAACAACTGAAGATGAAATTTTGGACTATCGCGTTGCTTTATAAAAATTACCAAATGCTCACAAAGACATTTACGAAGGAGGTGATCATGAATATAAAATACTTCCCTAAAAATTGGATGTGATTTAAAAATTCTTAAAAATTTGAAAATTATCATAAAAAAGATTTGTCAATATTTATATGCGCAAGTATTAAATAAATATTAATCTCTATTAAAATATAAAAGTAAATGTCTAATAGAATAATTTTTTATCTTTCGCATTATCTTATACTAATTATGTATCAATACTGATTTAATTTCATTATAAAATAAGAAATAAATCTAAATGATCAATTCTATCTTTTATACAGTTCAATATTTCAAGTTAGCATTTATTAACAAAGTATATCTATCTATCAATCTATCTCCTATGAAAATAAAGTTAAATTTTAATTTATGGTATTTTTTGAGAAACGAATTTTTTAAAAAGCAAAAAAAGTATATTAATTAATTAAAGAACTCAAACTGTATCTTATTTATATATTGATTTTTATTTAATTTATTTACTTTAAAAAAATATCTTTCTTTTTGAGATATTAAGGACATTCAAACATTAAATAAATATATCAAGAAATGTTAAGAAACTTTTAGAACAAAGATTAAATCAATCTCCCTAATTTATATAAATTAATTAATCACAAAAAAATAAATTCTTCTCTCAGATTTAAAAAGCAGATAGATAATACCTTTTAAAAAAGTAAAACATTTCAAGACGATGATCGCCAGACATATTTTAAAATTATAAAATCTCGCTAAGACAACCCCTTTCTTCAGAGTAAATATTTTAATTTGAGCTTTCACTCGAAAATCGCTTTTTTCAGATTACATCAAATTATTCTTAATCTCGTTTCATTAAATTAATAATAGTTCTCTGAATTCAATGAATCTGAATCTGCTTTCAATCATAATGAAAACAGACCTTAAAGAGTCCAAAAGCCCAGATTCAAAAAGGTTGCTATCATCCTTTCTGGTTGCGGTGTTTATGATGGTAAAATACTTTAATACTTTTTAGGTTTAACGATATTTTGAGAAGAGAAAAACATTACAAATTACTTACAAACAAATAAACAGAATGCAAAAATATCAATTTTTATTAAAAAATGTCAATGTAAGCTAAAAACTAAATTTATTTCAATTAAATTAGGTTCTGAAGTTACTGAAGTTGTTTCTTTGATGGTTCACTTAAACAAAAGTCATGTTTCCTTCTAATGCTATGCTCCTAATTAAAACCAAATGCACGTTGTTAATCACATTACTGGTGAAACTACCACTGAAACTAGAAATGTTTTAGTTGAATCTGCTAGAATTGCTAGAGGTGAAGTCAAGGATATCACTTAACTTAAGGGTGAAGATTACCAAGCTGTTCTCCTTCCTGGTGGTTTCGGTTCTGCTAAGAATCTTTCTGACTATGCCGTTAATGGTGCTAACTTCACAGTTAACTCTGAAGTCGAAAGAGTCCTTAAGGTAATTAATTATAGATGCAAATTTTCTTTATATTAGCTACATTCTATGGCTATTAAATAAACAGCTATGCTAATTTAAAATCAAAAGGATTTATATATGATGATAGCAGTATTAAAAAATATTCTAACTAATTTAACTTAAAATATAGGAATTCCACAGCCAAAAGAAACCTATTGGTGCTATGTGCATTAGCCCTTTAATTTTAGCTAAGGTTTTACAAAACGAAAAGCCTAAAATCACTATGGGTAGAGTTGACAACCAAGACACCCCCAATAAATACTGGCCTCATAGCGAAGCTATCGGCGTTGCTGAATAATTAGGTGCTCAACATTTCCAAAGAAATGCTGATAGATTCTAAGTTGATTTCGAAAATAAAATTGTCACTGCCCCTGCTATGATGTTTAACGGTTTCACCAAATTCGCTACTACTTTCGACGGTGCTGGTCATTTAGTTAACATTATTGATTAAATCGTCCAAGGTAACTCCATTAAGCTTGATACAATCGGCGAAAAGAAGCATGAAAACTTTGATGGTGAAAGAAGACCTAGAGGTTAATATAATAGAAACAACAATAACAATAGAAGACCTAGAGAAAACAGCGAACACCACGAATAAAATCATCACCATGAATAATAATGAAATAAGTTTTATGTTAATTCAAAATAAGAAGAAGTATATTGATAAATAATATCATTAAATATTTATGAAATCTTTTATATCTATTTATCTGCTATTATGTTTATTTTATTGCTTAATATTTTAAGTCCTTAATATTTAATATTACTAAAAAGAATTCAGCTTTATCTTAAGATTAAAAAAATATAGATTTATTTTTTTTAACACAGTATAAAATATAATTAAGCATTTAAAATATTTTTATTAATTGAATAATCAATACATGGTGTTAGAAAAAAGGCTCGTAAGATTTACAAATTCAGATAAAATTTAATTTGAGAATAAAAAAAT
The DNA here is from genome assembly GCA_000231845.2 of Tetrahymena malaccensis 436. Classification (NCBI taxonomy): domain Eukaryota; phylum Ciliophora; class Oligohymenophorea; order Hymenostomatida; family Tetrahymenidae; genus Tetrahymena; species Tetrahymena malaccensis. The sequence continues at coordinate 320,122 of JH720036.1, read as the reverse complement.
GATTATGCACTTTATTATAGATTAAAAAATTAATTTTTATTAAGTTATAACAGCATATATATATAAAGTAATTTATAAATATGATAAAACAAAAGAGTTAAAAAAAAAAATTTAATCATGAATATAAGTTGATAAAAAATGTTTGGAGGTATTTTTTTAGTTTCACTATTTTGAAATAGAGGCAATTTTTAACTTGTTTTTTTTGTTTTGAATAAAAAAATCAAATTATAAATCTAATTTTTTTATTTATTTAAATAATGATTAAGCGTGTTTGCATTCTTTTAGAAATGGATTCAACCAATTCTTTTATTAATTATTTTGTAGCAATCAATACTTTCACAAAAATCTTTAATATGTGATTTTAATTTAGCATATTTTTAAACAAACCTCTTCTAAGGTTGCTGATGTTATTTATATTTTGATTTTTATTTATCTAACTAATATTTTTCTTTATATTTTATATTATATTTATTTATCTTTTTTTGTTTTTATTTTCATTATTTTTTTTATTTTTTCAAATTTCAATAAATTTTATATTTTAATTAATTAATTTTTCTTTTTTATTTGAGCACGAGATGTTGTGAAGGCTTTACTGGAGATGAGCTGCATGCTAATTTTAAAAAAATACTAATTATATATAGTAAATATAGAATTATTTTTTTGAACTACAGACAATTTTAAATTGCTGATTTATGCTCAATTTCGCCTGCCGAGGGTGTGGTTTAGCTATCTTATTAATCCCTAAAGATAGATCTGCCACCCCAAAAACAATTATGATGAAAGATTTTTTTTGCAAAAATAATTGATTTTTATCTGTTATGTAATTAGTCTCTTGGGTAGTTTAAATATGCTTTCGAATCATTTTTGCATAATTAGTAACTACTTGCTTAAAAACTGCGGGAAACGTAGCGGGAAATGGAATAAAGCATGTGAATCTATTACGTATAAGGTAAGGAAAATAAAAATCAATTATTAGTTAAAATCTTTCATGTTTAGGAATGATATTTTATTTTTTATTTGTTTTTTTTTATTTTTTTGATATTTATTATATCTTTGTAAAATTAATTAATTATAAGATTTAGAAAGTAATTTTTTTTTTCTAAATCTAAAGATTAATTTCACTATTGTATATCTTTTCAAGTAATAATAAAAAATATGCTTGGCCTTTAATGTTAATATCGAGATTTGCATAATCTTACATATTTAAAAATATCTAGTTTAAAATTGTATTCTAATCATCTTTGCTTTTTTTATTTAAAAGTTGAATGATTTTACAAATTCAAATTTAAATAATGAAAATATTGTAGACAGATATTTTTTAAATTAAATATAGAGAGAGATTAGGCTTGAATTTTATAGAGATTTATAAAATAAAAAAGGAGGCAAATTAAAATTCATGTTCAGGATTATTGAATGCTTAATTAATTAAATTTTGATTGAGAAATGAATTAATTATTTTGTATTGTCAGAAGGAGTTTAGATTAAATAGGATTATAATATTGAATCTTATTTAATCTAAAGTTAAGTTTAAATACAAGAAAAGTAAATCATTTGAGATAATATAAATATAATACAAAAACTTATCAAGTAGTTGAATTTCTATATTTCAAAAAAAAAAGAGTTAAAGAGGTAGCTAGATATTAAATTTTTTTATAAAACCATACATAGAAAAACTTTCAATTAAAACAGCACAAAAATATGAGCTAAGGTGAAGAAATGTTTAAGAACTTGTCTGCCACATTGGAAGGCTTAAAAAACAGTCATTCTTTAGCATACTATTAGTAATAGAATGCTGATTCTTACAATTAGATACATAAACAAAAAAATTCCTACAATAGCAATTATCTTTCACAAGACGAGTAAAATCTTCATTATCTTGAGGATTCCCCAGAACCAGAACACTTTGAGTTCTAGAATGTTAATGATCCTCATGAATAACTTAACTAGATGTATCAAAATAGATAAATGTATAAATAGCCATAATAGAGCGGAGGTTATTAGGGATCTTAAAAACCTTACTATAAAAATAACTATGAAGCTACCCATGGTGGCCATAGACAGTTTAATAATCAGTAATCTTATAACTAAATGGCATAAGGTCATGCTAATGGATTTTAAGGCTAAAGAGTATCTAATTACAACAGATATCAAGGCTAACAAACAGGTTATTAAGGATAAAACTATGTTGCTAATGAAAGGAATTTTTCACAAGGAGCTAAATACCAAGGATAAAAAGCTCATAATGCTCACCATTAGAACCAATTTACTCATTAAACTCAACCATTCTAAGGATAGCAGTATAATAGCCACTCAAATACATTCCCTTAAGGAGAAAAACCTGCTGCAGGTGGTCTTCATATTGAAGGTACAAAGATATTTATAAATAATATAGAACCTACTGTGAGCTCGGAAGAGATTCACCACTATTTTGATCCTTATGGAAAGATTAATGATTTAAAGGTATTCCACAGAAATGGTTAAAACTATGCCTATGTTATTTTTGAGAAGTACGAAGATGCCTTCAGAGCAACTACTGATGCTTCTCCTTAACCCAATTGGACAGTATCTTTGGCTAAATCAAAGAACACAGTAATGTAGTATCAGCAATCAACTCTTTTCAATCCCCAATAAGAAGGTTCGAATCCTAATCCTCCATACACAGGAGTAAATAAGTTTAACAATCCTACAGGTAATCCAGCTCACTTCAAAAAACCTTTCAATAAATATTAATAAAATCCAAACATACAAAACCAACATCCTAACCCAAGGTATGAAAAATCTGCAGGCACTAGCTACAACTAAAACTAGTACGAATCTTCTAACGGAGAAAAAATACTTTAGAATATTAGCAATTTCAATGATAATAATGCTAATGGCCATAACCATTTAGGAGAAATGCTTTCTAACCACAAAACTCAAATCAACTAAACTATCTTAGTAAGAGAAATCTGGGTTAGCAATATAGACGAAAAGTGCAAACCTTATATCAAAGAAATTATAGAAGATTTCTTTGGAGGTTTAGAAGAAGTAGAGTTCTTTGATAGAGGCAAAGACTCTTTTGCATTTATCAAATTTTTTATGGTTTAAACAGCTTATTTAGCTTTTACAAATAAGGAAAAAATTGGAGAGCTTCTTGAGACTGGTAAATATTAATTCTTGATAACATATTATTTTATTTTTATAAACCTGAAAAAATTCAAATTAGATTTTTTTCATCACTTCCTTCTCTATCCTAATTAAATCCCTAAAAGAAAATCAAAATAAAATTCAAAATATAAAGATAAGAAATTAAAAAAGAAAAAAAAATCAAATATTCGCGCGAAATAAAATAAATTAAAAATAATAAATAGAAAGTAAATCAAAATCTATAAAAAAGAAAAATAATAATTATTATAATAACAAATAAACATTCTTATCTGAATATAAAGATAAATAAATAAACAAAGATAAAATGGGGGAATTAAAAATTAAAGATTTTTGAAAATGAATAAAAATTAAAATAAAAAAGATGATTTTATATAAAGTTTTACAAAAGATAAAAAACATTCAATGTAAAAAAAAAGATTTGAACTAAAATTTAACTTTAAAAATTCTAATTAAATAAATTAATTTTGTTAAAAAGACTTTATAAAAAGATAACTACTTGCTTTGTAAAATCAAATAATAGAAATATATGATAATTTTCTTAAGTTAAAGAATGAACAAAATAATAAAACTTTTAAGTGTGCTATTAAATAAACAATTTAAAAATTCATAGTTACAAAAATAAAAAATAATTTACCTAATAAAATCAAATAAAAAATAAATAAATTGTTGGATGATTTTACAATAAAATATAAAAAATAATTTTTTTAAAAGTTATTAAAATTTAAATTATTAAATAGACTAAGTCAAGTTAACATACTCTGACCCTTCTAGAAGAAGAAATATCATTGGTGATCATGAAGATTACATGAGAGATGAAAATTTATCTCCTGTTTTGTATATCAGTTTCCCTTTCGGTTTCAAGGTGAAGAAGAGTGTTATTTAAAAAATTGCTAGCGACTATGGAACTGTCTTAAACGTTACTCTAAAGAGAAGTGAAGATCCTAAATAAACTTCAAGTGTTTTAGTAGAATTTTAGGACTTAAAAGATGCTAAATTTGCCTTTAAACACATGAGAGAAGACCATGATAAGATGCATCCTAAGTGCGAATTTGCAATTTTACTTAATTCTGAAAAATTTGTTAAAGAAAACAATTTAAAGCTCAAAGAAAAAATAAAACCTGCTGGATTACCTGCACCTAGTTAAGCACCAACAACTCCTTTCAATTAGTAAAAACCTTTACTAAGAAAACCTGTAAATCTAAATGCTAGTACTAATAATGCTCTATCTGATATAGCTGGTGTACCTATTTAAAAGCAAATATAATCAAAAGGAAGACAATTTTCTCCTGAAAAAGAAGCAGAAATAAATTAAAAACGTACTTATAATTAATACAAGCAAAGCACATTAAATACAAGCTAAGATTAAGGCTATAATCCTGATGAATAAGATGCAGAATTACTTGTAGAAGACGATGATGATGAAGACTTCTTTTGGTCTGGTTTCATTTCAGTAATTATTTAAAAAAATATCTTTATAGAATTCAATTTATTTATTTTCTCTAATTTATAAACAGATTAGCAAAAAGGGTAGATGTGGAATGGATGCAAAAGTGATCTAAAGTCAAGGTTAATTAGATTTTGATACTTACAATCTTGTCATGACAACTAAATGTTAGCTTTCAGAACCCTTGAGATATCCTCCTTATTCAGTACTTATTTTTAGACCTTCAAATGAAACTGATAAGAAGCCTTTCAAAGATGTTAAAAATTTTTTGAACAGTAATCCTAATTAAGCTGGTGTTATACACACTAAAAATCTCATAATTTACATGCTCCCATCAAATGAGCAAGCTTTAAAATTCTATCCTCAACTAAAAGAAGGAAATATACTAGCTCTCTGCCATAACCAAGACTCAATCAGAGGAAGCCTATCTAAGAAAGAAGCTAAGTACGATGAAAAGTTACAATCAAAGTAATAAGCTACACTAAATGACTCATATGACGATGAAGAAGAAGACAATATGATCTATGATCCCACATAGATCTTGCAGGATACATCAAAGTATAACAGCAAAAAAGGCTAATAATAAAATAGATACGAACATGAAGAAGACAACTAATACTAAGAGGAAAATATGTATGATCCAAACAAAGTAAATATGTAAAAAGATGATCCTAAAACTGACATATCTGATTTAATAGACAACCCATCTCTTATGGATAGCATGTTAAAGAGTTTGTACTGAGCAAACAAAATCTTTAAATCTCAACTTACAATTATTTATTAAAAAATAAAAATCATTAGTAATGAAAGAAAAATAATAAATTAAAAATTTTAATTAATTAATTAATTCATCTATCTATTAATAAATACTTAAAAAGGAAAATAAATATATCCCATATTTCAAATTAACTTATACTATTAAATAAAATGCTTCTTCAATGTTGGTTTATTATTAATTTATATATATATATAAGCAAGTAAATAAATAAGTAAATATCAATTTATAGAGTTAGGATATTTAGATATCTCTTTATCTATCTATACATTCTCTTTTATATTAATAATTAATTTACCACAATCGATTTATGCAACTGAACAAAAATTATGATATTAATCTTTTTATATATTTATTTATTATTAAATATTAATCATAAATAAGAGTTTTGGAAAATTATTTTTACTCTGTACAAAAAAAATTTTTAAATATAGAAGTTATATTTTCTTTTATTTGAATTTAATGAGAAACATTTTCTTTTATTTGAATTGAATGAAAAACATTTTCTTTCAAAGAAGTCATTATGATATTCAGTTTTATTATTCTATAGAAGATTATTATTTAAGTTTTTGTATTGCCTGAAGAAGAGGCGAGTCTTTTACTTTGTAAGATTTCATTTAGCAAAGCAACTTTCTAGATGGGCTACCTGTGAGTTTTCGTTTTGCTGCTTCTACAACAGATTCAGAATAATTTTAAAGTAACTTTTCTTTGAGATTGAGAGGCAGTTCCTAATTATTTGGTAGAGCTAAATTTTAGCAACTGCTTTGGTTTGTTGTAATAGGTATATTACTTAGCGATTAAAGAGAAGATCTTTGAGAAAAAGATATAGCAGACTGCTGGTCATTAAATCCGTTTCTCTATCTTCTGTGGAAAGGATTTCCCATCAATATTTTGCTTTATTTATATTCATTTAGTTGCTATATATTAGGGTGAAATTCACGAGTTTAAGCTATATCTAATTTTTTTTAAATGATATGCAAAATTTTTTGTTTCTCCTCAGAAAATTTAGTTTCAGAACTACTTTAATTAAATGACTTTCTGATGTATTGATGATATGAACCATCATATGTCGAAGGGTATTTCTAAATATATTTTAAAGACCCTTTTTGTTCAGAATTTTAACTATGTTCTGATAACTTTTAAGAAGAGGTATTCTATTCTTTTACAGAAGAATATTAACTAGAATTATTCTATATTTCTTAATCTTTATCTAATTTTATGGGCATGATTTTGTTAGGAGTTTATGGTGAGTCTTGTTTTAACTTCTTTTCAAAAGTAGGAGACTGAGATTGCAAGGATTTTGCTATTTCAGCAGGTTTATGCAGGTAGTTTATCTCAGTTGGACGAGAATAGATGCCATTCTTAAAATATAGGTTATTTTTTATTTGTCTCTTTATAGGGCTAGAGTCTTGCTTCTTTTAATACTGAGCTAAGTTTTAACTATCATCCTCAAGAAAGGGTACAGAATTATTTTTTTTAAGTTATTGAATAGGAGAAGATGCAGAAGTTGCTGAGGAAAATATTTTTTGGATTGTAAGCTTTTGTGTATCTTTGGGAGTATTAATTTTTTAAACTTCTGCCTCTCTTTCTTTTTTGAAGCCAGCTGCAGCAATCATGTCAGCTTATATTTGATGCTTTAATAGCTTTATGATGCTATTATTTTCTGAAAATAAATTCTACAAGGATGTCTACTTTTCAAACTCAGGATAATCTGAATTAGAGTTAGATTTTTCATGAACTGACACGAATCTTTTAAAGGGTATCTACTTATTTGAAGGAGAAACAGAATAACTTCCCTTTAGCTTTGTTGCAGATATTTGGTTTGATTGTAATTACCTTTAAGTTGTTTATTAAAAATCCTAGTCAGGAATTATCGAAATTAATTATCCTTAGTCTTAATTATTTCTACTGCTAATAGTATTTTGATTACCTTCTAAGTGAAAATCTTATTCGATTTCATCATTTTTGCAATTCAAGAGATCAATGAAATTAATAGGTTATTTGTTTTCGAAAATATCAAACCTAACATGTACTGTTTCTTTAAGAGGACTCTTTAAAGAGTTTTATTCATTAAATTCTTAATCACTGATGCTTGATAGCTAGTCTAAAACATTAGTGTAATGTCTTTTAGCTTCTTCATAAGGCTCACCATTTGTTATAGCTAAATTAGCACAATTCATTTGGACATTTATATTATTTTTGTGATTTTCATTATTTGAATTAAATTGATCTAAAAATTCGCTTAAATTATTTTTACTATCATTAAAGAGCTTCTCATCACGTGATAATATTTGAAGATTATTTGTAAATCCATCATTGATTGCAGATATTTACTAAATATCGTCATCTTAGTTATTTTTCTTTCTTATTTCACTCATGTTTATTTGATCTCCCAGCAAAAAGCTGATATTAGGGGAAGGGATCCTGTTTTATTAGTTCATTTTTACCAAAGGAATTAATTCTTTTTTAAGAAAATTAACACTTTATTCAAAATTAAATGGTTCACTATTCAATTCTTAATTTGTGCTATTTTAGTTCTCATTTTAATCCACCTGAGGCTATTTGTCAGGTATTTATTGCAAAGAAACACAATTTAGTGACTTTTCTTGTTTAAATGAAGACTCGTTGAGAATATCACTATTGCTTAAAAACTCTTTAGAAAAATCTTTGAATTTAGAACTCTTAGTTTTTTATGCAAATAATCTCTTCTGGTTATTCTTTGATTCATTATTATATTCGAATGAATTATTTGCACTTGAAAAAACTTTACTTATTTTGCTTTCATCGAATTGAGGTAGTATAAAATTATTGTTGTTTTCGTTTGCATTTTGATTAAGATTTTATTGTTAAGATGCAGCATTTTTGACAGTTCGGTCATCATAAATGCTTATGCATGCAAGATCTCCATTAATGATGCCATTAATTAAAAGATTAGGAGAAATAGGTGTGCCTTTAGAGCCTCTATGAACTTTATTAGATGACCCTTCAGTTTATTTAGCTACTTATGAGCTATTGTCAATTACTAAAATTTCATCCTCTTAAGTAGGTACATAATTATTACCTCTTTATACATAATTATTCTGTAAATAATTATTGAAATTTCCTAAGTTGCTCAAATTACTGGCATCAATTTTAATATTATTATAATTTAAATGAGCTGGTGTATTGCCAGAATTTTGCTACGAAAAGCTAGGTTTGCTTTAAGAAATATTTGCTTTAATTTCGCTTACATCAACAAAAAACTAACTAAATTTAGAGTTATCTATCATCTTTTATTTTTACTAAACTTCTTCCATGGGTTCTATCTCATCTTCTAAAAGTGCAGAAAGATTCAGTTGCTGAATTTTTAAATAGCTGTTATTAACCATCTATACTTAATTCAACCCTTCCATTTCTTATCTTCTTTTACTTTTCCTTCTTCTATTATCGTTTTGGTCTTTTTGATTATTATCTTTATTTTTCGCTTCTAAGCAAGAAATATCATTCAATATATCTTCCAATTTATTAGATTCTTGTAATGATTTTTACAGATTGCAATCTATACTATCCATAAGTTTAAAAATATCTTCTAAAACCACATGTTTTGGTTCAATAAGAATGAAGCTGTTGGCCATTTATTCTATCTCATATACCTTTAGCAGAATCTCTTCTTTTGCTGAAATGTTTAAAGAGTTTTATCCTTCATCAATGTCATTTTCATTCTCTATTTCTTTTAAAATCTCTTAATTGTATGAATATTATAACGCTAATATAGTAGAAGGACGCTAAGATTAGTCCAGTAAGAATGGGTTGGATTAAATATTGCTTTTTTCTACAAGCAAATTATTTTTACTTTATTTTATTTCTATTTTATTTTCTTTATCAGTTTATTAATTTTTCTAACCTATGACAATATCATCATAAAACTTGTGCAAGATAGTCTAATTTTAAGGTTTGTGATTATGTCTTGTCTATCTTTTATGTGTTTGAGAAGCCATAGACATACTGTAATTTTAATTATTAAAAGAAGAAGAATTAAAAATTAAATCCTCAAGATATCCGCCTTGATTGAGATCCTTTTCTAGCTACGAGTCTATAGGAAGTTAATAATCAGTAGTGAGAATTCCTGAGTAATTAGAGAAAGGCGTAGAAGTACCATCTTCATCTCCTTCTACAAAGCGTAATTATAAATTTTTTTTATCTTCTTCTAATAACAAATCTAAACCATGATCTCTCCAAGGTCTTCGTCTTCTCAATTTATCCAATCTTTTAAAAATACTTTCAAAGTCTACTTCCTTTTTATTGATATAAGAATTTTATATATTTTTAATCTGAGACTAAATGCTTTCAATTCTTCTTTTAAAGTAAATTTCCATTTTGCGCTACATACTTTTATATTGATTTTCCATTTTTATTAAGGTATGTCCAGCCTCTGATTTTAAAGATTGCTCCTTTCTTAATTATTCATTCAATTAAAAAATAATTTCTTTGTCTTTTTCAACTTCCAACTTTTGCTTTTTAAAAGCTAATGCTTGTTAAAAATCACCAACATTATGATTTATCATCATATCTATTAATACATTAGCGTCTATAACTTCTTGCTAAGCTTTTTATTCAATTTTATTAACAGTATGTAAAATATCAAGAATAGCTAATGATAGATCATCTACTATTTCTTGAGTGTTTCTTATACTAACTTTACTTGCCTAATTTAAATCTTATGTATTTTTCGATTCTATAATTTTGCAGCCACAATCAAAAGGATTTGAAAACGACCCAAGTTAAATCAATTCTCTTAACAGCTAATTGCATTTATCAAAGGAATCCATAACTTGCTAAGAAGCCTCTGATTGATTCATTGAGTTAGTAAACCAATCAAACTTAAAGATACAAGTAAAAAATAATATATCAAAGCTATGTGAATATTAATTATATGCTATTTTACAATTAATTCTATGCTATTGAATTAATACAATATTATTATCAATTAAAAAGTAATTATAATTAATTTTTTAGAATGCTATTATGGATGGTTAAGATAACTATTTATATTAATATACATTAAAAAAACTAAGAGTTCAGTCAGCAGCCTATAAAATTTATTAGCTAAATACTGATATTTATCATCTTCAAAATAGATAATTACTTCAAATTATTAATAATAAGTATCTAACTACAATTTTATTAGAAAACAATTCCGATAATTGTTAGCCTTATTTATTCTTTAAAAATAGAGCAATTAAACCTTTACCTTTTTTTACTTCTTCTTTATTTTTTTCGTAAGTAAATTCCCTTTGATAAATTCTTTTAATGATAGGATTTTCATATTTTGTAAGGCTAAAGGAAAAATTACTGATTAAAATAATTTATATTGAAAAGCTCAATAATGTTATTAATAAATCTAAAATAAATCTCATCATAAAAATAAAATAAAAGAAAAAAATATAATTGAAGTGGATTTTGATCATAATTATAATAAATTGGGAATTAATTCAATCGAAATATTTGTTAAATTAATAAAATAATTTATTCACATTTTTTTCTTTTTGTTTTTTTAATTATTAAATAGTATCTTAGGAATGAACGTATATTTCTATCTATTACTGTATTTGTTGTTTTGTGGGTATTATTTTTTTTAAATTTAAAATATATAAATATCGTAATGATAAATTATTCATCTATCTACAAATTTTGATTAATTATCAATAAAAAATTTTAAGGGGATTTTGAATCTACTTATTATTTTATCATTATCATCAATCAAATTCATAAAAAGGCAATCAATTAAAATTTAAGAATTGTTAAAAAAATATCAACTTTTTTTATAGTGAATGTTTAGTCAAAAAGGGAAGAATTCTGAGAGACTTAATACTAATGAAAGCTAGCAGTTTAAAGAAACAGCAGGCTTTAAACCCTTTATGAAGGGAACACTAAACTAGCAAGAATTTTAAAATAATGCAAGTCAAAAAAATTAAATTAATAACCGTAACTCTTTGTATCCATATTCAGAATCTGGGAATGATTTGCTTTAATATTCATAATCAAATATACTTGCAAGCAAGTTAAATTAATAGCCTATGACAACACCTAGAAGATTAGAGATACTAACGAATAATAATAGTATTTTAAGGGAAAGTTCTGTGTTGTTTATGTCTAAGCTTCACTATAAGCCGTTTGCATATCGCAGATGCCTAGAAAAGCTAAATTTAAATATGTTAGAGAATATTAATATCGATTAAATAGAATACACTTAGGATTTAAATAGTGCACAAAAAATGCTTAAAAATATAGCTTTTGCTGAATTTGATGTAAAGACTGTTGAAAATATGGGTTATGAAAATTTTAACAAAATATTTCGCTTATGGTAGCAGGCAATTTTGAATTATGGAGTTTAATAATAGGAAGAATAGGCTAAAGGAGAAAAACTCTATACTAAGTATAGAGAGCATTTAGATGCAAGCTAAAAGATAGATGATATTAAAAAAGCGCATGCTGATAAAAAAACTAAATTATATGAATAAATTAAAACTCTTTAATGGTAAATCAATGAGTTAAAGTAGCAGAGCTAGAAATAAGGAAAGTTTAAGTGCACATATTGCACCAAGCTATTCGAAAATAAAGAGGACATAAAAACTCACATTCGTTCAGCTCATAAAGATAAAATTGAAAAAATAAAAGAAGATTAAAAGGTGATTGAAGATTTCGGAAATCCAATGAGGCTTATGACTCGAAGAGAAGAAAGGCACTTGCAAGAATAAAATGAGCTACTAGCATAAAAGGTAAACACATAAAATTATTATTTTTAAAAGTTGATTAATTTATCATTATTATAATATTAATTAGGTTGCAAAAGAAGTGGAAGAAAAAATGTAATAGCAGTTAAAGATTCTCTTTGAAAAAAATTAAGAATTATAGAAAAGGAAGAGAGAAGAAGAATAAAGAAATGTGTTTAATACAAGTACCAACGATGAGCTTTAGGAAAATTAGAAGCATTTATTAAGTAGTATTTCAAAGATGAACAGTGTTTTTGGTGGATTTGAAGAAATGTTTGCTTAAATGCAAACAAAACAGTAAAATCTTATAGAAGAGTAACAGCAACAAAATAAAAGATTAAAAGAAATCGAATCAGATTAGAAGAAATTGGAGAATGAAAGATTTGCTAAGGAAAGAGAGTATTAGGAGTACTTGAAGAGTATGCATAATACACAAACAAAATAATTAGAGCTTACTGCAAGCAGAAATGAAGAAGAATATTATGGTTCATAGCTTAGACCTGAAGAATTATAGCTGAGTAAAGAACCTTCATTTGGTAATCCTTACATGAATTAGTTTAGAGGTTAGCAGAGAAACTCAAGTTACATGTAAAATAACCAGAAAAAGAAAGATGATTTCTTTTTGGAATTGGTAGAAGAAGATGAAAATAAAGAGAATTTCTTTATGGATAGAAATTCTAGAAATCCTTTGGAATAATATTATAACACACAACAATCACATTAGACCAATAGTTAAATTTAAATGTCTCAACATATGACATAAAATGAAAGTTCGACATCAAAAAGAGATTTGAAGAGATAATTTAAAGAAAAGTATAAATCAGAAGATGAAGTTGTCACTTAGCAAAGCGTTATAAAAAAGAAAAATAAACTAATGCATATAGGAGATCTTGAGAGTGATTATGATTCTGATTTACTAGAAGAATCTTATGAAGAAGGAGTGCTTTAACCAACTAATAAACATGAGATATTTAAATAAGCTGAAATATAATTTAAAGAAAAATTAATGACTGCTTAAGAAAAATATGAAATTGAAAAGGACAGGCAATATAAATAAGCTGCAGCACGTAGAGATTTAATTGATGAAAACAGGAAAAAGAAATATAATTATCCCTTTGAAACAAATAAGATAATTAACAATTTCTCTTCTCTTGAATAAGATAAAATTAGAAATGAGCGTTTGATTGATGAAGTGATGCAGATGAACAAATTAAAAGAGGAAAGAAATTAAAGCCTTTTATAAAGCGATTATGAAATAGAGCTGGTAAATGATTAAGTTGACATTGAAGAAATGAAAAAGCATTTTATAAAAAATAATTTGAACTTTGAGTTTGATGCTGGATCAGATAAAAATGAGATTGAAGATTTAGATTAAATGAAATTTGACTAATTAAGATTAGCCTATTAATAAAAATACAATCCTAAATAAATTAATAGATTTTGATGTAAAATTTAAGTACATACATACAGTAACCTCCTCAAAAAAATATTAAAAAGCTAACTAACAAACTAATTAATTAAGCAAATAAATTATTAGCAAATCTATAGTAGCAATAAAAACATAAAAATTAGTAACTATCACAAAGGAATTTTCTTGCTATTCTATGCTTTGTTTTATTTTATTTTATTTTACTTTTCATTTACAATTTATATTAAAAATTGTAATATTACTAAATAAATTATTAGTATTCATACAAATTTCTTTTATAATTACTACACACACATATGATCTAATATTTTGTTAAATTACAGGTAAATGTGATATTCATTCTACATTTTTTAATTATTTTCTAAATAAAAGAAAAAAATCCAAAAATCTTTCAAAATTACTATAACAAACTTATCATTTTTTATTTTTGTAAATTATTAAGAAATGTATCTATTTATCTACCTTCGATTTATCTTATGTTTCAAATTTTTAATACTGCAAATACTAAATTTAAATATTAATCTAATCTATTTTAATAGATGACATTCAAAATTTATTTTTTAAATTGTGAAATTTACATTAATGATTTAAATATATTTTTTTAAATAAGAATCATGATTTTGTGAATTATTGAGGTATTTTTAGATTGCTAATTCAAAATTTTTATAAAAAATTGATTTATTTTTTAACATTATTTTTAAATTCAGTTTTAATTAGATAATAACTCATTATTTTTTATACCTATGTTGAGTTTAATGTTAAAATAATGCATATTTAAAAAATATTTTTTAAAATAATCTTATTTATATATTTACAACTCACATTAACAAAAATTTATTAAGATATGATTTGTTTTTATGTATGTACGTATGATATTTTTAAAAGAATAAGGTTCTATTGAATTGATTTATTCAGTATAACTAATTTTAAAAGCTAAAACTAAAGTATTTTAACAAATTGAATAGAAAACTTAATTATTTCTTAGCCAAGCAAATATTACTTCAAATTAATCCTTTCAAATTAAAAATTGATAAAATTTAATAGACTTAATTAAATTGAATAAATATCTAAACGTATAGTAATAGAAATAGTAACATACATTAAAAAATATAGAAATGCCAAATTACGGAGCTAAACATTACTGGGACAAGCGTTATAGAAAGCAGAAGAACACTGTATTTGAATGGCTAGAGAACTACTAGGATTTAAAAGAAATTATAAATGAAAGCTGTTAAAAAGATGGAGCTATTCTAAATTTAGGATGCGGCAATAGTGTTATTTAAGAAGAGATGTATGATGATGGATATAAAAATATTTATAATATAGATATATCTGAAGAGTGTATTAAATAGATGAATAATAGAAAAGGCGATAGACCAGAGTTAATTTATGAAGTAAAATCAATATTTTAACTTAAATTGGATTTCCGTTTTAATATTTTCAAATAGGTTTTTTGATTAACTAAACATATATATCATAAATAGCTGATGCGCTTAAAATAAATACTTATCATTTAACCTCTTTTATTTAACTATTTAATAGGTTATGGACTGTACAGAGCTTAAGTATGAAGATGAGAAATTTGATTTTGTTATAGATAAGTCTACTATTGATGCTCTTTTGTGTGGAGATTATAGTTATTTAAATGTCGCAAAGATGATGTCTGAAGTATAGAGAGTTCTTAAGCCTAATGGCGTGTATTTGATTGTAAGCTATGGCGAACCATATAATAGAACCTTCCATTTTGAAAGAAACCATATCGATTTTACATATACTGTTAAGGCATTACCACCTAAAGGTACTTCTAAACATGATTTCTAATATTAATATAAATCCATAAAAAATTTTGAGTTTTAATAAGTCAAATATTATCTAAACACAATTCTAAAATTTATAATTCTGATTTGTTTCTATTTTCTAAATGCCTTAGATGCCCAAGATGGAAGCGGATAAAAATAGAATCCTCATTACGCCTACATACTTAAGAAAGGTCCAAACGCATAGTAAAAATATGAAAATAATTATGAAGAAGTTATCCTAGAGTTGATTGAAGAAGAAAAAGAAGCATTAAAGTTATATGGTGCTTCAAAGGTACTTTAAACTTTTTTATATTCAACTTTAAAAAAACTTTTAATTTTATTTAGGATTAAGAAGATTCTGGTGAAGAAGACTCATAAAGTGATTCAGAAAAATAATTAGAAGAAGAGGAAATTAATTAAGAAGATTGCGAAGATAAGAATCTAGGTAGCCAACAAAACACGGATGACTAAAGCAAGGAAGAAGAAATAAATGAACATAAATTAGAAAGTTTAGAAGCAAAAGATAAAAATTAAGATGAATAAGACAGTAAAAACGTAGGTATTGTTAATGAAAAAAAATTGTAAGAATTGAAATTAAACTGAAATGAAATATGAAATATATTCATTTAGTTGGTTAGTAAGTAGTTACTTATTAAGTTACTTAAATAGTTAGTTGGATAATTAATTAATTAATAATAATAAAATATTGAGTTATAGAGTATACTTTAAAATTAATTTATTGATAAATTTATGTTGCATGTGTTTTGAAGCAATAACCATTTTAATTGATGATTAAAAATAGCTAGTTGTTATTTTTAATTAATTAGTTGATATAATTAGATGAAATATAATAAAATTTTAATTAATCACACTATCAGTAAAAAAATTAACACTTCAATTTATTATAATTGTAAAAAATTAGATTCATATCAATTTATTTTGATTTATTAAAATATTAGGAGATTCCCTTTACTCTACTGAATAGATATATACTTCATATTTAATTTTTGTGGTGAAATTAGTTTCTTAACTTGAATTAAGGATATTTGATATTAAGAATTGAGAAAGGAAGGACTCGTTTATCATATGAGTATATATTTCTATTTTAAATTATTGAATTTATTTTATAATTTAAAACTTAAAAAGATGAATTGGATAATTAAATAAATACAGTTAATGATTTGAGTTATATAAGAAATTTGTAAGAGTATAATAGCGATACAGGATCCTAAAAGATTCGAACCAAAAGAAAAACTTTGATGGACAGTATTTAAAAAAGATTATATTACAATATTAAGAGAATTAGATTAGATGTTGATGAAATTAATAACCAAAGAATGTTGATGTAGAATAAAGATTAAACTCCTATTCTGACACCAGTTTTTTAGTCTGTGCAAACTCTAATTGGGAAATAGCGTGTAAAAGAAGCGAAAATGTTTACAGGAAAAGAAAGTGTTTCTTTGGATTCTTAACTTTTTGAGATTCCATTAATGGATGAAGAAGTAATTTAAATTTTATTTGGATAAAGGCTTGTACTTTATTCATCTTATAGTTAAGCTTATATATTAAAAACGCTAACTATTTTTATAATAAATTTACTTAAAAAGGTAAATTAATATCGAAAGGTTTTTAACATGAAAAAAAACAACAATGATTTACTCAAATTCAACAAGATAGAGACGTAAATTAAAGTTATAAATGAAAAGCTTAAAGACAGAGAAAAGCCGATTTCATTAAAATTGAATGAAAATAAGGAAGATTAGCCTGAAATATTTAAACAAAAAAATGTTACTCATAAAAAAAAATAATCTAAATAAGAAAGTATAGAAAATAGAATTTTATTTTAATAAAAATAGCTAACAAGTGAGCAATTAAAGTAGTAATTTTTTTAACAAAAAATTAAATTGCAAAATAAGAAGAAATAACATTTTATAGAATGTGACTAAAGGATTAAAGCTCTCTATTTTTAGAAATTAGATGAAGAACAAGAAGAGGATGATGAAACTGCTGAGTACAATTCTCCAACACTCTAAATTACTAAATCTTTAACTAAAAGTATTTTTTTAAAAAACAATTAATCTAGTAACAAAGTCTTAGGTATCGATATAAGTTAGTAAAGGAGAAGTATTGATTAAAGTGAGGGCCCTAATCCTGGTAATTTTGGCTGTCCTTCTCCAATAAAAAAAAAATTGAGTTCTATTTACTTTCCTAATGAAAACATTACCAAAAACTCCATGGATAAATCCTAAATCAATAATTCATAAAACTTGTTTTCTCCATTAAAACTAAAATCCCATGCATAGTCAAATTCTAATTCCATACAAAACTCTAATCAAAAAATAGAGTAAATATCTAGGGCATAAAGTTTTATTTATCCTTATAAGCTTTAAGATGTTAAAGAAAAAATTCAAAGGACAGAGAGGATTAATCCAAAGGAAGAAAAATAGTTGATAAGTGACTCAATACAATTAATGCTTGATTCTATTATGGAAGAGAAGTAAAAAAAAAAATAAAGGCAAAGTCTGGTTTTTTAAAATAAATTGTAATCTCAGAATAATGAATAATAATTTCTCTCTTCTTCCACAAGCAGTGAGAATATTTACTTTAAGGAAAGCTTAAATCATGTTAAAACATAAAGTACAAATAATTAAAATAAAAAATTTAGAAAAAACGAGTTGAGTTAGATAAATAACATTTTTTTAAGTAAAAGCTACGCATCTAATGAAAACTATTAAGATTTAGATGATAATTTGATTATCAAATTGGAAAAAAATAAAATTAGAGGAGAAAGACTTATATAACTTAAAAAAAAACTTGGGCTGATTGATTAAAACACGCTAAAGAATGAGTAAATTGATTAAATTGTTAAGGAAATAGACAATATACATAAAGAATAAGAGGAGTAAAATAGAGAAAAGTTAAAATCTTAGAGTTTAAAATAAATTTAAAAGAATAAGTAATAAAATAAATCTTTATTAACTTTTTCTAAGAATGAAAGCTATTAATTCTTTAAAAATCAAAAGCGAGGAAGCTTCTAAAATTAGAATTGTTCTGCGGGCAGGCTGAGTTAAAATTAAAATTCAAGTCTCAATTAAAGAGTGAACAAAAGTATGTTAATAAATGAGAACTTAAGTATTTAAGATGGAGAATAATACTCAGTGGAGGGAACTTTGTTATCAACAAATAGGTCTGAATATGATAAAATACAATTGTAAAAAAAATAAACACATAATTTAACAAAATCTGAGAGTTTAAGATAGCTAAAGAATGAAAATTCTATAAATTCTCACTCATTTCATGAAAAATTTACCTCTTTAAGAAAAAATAAAAACAGTATTGAGGACATTAACTATGATAATTACAAAATACACTATAGATCATTTTAGAATTAAAACCAAAGAATACATCAAAATGATCAAGTAAATTAAATGTCTTAGGAGTCTTTCTTTAATAAAATAAACATAAAAAAATTTTCTGAACAAAATTCTCTTAGCCCTACTTAAAAGAAATTTTTTAATCTGACAATCAATAAGAATAAATCTTAGATGGTAAATTTGTGCAATAGCAATTCTAGTAAAGATAAGCTCAATTAATCTCATGATGGTGAGAGTGTTGGTGGCTTTAATATACTTAAAAATTTAAACAAAGCTGAGCCAAAAAAATTATCAGAGAAAACATTAAGCAGTTTAAGTTTTAAAACACTCGAGGGAGTAAGCTAAGGTGATAATTATGGATTTTTAAAAGATATTCAATAGAAATAAAAGATAGATTAAAGTAGAAATAATAAATAACTTGCTTCGTCAAGAAACAGACTGTAAAATCATTCGTTAAATAAAAGAGTAGATTAACATTAGTAGCAAGAATCTAACCCAATATTAGTTTAATCTTTTGTAGTAAATAATTCAAAGCTTAATCAAAGTAACATTTAGTAAAACTTATACTAACAAAGTAACTTTCTGAAGTACTTTTTCAAATAAAAAGTAAATCTCAAAAAATAATTTGGAGAAAGGGTTACAGAAGCCGATAAAGAGACATTTGCCTGTAAAGCAAAAGTGAGTAATTTCTTCGATAATTTATTGGATTATTAAGAATAGAGTAAATTAAATAGTAAAGATATCAATCATTAAATAAATAAGAATATTAAAACTTTCAGCTCTCATCTAATTGGATGGAAGAATGAATTGTAAGAAAGCAATTAAGATAATAAAAATTCTATGTAATTAAATACATTTAAAAAAAATAAAAACATAATTAAAACTACAACAGTAGAGAAGATGTAAGAGCTGTAAGCGAAGAATTTATTGAAATTATGAAGTATACTTAAAAATTCTGTTTACAAAAAATTAAAGTATTGGATGGTATGTATATATTAGATAAATAACTAATAATCTTTGCTAAAAACTTGTATTTTATGTCTGACTCAGTTATATCTAATAAACTGTAAGGTTTGTATCTCAAACATAAATTAAATTAATAATAATATCTATGCAGTTTTCTTCAGATATTTAAAAATTTTTCCTTAATATGTTTATAAAAACACCTAATTTTATTAAAATTAATGTGTTTTAAGGTAAATATCTCAAAAACCATAATAATTTATCATTCAAGTAATTCTGATGGAAAATCACTCAGAAATTATAAATTATAATATATTGCTTGCCCCTTCACTTTATTTTTCTTTTCCAGCAAAGACAGGAGACAGAGCTTGAAATAAGTGAATATTTTAAGCTTTAATAAAATACAAATACCATAAAAGTATTTGATATCAGATTCTTTCATAGATTAGAACACTGATATTTACAGAAAATATTTAGAATTTGAAAATTTCATTGTAAGTAAAATTTTACTGATTAAAGTTTAAAATTGACTCTAAGTTACTTAGGCTACAATTGATGATATGAAATAGATTATGTATGGCATTACTAAAAATAACAAAATAATAAATTTATAGTAGAAATGAATGAATTAAAATAATTGATTTACATTGAAGAAATTCTTACTTTCCTCGATTAATTATTGTCATAAAAATATAAATTTATCTTAATCAAACCTATATAAAATATATGTGTATTATTGTGTATTAGTAATATATATAGATCTGATTTCAATTTTTACCCTTTGGTTTTAATTTTGTGAAATAATGGACCAGCTTACTTGTGGTTATATGTAAAACTAAACTTTAAAATTAATTCTTAACCGAATTTTAAGAACAGCTAATTGATTACTATTATAGCGTGATTTATTTATGTTTCAACGCAACAACTAGGATAACAAAAATAAATTTTCATTTATTTTTCATTATTTCATAACTTGAATTATAAATTTCACAAACTATTTTTCTAACGCATTTTAAATTAAAATAGCTCCATTAAAAAAAATTATTTTGATTTTACTTTTCTTAAGCGCTCAAAGGCTAAGAAGCTTACGCAAGTGTAACAATTATATTTTGCGAAGTATTTCATATTTTTTCGTTAAAATTTTTTTATCATAAAAATATTTATGGTTGGTTTGCAACATTAAACAAATTTTGTTAAATTTTTTTCATAAAAAAAAAATCAAAACAATGAGAAATGATGGTTAAATATTAACATTTGTGTTAGATTGCTCATAATGCAAGCGTTATTACTTCTCAAAATTACTATTTTTGCATAAAAAGAGATTATATCTTAAAAGAAGTGAATTAAATATGGAGAAAAACTTATGCTCAAACTCGTAAATCATGATTTTTTTAAATAATATTTTCCTTTTTCTAAATACTTTAGACTAGTTGAAAATAATAAGGCAATACCATGAAGAAAGAGAATCGTGACGGATTAATTTTTTAATTTATTATTATCAATAACAAAATTTTTTTGAAATAATTAAGCAAATTATTCTATTTTAAGATAAGCCATTAGAAATATTCATTTTTTTTGAATTTTATGGTATTTTTTAGTATATTTTTTGTTTAGTACAATAAAATAATTTATGATGAAAAAAGAGTAGGGAAATTGAAGAAGGAGTTTGAAGTAAATTAAAAAAATTGAAGGGAAAACAAATTAAATTAACAAATAATCGTGATAAATTTTATTGATTTCTCAGCTTTTCTTTCTTTCTTTGTTTGTTTATTTATTTGTTTTTTAAATAGATTCTTCAGTCAAAAAATAAGAAATTTTACAAGAAACATAAGAAAGTATAGAGAACGTATATGTTATATATAATATTAGAACAGATAAAAACTTAAATTTAATAGATTAATAAAAATTAAATACAAAATTATTGATAAATTTCTTTCCATGCAAATTTTCACTTACACAATAATTTCCAAAAGTATTAGATTTATTAATATTTTTTAATGTGCTATGTTAATTTTTACAAAGTATTTTGCTAATAAACTCAAGGCCGTTTAAAGTTGGCTTGTTTTTAACCAAGAACGGAAGAAGAATTAATAAATATTTTAGAAAATTCTAATGAAAAATCTTATTTGAAATTTATTTTATTACGCATATTTAAGGTGCATTTGTTAATTCACATATCTAAGCTTGTTTTCTTATATGCGCTTATTTACCAAATCAAGAAATCTGATTGATCTTTAATTAATTGAAAGTAATAATTTTATGTTATTGTTATATTTATTAATTTAATATATATTATGATTGGCTGAAGGACTGACTGACTGTCTGTCTGGTTGATATCAAAAAAGAAAATTTTATAAAGAGTATAGCTAAAAAACAGAATTAGTAATATCAAACTATCCCATTAAAATACTGAATTATTTACTATTCTTGGAATGATTACATTTAATTATCGAATTATTTTTTAGCAAAATATGTAAATTTTAAATAGTATTTAGCAGTGAGTAAGATGAAATGAAATATACCGAGTAAATATGAGCTACACATTTATAACTGATATAAAAACATAGCCAGCTTATCCTTCCACATTTGCCTACAACAAAAATTAAAAAAAATTTTTAGGCTGTATTGAAATTAAATTTTTTTCAATTAATGAAATAAAAGAGAATCAATAAAAAAAATAAGTAAAAAAGTACTTTGAAAATATTTTAACTTTTTGTTTTATTTAGATCAATTCTCTTAAACAAAACTTTAAACTGGCTGTTTTTTGTTTTATAAATGATTTTAAAATTTAAATGCTTTTATTTGCTTGTTTTATATGTACTTTTTTAACCTACAAAATTTACCCTTAGATGTAAAAAGTAGAAACATAATAAAAATAAAATAGAGTCTTTTTGAAATAAATAAGATAGAAAAGGAAATAAGATAATATTTATTTATTCTGTAATAAAGCATTTTTAGCTTTGTCATTATTTATTACGTACTGAATATAGATAAAAAAAGGAAAAAATAAAAATAAAATAAGCCAAAGTAATTTAAAATACTCAAGAAAATGTCCTAAAATCTATTAATGGACATTAAGAGAGGAGAAGAAAAGAGTAAAAAAATATAAATTTATACAGGAGGTAAAATATTGACATTATATATAACAATAATTTTTATAGGTTCTCGTAAGAAGTGTATGGTTATATACAAAGAGATTTTAACAATTTCAAATATCCAAGAATATTAATTAATTAACTAATTAGTTCTATTCTATATATTTTTGGTTGACTTAAATTGTGATAAATAATCATTTGAAATGTACTTTCTTTTTAACAAAATAACATTTTTGCATATTCAGATATCGTTTGCAAATCAAAATGTCTGCATAACTCTTGCATGATGAATAGAAATAGGGATGCAATAATTTAAATTGACTTTGTTGTGAACTTGTAAATTTTTCTACACAAACACATGATATTTTGGCAACAATTTGAAACTACTATCTGGCTGGCTATTGAAATGAACTATTAAAACTTAAATTTAATGTAAAGTACTAAAATTTAGTCTTTAAATACGATCTTTGAGAAATGAGGAGAGAGCATAGGATATTAAAATATGCTTCTCGTAAACAATTAAAAGGATTAATTACGCGCTATCCTTGATTGAAATTTTAGCAGCTATTCAAATATCAAATATCAAGAAATTCAGAATTAAAAACCTGAGTAAATAGTCTAAGATTTTATTAGGCAAACAATATTGGTATTTTTGATAGTTAGAAAAATGTATGACAACACGAAGATAGAGACGCGACAATCTACTTATTTTACAATAAGCAAATAACCAGTTTTGAATTTTTTTATTGTTAATTTCATCAGAAGAAACTGCTTGTTACCCACAAATAAATTATTTGATCTGTAAAAACTTGAATGTATCATAAGTACAATAAAATATATTATACGATCACTTGTAAAAAATTTTTAATTTTCTAAAATGAGTAGTGTTCTTTATTGCTGATTTAGTATTTTAGATAGTTTCTTCAAATTGTAAAATCTCTGCTCCTTTCCTTATGAAATTTATTACCTAATTTTTTCTGATTTCAATTGTAAATAAAGTCATAATTTAAGCAAATTAAGTAGTAAGAATGTAGTTTATTAATAATATTTCAGAGTCGCTATGATCTATTAATTGATCAATTTATAAGATGGGATGGGACGGGGTTTTGTTTGAATTGCTATATTGGTATTTTATTCTCATGCTTGTAACTTTAATTAATATTTCTTGATAAAGACTAAGGGTTACTATTCCCAGAGATGATTTATCAAAATTAAATAAGGAGAAGAAGTGAATTTTTATTCAATATTCGAATAATTAATTTGATGTCTAGAAAATCATGTATACTTACTTACCTACCTGTCTTTTCGTGATCTCCTTACCCATCAAATGTTTTGGTTATTTATTGACTTTATTTCTCTATCTTCAAAATTGCTTACATCCTATTTTTATGTTAAATAAATGTTAAATCATACATCCTCTCTACTTTACTATTTAAATTAATAACTACAATATGATATTTTTAATGTAAATCGGGAAGGGTTTAAAAAATAAAATTTTAGTCTATTTTCGATCATTATTCATTTACACAAAAACTGTTCGATTTTTTCTCATACCATTTATTATGCTTAAGAGTCATTCATACTCATCAAATTTTTAAACATAAATTTAATTTCAGTAAGATAAATAATTTATATTTTAAAATCTCGTGCAGTGTAGAATTTTTCGATGTCTATTTAACTTACAATTTTATTTAGATGAAACAGTTAAAAATGATTTGGATACTTTAAATTGAAGCTAAAGAATATAAATTATTAATACTGAATAGAGATCAAAGTTATTTTAATATTCATCTAGAGTAATTCTTAGTTTTAACGCATTTTTCAAATTATAAATCATTTACAAGTAAGTGCTTGAACAACAATTTCCAAATTATAAAGCTTATCAAATGGTAGTCAATTCAGATTCTTATATAAAGTAATTTATTATATCATAATATAGTGCTTAAGTGAATGATAGTAAATACTCTTTTTCAAAAAAGATTTAGATATTTTCCTTTGATTGATTTATAGATCTAGCGTAAGTGCATTAGGTAGGAATTTTGATAAAGAACGAGTGGTTGAATTAAAAAGTAAAAAAAGTAAACAATTGAATAATTAATATATTTATTAGGTATAATCTTAAGTAAAAATTAAGGTATTTAATACAAATATTACACTATTTCGCCAGAGGAACATTAAAAGTGTAAAAAGCAATTATATAAATCTCAAAAATGTGATATAATCTTAAATAGCTAAAATAACAAATAGTTCCAGTTAAATTTTCAAATAGAAGTTTAAATGGGCTTTAATTTTTGTTTGCCTATGTAATAAAATTTAGCTTTCACTTCATTCATCACTTTTAATTATCATACACAAATTAAATTAAATCAAACTAGGCATCAATATTATTAAACACAATCAACATATATGCTCAGGCTCAATATTCTTAAATTGAAGTAATTATTAGGAGTATTTTATAAATAATTTACAAAATTAGAATTCAATGAAGTAATTTTACACTTGTTTGTCAAAAAATACTTTCAAATCCTTTTAAAAATAAAATAATATTAATAAATCTGAACCTAACTCCTTTTTTTTCTGTCAGATAGATAAATATAAATATAGTTTTAGCGTAGAGAATTTATAATTTTGATTAAAATAAGTCAAAAATAAGAATTTATAAGTGATTTTGAAATAGCCAAGCAGACTTTTAGCATACATTTATGCTATTGATATTTTAGGATGTATTTCAAGACGAACCTTTCTATTAATTACTTTTATGCATTCAGCAAAAATATTAATCACTGAAATACGATTTTTATTTTTATCGAGCAAATACTTTATTTAAGCTTGCTTTTAGCTGGATATAATTATTAGTTTCCTAAAAGCCGTAAACGCTGGCTTTGTTCTTGTTCAACATATCTGCTTTTGATTTTGAAAGGCATTAAATTCACCTTGCTCTAGTTCAAATTTTTTCTTTTTTTTATTCACAAGTAAAGTTAAGTAGCAAAATTTGCTGGATCCTTTATTGAGGTTGGACCAGTAAAAATAATATTGAAAAATATGTAATTAAAAATTAACTTACCATAACGTTGTCTAAACATTTATAGACAACCAAACAAGCCTTGTGAGTAACTAAATTTATGATAAATTGTTAAGAACAAAAATGGAGTAATTTAAAGTATAGTATCTTAACAGGGAGGTAAAAGATTCTCAAATTATTGGATAATTTGAAAAAGTTGATTCTTGTCCCAAATGTACTTGCCCAGAAAGAAGAAAAAGGCACAAATTTACAAATGTCAATTAAAAAGACAGATAAATGTTATTAGTAAATTCAACAACTGCTTCAGTGGGCTAATTTAAACTTTTGGCTAGAGTGGCTAGAAAGGAAATGTGATTCTGTCAGAATTTTGATATATATCTTACTTTAAAATGGCATTCATATATGAGTAATCAAGTAAAAATAATCACGGAAAGATAAGTAGAGGAAGGCAAAAATGGAAAAAGACTTTTAAAAAAACAGAATTGGGAGTATTCGAGGAATCTAATTGAAAGGGTAAGCGTTGGTAAAACCTCACAAAAAAAATATTTGTTTTATTTAAGTAAAAAATGTAAAATATGAATGAGAGCTAAATTTTGCTTAGTTTTTTAGTTATTAAGCGAGCGTGCGAGTTAGCCATTCTATTATTTATTCTAAACATACTCAAATTATAATAAGAACGAAAATAAAGGTAAACAAAAATTAATTTTGTAAAGTACTAATATAAAACAAACAAAATATATTAAGCTCACAACGGCACTTATTTGTATTAAATAAGAAATCTTCTCAATGTAAATAAAAAATTCAAGGGGTGGGATCGAAGTAATATTAGAAATAATTAAAACTAAGCCATCATAGATTATTAGGAATGTTTGAAATTTAATAAGCCCTGGACTAAATTACAAAGAATTACATTCGCTTTTAACTATGTTATCCATAGCATAGAAGTTTACTCATAAGAATTTGAAAAAATAGTCCTTAAGGACAACATGATATTGAGTGAATAAAATTTTTAGAAACTTCGAAGAAGATTTTAGAATATAATTTTTGAGATTACTTATTATGCTAAAATTAAAAAAATAAAATATCGTAAATCTTTTGATAATTATTTATTGTAGTCAGTTTTTAATTATTTTATTTGCATTACGAATGAATCTATCTACATTCCTACTCTTCCTTCAAAATAAGATAGAACACTTTAAATGATTTTGATAATTTGCATTGGAAAATAATAAAATAAACAATTAATCAATCCATCCTTAATTCCTTAACTCTTTTCTTTTTTAATTAATTAATGAAAAAAGATATGATATCAATTCAAATTGATTTTGCACTAAAAAAAATTTTTTTTAAGAAAAAGAAAAGAAAAGCCGTAAAAATTATAATAAAAAAATTAATAAACAAATACAAAAAAAAAAATACTTTGACTTCAACCCAAAAAAAGTAAAAAAAAGATAAAGAAACATAAAGAAAATATCTCTATAGAAAGTAATTAAAAGATTACTTAGAAAGTGATTTCACTTATTGTATTAAAGTCTTAAATTATTGTACCATGATGTCACAAGATTTTTAAGTTCAAAATAGCGCTCTCGCTTTGGGAGGACCATTCGTTGGCAATCATTTTGCTTTGAATCCAGCCCAATTAGGTAATAATTAATTGAGCTGATCAATTGATCAATATCTAAAATTTTAATTCTTAATCTTTGTGAATTTTAATTATATCAAATCTAAGATATATATCAGTTTTGCTAACTCAATAAGCTTATTATTAATTAATTAATTAGGTTTAATTTTTTGCAAAAATTTGAATAAATTTTTACTATAGGGATCTTAATTAAATTTGAAATTCTCTCTCGCTTATTTGATCATTTACTTTTTCTTTCTTTCTTTCTTTTTTTTTTTAAGCCTTTTGCTAAATATCATTCTTTCTCTTCTTACTATTGCCAGAACATTTTTTTTTAACTCTTATCTCCCTCAAACTTTCAACCACCAATTCATTCCCTAATTTAGAGTTTATCATTTATACAAAAAGACACAACTTTTGTGCCTCACATTTATTTTTTAATTTATCGAGTTATTATTTTTCTCTTTTTCGCTTTAAGCTTGACAAGCAGTAGATGAAAGCTTTTATCCTCTCCTTGATTTGTGAAAGATTTTGCTATTTTAATTACTGATTATTTTTTGATGGCCTACTTGAATTAAAATACCATATTTTTATGATAAATTTGATGGAATTATAGATATTGTTTACCCCCACTACTCATAATTAATCAAAAATATTTGAGAATTGATTCAAGCTTTATTATAATCTTACGAGATAAACAACAAATTCTTATAATTAGCTGATCTTTCATTCTTTTGCTTACATTAGCCAACTTAAATAATTTATATGATAAAAGATACTTTAGACTATTAGTTTCTTTTTATCAAAATTTTTTATGGCTTTCTTCAGTATTCACCAAAAATTTATTGATTGTAAATAAAAATAACTAACTAACTAATAAACAAACAAATAAGCAATTTTTACCACATATAAACAGAAAACTAAACAAAACAACTTAATTCTATGCTTGCTCGATTCGAGGATCTTATTACAAATCAATAATACGCTCCTCACAATTTCTTAAATTGTGTTGAAACAATTAAAAAAATGAACAAAACTTGATAGGTTCTCTAATTAAAAGAGAGTATTTTCAAAGATGTGTTTATAACACTTTTAATACTTCCCCTTAATTTGTTAATTTTACACAAATAATTTGCAGAGTCGAAATTGTCTCTTTAAAATTACTGAAGAAAGAACAGGAAATAAATAAAACAAAAGGCATTTCAATTTACAGGCAATTTACTGTAAACAGAACATAATTGATTAAATTATTACAGATCTCAATTATTAATTTCTTCTTCTTTTTCACTAAAATCCCCTAAAACTTGCAATCTATTTTGGAATCTCAATCAATCAATAATTGTTTTGCAAATAAAAATAAATTAAGAGATAAATTGTGTTGTTTCCCTCAAAATAAAATATTGTTTGTTTGTTTGATTGATTGATCAAGTCAATTAGCGAGATAAGTAAAAGTTTTTCAAAACTGACTGATAATATACATGGGAAAATTTAAATACTTTATTTATTTACTAATTCAATTTATTAATTATCAATAGCCTTTCCTCATCAAATAAAGCCCACTTTAAACATGAACTGTAACCAGTAAATGACTGATTCATCCTTTTCTTAGCAACATTGCTAAAGCTCCATTCAATAACAGTAATAAATGCACCAGTAACAATAGTAGTAGTAACAGTAGTTATAATAGCAACATCTCATCTAATAAATTTAGTAGCATTAATAGATTTAATAGCAATAAAAGCAGGTATAGCTATCTCTTCAATAACCATCAGCTATACAATCTTAATAATTATTTTCCCAACAATCCTAAACTCTTACAGTTCCAGCTTCTTCTCCTTATGCTAAATAAAACATCAATAATTGCTGCAACAATGATTTTTGTAATCTGGGGTTTTAAACCTAAATGCGCCCTTAAGACAAGAACCGTTTTATTGAATAAGCACGTAGCTAAGGTGTTGGTATCGTGTGCGTTAACTGCGCTCAACACGATTTAAAATAAATCATCGAAAGAGTAAAGTAGGATGGAGATATATTTGTTTTGTTCAATTCTTGTAAAATTAACTCATTGTCTAATGACAATTCTTACACCACTATTCCCAGCGATTAAAACGACAATTTGACTATGTTAAATTCTGCAAACAACAGTTCTACTACCCAATAAACTCAAATTTCTAGTTTGCCAAACATTCCTCAATCCGTACCATCAGGAATGAGCTCAGTTCCAACTATAAATACTATATACCCTATGACTTAGAATATTCTTTAGTTCTAAAAAGGACCTACTTTCAACTTCCCTTAACCAAATGTTCCAATCTTCTCCTCAAACGAGTCCTTAATAAAAGAATACAACAACTAGCCAGGTAGTGCCCTCCTTCCTCAAGTCGGATTACCTTTCTAGTAAGCTATTTAGAACCAACATGCCCTAGGCTTTCCTTTGCTCTTAAACCATTAAGACCCAAGCCTGAAATTACTTCCTGGACAAGGCTAGTATATGCCCTAGTTTAATTTTGCAGCTGGATACCCTTTACACAATTAAAATTTATTAGGTGAAGGAAAATCAACTTTGGTAGAAGAAAAGTATGAATAATTTTTAGCTTTTTTTTACATTTTTGCTTCATTTTTAAAAGAGGAGAAACAAAATTTTAAAATAAGAATGAATACTTAGTTATTTACATCAAGAGGTATAATCCGCTTGAAAACTTGATTAAAGAAGGAAAGAAAGAATTTGTTCTGCATCTAAATTTTTTAGATGCTTGCCAATATTACGAATTTAAAACAAAATTTTTAATCATGCAAAATTAAGCAAAGCACTAACTTCCCCTTACTGTAACAATAGCCAAAATTTAATACAATCTAAAGCACTTTGCATTTTATGCTAAATATTTTTATTCTTGAAGTTTTCAAAATTTTGTTAAAGATTTTTAGTTTCAAAGTTTGTGTAAATTATGATTAATTTTACAAGGGTCTCATAAAATATCAGCAAGTTCGGACATAAAATTACTCAATTAATTACTTTTTAAAACTTTTATTATGAATTTACCCCTAAAATGCAAACGGATATAGGTCTAACTGTATCGAAAAGGAAGACTTAAACTTGCTAAAATGTTAGAACTCAAAAATTTTGAAACAAATAGAGTAGATTTTAGGCTTTATTAGAATTTAAAAACAATCAAATAAATGTATTTTTCAATTTCAGTTTAATATCCACAAATAATATACAAAAAGAAATTGCTTAGTTAATTTTAAATTATTTCAGGTGATTATGTAAATTTATTACAATAAAATCCCCACCCAAGGAATATATGATAAATTTTCATAAATTTCTCTTAATTTTTATATCATATATCATCATAATATTAGTGTGACTTTACACCTTCAAAAAAAAGCCTATTTCATAATTGTAAGGATTAAATAAGATCTATTTACTGAGACTCCAAGTAAAAGAATACTACTTTTACTAATAATAATGCAATTTTTCTGTATTCTTCTTCTCAGCATCACACCTGCGAGATGAAAAATTAGCAATCGCTTATTAAAAATTATGCGTCCATTGGCTTGCATTGAGCATTTATAATATTAGCATTTATCGAGATTTGATTGAAATTTATATTATTATCAAATATAATACTTCATTTTTGAATTTATTTAAATAAATGGTTGAATAATTCAATCAAACAAATCAAATTCAATTTTTATGATTTTTTGTGCATTCCGCAAAATTTTAGAAAATAAAAGAATTTAGCTTCTTGCCCCTTTAAAAATTTGATTATAGCTATAAATAGTAAGCCAATTTATTTTATTGGAATGTAAAAAAGATTAGATATTATGAATTTCGTGTAAAGTGCGGAAATTCAATTGATCTAACTTATCACCCTCACTATTCAAGCTACACAACAAAAATAAATAGTCCGCCTACTTACTGGTGAAAAATATACTTAATCTAATTCTTTTTCCTATAAAATTTTGAATTTTACGAATTCGCTTTTCTTTTAAATTGAAGAGATCAAGACAGAACTTTAATAAAATTTTAATTAAAAAGAAACATTCTTTATTTAAGGATGGTTTTTCTTAACTATGATTTCTTCTCCATTTATAAATATCTTGCTAAAATTAATTCATAAAAAAATTACTTAACACTTTTCAAAATTAAGTAAACAAGTTCTCTCTTCAATAGAAAGGGAAATGAACAAATTTAATAAGAATTTACATCATCTAATCAAGAATAAAAATATTAAAACAAAAAATAAACTTTTCTCCCCTACATTGAAAAATTTAAATTTTTTTTCTTATTTACTTTTTTATGCGCCTTTAAAATATCTTGACATGCAAGTATCGAGGCACCATCCAAAATAAAAAAAATATTGAGGATTATTTTAATAGAACTATTTTAAATGATAATTTTTCTATTATTACTTGAATATCCTTTATTTACCTAAATGATGCAATTTTATTAACTTGTTTCTTCTTCTTTGAAGCATATAAAATAAACCTAAATTTTAAAATACTTAAATTAATATTTTACTTTGCAAATAAAAGGTCATAAAGAGCACCTCTCCCTAAAATAAAAAATGCACTCTTCAAAAAGACTAGTTCCTCCAGCAATAAGAATTAGTCATCTAAGGACTTCAAGGTAAAAGTTGAAGGAGGATTAGAGAATTCATGCTCCAAATTAAGTAGTAATGACATGAGCGATGAAAACGAAAGTGCTGACTCTTTCTCTGAAAATCTAGCTAACAACAACAATAACTAGCTCAGTGGTTAATAAGGATCCGAAATACGTAATAGCAAAACTTTAAGTCAAAGAGGAAGCAGCTCAATCATTCCTCCTACAAAGGCAAGCCGTAAAAGTACTGAAAATAATGCAAATATGACTCCTGAAGAAATTGAAAAGCAAAATAAAATAAAAGAAAGAAGAAAAACCAACAATTTTGGTCACATCTATACTTGGTTAAAGAATTAGATAAGATTATACTACGGTGACAGGGAATTATATGAAAAAATACAAGGCTACTTCTAAAGAGTAAACAAATACAATGAAGTAGTAACTGATGAATCTAGCAGCAAGTGGTAATTCTTCCTTTACTAAATTAAAGACAATACAAGTTTGAAGAACTTCTTGAAAGAAAAAATTAAATCTGAGCATTTCCGCGAATATATCAAAACAAGAAAGGGTAAAGACTAAAAAGTTTTCTATGAATTCAGAATTGGTGTAATTTATGGTAAATATTTATTTATTTTCATTTATTTTGTAATCATTTTTTCTATCATAATTCTTTGGTAATCAGTCTAAATATTATTTTAAATAAACATAGGTATTGATCATCCTGAATTAAGCAATCAACCTAAAAACTGCTTATTAATGGCTAAGAAAGACCCTGAGTACTGCAACATAAATTTTGGATGGTGAAAATTAATTCACATGCAAAACAACATAAATAAAGCATGATTCATGAAAGAATATTTTGTATAATTTATGATTGCTACTTTTAACAAAATAAAATAGAAGATAATAAATACTAATAAGATAGGAAACCAAAAAATCAATCACCATTTACAAACCCAAATAAATAAATAATTATAATTTTAACAAAATAAATATAATATCTTATAAATTATTAAAGATTCAATCAATCCTTTCATAAAAAATATTAAAAATTCTTCCCCTATTCTCTAATTCAACTTACTAACTCAACTATAAATGCGCCTACCCCTTACTAACTTTCAAATACTCTTTAAAGAAATAAATTTTGCAGGATAAATTAATTAATTAATTGATCAATCATCTATCTATTTATCTATAAATCAATCAATCAATTATTGAATTGAACAAGCATGAAATTAAATTTCAAAATCAATAGAAATAATTAAGGAACTATCTCTCTAACTATCCTCAAAAAATTTGCAACCTACTAAAAAAAGTTTTCTGGTGACCTCTTTTCAACCTACTCTAGATTGTTCTCATCAAAAACATAACGCATTCATTTACTAACCAAAATATAATTTTATTTTCAAGGTCTAAATTACTAAATTTTATCTACAACTAACACAAATCCACATGAGCTAAAAATCTAAATTTATTATCAAAATACTAACTACTAATTGAATAAAATATTATTTCTATTTTTGGCCTCTATAGATGAGAATATGTAAAACTTTAAATAATTTATCAACAATATTTTCATATTTGCTGACTGAAAATTGATAAGTGAAAATAATATCAGCCTATAAAAAGATGTTCAAATCTTCTTGAGATTGTTTTAAATTCTTACCAAATTCAAAAAAGTAAAGCAAAAGAAAAAGAAAAAATGTATATGTAAACATACATACATAGAAACACATAATGTTATGTGCATAAAAATGTCATACATTCCATGATAAATACATAAAAGAAGAAATACTTTGAAATTATGATTAATTTAAAAGAGTGAAACATTTAAATCCTAATAGGCTTTTATTTTTGTATGCCATAATTCTCATTTAATTAAGAATCGAACTACTGAATTAATTTTCTAAATGTGACATCTCAAGCTCTCATAAACTCAATCATTCATTCATTCGCCTTACTATTTTATTAACTTTCTTTGCAAATTTAAAAACTAAACAACTAAGTTGAATAAAAATAAGCTAAAGTATATAAACCAAACAAGCAAACAAACAAATAATCAATAAATCAACCAAACAACCAACCATAAAAACAAACAAACAAACAAATTTCTCTCTACTAACTCATCCTCATTCCTTATACTTCTATTATTTGTATAAACAAATCCTAAATTATATTGTATTAATTAAAATATTAATATATCTTTTATTTGCAAATTCGTCTCTATCTATTTTAGTATTTTTCATATTATTTGAATATGTTATTCCAATATTTCTTCTCTTATTAGGTTTTGTTCGTTCTTTCTTTCTTTCCTTTCTTCATTTATTTTCGTCACAAAGCTTACTCGTGTGCCTATAGAAAGGCTCTAAAACTCAAAATGATTTTATATTTTGTTAAAAACTTGCTCTTTATCAGCTTAGTAATTATACTGATTAGATTTTTGTTCTTTGATTCACATAAAAGGAACTTTTGATCTAGAATATGTATAATACTTTGATATGAGAAGAAGATGTTTAATTAAGTGATAGAAAGACGAACTGATAAATTTGTAATTAAAGCTTCTGAAGTTGTTTTTCGCTCTGTCTACTGTTAATTTCAGTAATCTTTCTATTTTATCATAAAGTTAAATAAATTTGATTAATATAAAAATTAAATTTCAACTTCTTTTTAATCCAGTAAATAGATAATTTAAATTATTGGCCAGTATTTTTGTACTTTTCTATAATATTTTATTCTGAGGGCATAACAGATTTTAAATCTAACTTGCGCTGGACCTATTCTTTAACGTGCTTTTATAAATTAACATTTCATTAATTTTTAGTTAGTATGTATATAGCAGTAGTCTAATAATGTGAAAATTTTTAATCTCTCTTGAGAGATTTCCTTCTTATTTATAAGGTGAAAATAAATTAGGCTGACTTGAAATTACGAAAACAATGATTATGTCAAGAATATAAAAAGAATTGGAGGAGAAGAAAAGAAGAAAATCAAACAAAATTTATTAATTTTTACCATCTAATAAATTATTAATAGAAAGACAGATAGATAGATATTAGTTTTTATCAATAAAATCACGCAATTTAGGGTATAAGCATTTTCTAATTTATTTCAGCGTAGCGCCTAAAACAAATTTTTTTTTTTTTTCCAGTCAACGTTCAGTAAAAACACTGAATAATTTCAGTTACACTGAGTTAAATTATATTAATTGACTTTAATTTTGTATTTTAGTACAATTTTGATTATTTCAAAGAGTTTTTTTGTAAAAGGAATAAAATCCATATTTTTGCTAATAATCTCAAGAGATTTTTAGGTTAAACAAAAAATTGTGAGCAATCAAGTTATGAGATGGTGATGTAAATATTTTGGTAATTACAATACTTTATTGCTTAATATTTTAGCTTATTTAACTCAAAATGACCTTCATGTGTATTTGAGTGTAAGGATGTACAATATTTAAATATTTGTTGTAAGATTTTCTGAATTTTTTTAGCAAAATAATAAATTTACTCAAAAATACTTTAAAAACAAAATATCATCAAGAGAATCAAATTTAAAAGGGATATATTTTGTTATGAAATATAAAAAAAAATACTTAAAAAGAGATAGATGGACAGGTGAGATAAATTGATAACTAACTTGGTTCTCTGCAATTCTTTAGAATCTATTATAAAAAGCACAATTAATTAATGTTAAATTTTACGAACAATTTCAATAGAATTTTATCTAATCGTCTTATTGAGATTTGTTAAAATTTTTATTAGTATTTGCTAAATTCTTTGCAAGAGATTTTGCATTTATTTAATTATTGTAAACTATTAATTAAAGTGTAAATTTGACTCTACACCTCTCATTTTTCACAATCTCATTTCTTTATTTGTTTACTTCTCAAATTATTTAAAGCAATTAGCTAAAATCCATTCATATACTTTTTTCATAAGTATACATCAATCAAAGAAAATTTATTTTTAATATTTTCCTAAAGAAAAAAAAGAAAAATGGGAGTAAAATTTATCCATTTTGAATTTAGACATTTTCAAATGCTTTCATTTGATTAAATTATTAAAAGCAAGGCAACATATATAAACTTACATCATGCTGCCCCAATAGATAAATTTATCTTTAAATTTAAACAGTCTATCTATTTCTCAACACCATATAGAACGATTAAAACCGATATAAAATATAAACAAAATAAGGAGAAATTCCTCCTACCCCTTCATGATCAAATTCATTCATTCATTCATTTATTTATTTATTTAATCACTCCTTTATTTTGATTCTTTATCAAAAAATAATTTATTGATTTTTACCTGCTAGAAAGTGCTCTTATGCACTTATCAAGTCTCAAAGGTATAAATTTTTGTAAATGTGTAATCTCAATAAATTATCTCTAAAATAATTCTATCTATAAAAATACAATTTTGTTCCTAATGAAATGCTCTTTATCAAACTAAGGTATAGGATACATGAATATTTTGCTAAATAAGCAAAAGACTAAAAATATATCTCTTAATCTCATAAATACTTTTTGAATAAGGAAGAGTGATTTTCATCTCACCGTGTTAGTAAATATAATTTATGTATTTTTAAAAAATTAATATTTTTGATAAATGATATAAATATATATTTATATAATATAATCTAAATTATGGCTTACTATTAGCTGCATAGTAAAATACTAAGATTAACTTTGAGAAAGCAAATGTATGCAGTAAATCAATTCAATGTTCCATTTAAATGAACTCAAAATTTAATTAGATTTATTTTTCTTTTTATGTTAAAATTGTAATCTTAAAAATTAAAACAAATTTTTGAATATTTAATTAAAAAGTGTATTTTTATAATGTGTCATACAAATTGTAAGGTTCAAAAGCATTCACTAAAATAATCCTGAGGCAAAATAAACAAATTTAAGAAAAAATGCTATATCTATATAGAACGGATGTTAAATGTGAATTTTTTCACCTTAAACCCCTTTTTCAGAAAGAATATTTAATCCAAAACACAAATAAGATTTTAATTTAGGGATCGTAAAATTTATCAAGCATTGTTTTTTATATAAAAAATAAACTAAACAAAGAATGGAAGAAATAAACTGCTCTTTTAACAAACATAAATTGTAAGAAAATATTCAAATAATCAATATGTTTTTTTTTATGATATAGAAATTTATTTTTTATGCACATAGAATTTTAAATAAAAGGATTTTTGATTTTTATGAACAAAATAGTAAAAGAAAGATCGTTGAGAAAAGAATTTGCATAATATAAAAAATAAAAAAAAATATAATAAAAATAATGGCATAATTTTTTACTGAATAATCCGAAGCAATTTTGCTTTGACAAAAGTTGGAGGTTTTTCTGAATTTGTAAAAAATATTATGAATTAGTGGAATTTTTTTGATTTGTGCAAGTTATTCAAGCGAATAATAACCCAAAGAAATCAAAATACATAAATATATAAAAGAGATTCTTTATTTGATTATATCAGCTTAAGTAATTAAAATTAATCAATTTTTAAATTGATAAATCAATCTTACACGAAATAAGCACTTGAAACTCAATACATAAAAAACAA
Organism: Tetrahymena malaccensis 436; assembly: GCA_000231845.2. Classification (NCBI taxonomy): domain Eukaryota; phylum Ciliophora; class Oligohymenophorea; order Hymenostomatida; family Tetrahymenidae; genus Tetrahymena; species Tetrahymena malaccensis. Next base: position 282,521 of record JH720036.1, on the reverse strand, counting down.
ATTTTCATCTATATTAAATTTGCAATTAATAAAATAGATAATAAATAAATAAATATGTCTTCTAATTTTAAGACTTTACTTTTAGTTTTCATATTTTATATTAAATTATAAATAATATCAATTTATTAGTTTCTCGAATTATTTGCCAACTTATTGTTCATCTCATTCATGACTTGCTCTTTTAGCAAATTTATTCTTTTGAATCTTAGAATCTGAAATAGCTGCATCGAAAATCTCTGACATCTAGAACTCTTCTAAACTATTCAGATGTTACTTTGATTGTTATTTTTTATTACGCTTGCTGTAAAACTCCTACCAGTCAATATGGAAGTTTGTATATTTAGTAATTACTAATCCTATTAATATTAGGACTGAATAAAGCATAAATATCATAAACCAACCCATCTTAATTCTATAGTTTTAAACTATAAAAAATTGCATCCAACAAGAGACCACAAATCCCTGTACTGTGATTCCATAAAACATAGTTCCAATCTTTTTTCCATAAATTTCTGCCAACAAAGCTGGAACTTTAGCACTCCATCCACCAAAGCATGCAAATATGCCCAATACCCAAATGATGAAAGTGAACTAAAATTAGCATGCGAAATAAAAAGTAAGCATCAAAAAGAGTTCTATACTCAAATTCAAAAATGCCAAATTCTTGAAGCCGTATTTGTCAAGAGCTCTTCCCCATAATAATCTGATTAAATTATTTTTAAAAAATCAATTAACAAATTAATTCATTCATTATAATAATAAGGTTGCTAAGAAATAATCAGAAGAAGAAATAAATTATTCTTAAAATAATTTTAGTCAGTAAATAATAGTTTTTTAATTACCTAATAAATCCATTGAAGAGACTTCCTATGCTACCAACCCAGGTAAGATAAGCATCAGAAAACTAACCGATTTGAGATCCAATTGGTTTGAAATTGTCCATAATTAAGTTGCCTTGAGCACCATATAAAGTCATCAATAATATCGATATGTAAATGAAAGGTGTTTAAAGTCCAGATCTTATATCTTGGCATTCATTGTAGATAGCAGGCTTGTCATCTTACTACTCTTAATCAATTAATTAATTTTAAAGTTAATTATCATTTTCTTATTGATTATGTAGCTCGTCTTCAGGTGGAGGAATACATAAATAGCTTCCAACACCTCCAATTACAACAAAAATAAATGAAAGGGTTCTAAATAAACCAGGTATTCTGACTGAAATTTCATCAGGGAAGTACATCTCTTAAGTAATTTGATTAAATATAGGATGAACATTGTCTGGGTTTGCTATAAAATAAACAATCCAACTAAAAACAAAGGTAGAAAAGCCAAATCCAGCACTTATAACTCCACTTGCCAATCCTTTATGATGAGGGAAATGACTATTAAAAAAAAGTAAAAAGTGATGTAAATTAGATCTGTCTTAGAAAGTTAATTAAGATATAGATAGATATATTTGAATGAATTATGATATGATAATTTAGCATTAGTAAATTATTGGTTGTTTACTTGATTTTTTTTAAAATCAACTAATTAATTATAAACTTTTTTAATATTAAAAATGACTTCAGTCACTAAATCTAAAGATTGAGATATTACTAACATAAATTAGAACCAAAATTTAAGTATTTCAATCTAAAATTACCAATATGAAACATAGTAGGGAATCATATAAACAATTCCTGATGCGATTCCTGATAAAAGACCATATATTAAAGTGAATGCTAAATAATCAGTTTAAAAGGATGCGACAAATGCACATAAACTGAAGAATAGAGAACAGCAAAAAGTAGTTTTCTAAATACCGTACTAATATGTTTACCGGAAAAAAAAATAATATTAATAATCTCCATATAAACTTTACAATAATTTTACCTTTTTTGCAATGTCTAAACCAAAGGGTGTCATAAATCCCATAGTCATCCCCATAAATGGAAAAGTAGAGTTCAGAATGTCTGTGGTAACATCATTTTTCTGATATCTTAAGTAGCTTGTAACATAGATATTGATATTTCCCCATAAATAAAATGTTCCAATCATGATATGTATAAGGAATCCTCCTAATAGGGCAAGATATCCCTTTTTATGCTCTTAAAATGTAGGCAAAGCAGGCGGCATTTTTTATAAAAGTCTTTTTGATTTGTTTTTATATTATTGGATTTTAAGAGAGTTCTTTTTAATAACTTACTGATATTTTGCTTCTTAATTTATATAAACATTAATACAAAAATTCATTTAAGCACTATTTATTTACTAGTAACAGGCAATGTTAAGCAACTTTAACATTATAAGCGAGTAAAATATACATTTTTGTTTGCATTTGCTATAAATGATAACACAAGATAATTCTTAATTTTTAACCTTTAAATTAGGTTTTTACTTATTTTGATGGAATTTGAGTAAGTATTGACAACTTTTAATTTCATAATAAAATATTTATAAAATTGATTATTTTAAATATTTAAACATAAAGTCAAATAACTTATAAAGCTTATCAAAATTATTGATTAAGAATTAATTCATTCTTAATTTCTTAGCTTAAATTTAATAATTTAATTTTTTCTTTGAATATTTTATTATAAATACTTAAAGAATGTATTTAATTTATTTATTTATCAAATAAATAGATAATTTTGTTAACATGTGATTAATTTATTTTTAAAAATTAAAAGTGTCCTTTTTAATTATAGACTCATTAAAGCAATTTAATTAATTTTTAATTTATGATTTTATTATTCATATATTTTTAAATAAAAAATACTCTGAATAGGCTCTTCCAATCAGCAGAATTTATATATATGATATTATTTTAATTCAAAATTTACTTCGATTTATTCTGAAGTTAGTTTGTCTTTTCATGAGTATATTTATTCACTCCTCACTCAATAATTAGTTCATTCGAATAAGTTGTTATTTGTTTTAAGATGTTTCTTTAAAATTTAGCAAAAAATTGGTCTTTCTATTGGTTTAGAAATATGATCGTCTGCTCCTATGTTAATGCATTTGTTTACATCATCTTAACTTGTGAATGCACTAACTATTAATATCAATGAACGGGGAAGATTATTTTGAGATTCGTACTAACGGATCAATTTTGTAGATTAATATCCATCCATGATTGGCATCTAAATATCCATTAATATCAGATCATATTATGTTTTTTAATATTTTTGAAAAGCCTCTCTCCCATCATTAGCTGTATCTATCTAAATTTAAAAGTTTTTAAGCCAAATCTTTAATGCAATTATATTGAATATAGTATCATCTACTATCAGCAATTTTTAAAAATGGCTCAAAAGGTCCTTTAGTTCTTATGTCTGCAAATCATTTTTTTATTGAAGAGAAGGAACAATAGTTTGCTTTTAAAATGTACTTTTTAAATTATTACTAGGCTAGTTTTAAGAATTTTTTCGTATAGAAACTTGCAGAATATCCTGCCCTCTTTCAGCAAATTTTTAGCTTGAAACACTTGTGTAACATCTCACTCTGCTGTCTGGAGTTGAATTCAAATTTTATCTATTATCTGGTATTTCCTCAAACTGTATCTAGTTTTTTAAAGCACTGCTGTTTATCTTTTCAGAGCTTTTTAGACTTGACTATTAATCATCATCTTAAACTTCGTGGATTTTATCTAAGTCGTTATTAGCATCTTTTTCATCCTCAAATGAATTATTTTCTGCAGAATCATTGAATATTTTATCAATATCTAGAGACAATTTAATCTAATTTTTTTACTGACCTTCAAGGTTAGCCCATATTTTAAAAGAAAATTTAGATCCTTTTCCTTATTTTGAAACTAAGTCTATTTTATTATAAGGACCTAGCTATGAAACTAATCCTCTGCATAAAGAAAGACCTAAACCGACTCCTAATTTTTTTAATAAAAATAAATAAATTATTTTATTTGCTTTTTATTTTTATAATGAAATATCTTTAATTTTACTCAATCAACAAAAATAAATGTAAATTTTATTTAAATGATGAGTAGTGAAAATAAATTGAATAAAAAAGCAAAAAATTAATTTATACCATGTTTATTTGTACCATTTGAGTGATCAAAAGTTGAGTAAACTTGAAATAGTTTGTCTTGTAGATTTTATGGGATCCCACATCCAGAATCCTTAACGCTTAATGATAGTATATTAGAATCGTTTGCAAGATGAGCAGATATTTTTATTTAGCCTTTTTATGTAAATTTAATTGCATTTGACATAAGATTTATCAAAATTTATTTTAATCTGTTTTTATCTGAATTGATTGTTACATTTGGAGCTATATTTCTTATTACTTTAATGTTTTTTTCTTCTGACTATATTTTAAATAGCTGTTGAACTTCATCAAATAAAGTATTTACAGAAAAATCACTTGTTACTAATCTAAATTTTCCTTCTTGCATTTACTGATGATCAAGAATGTCATTTATTAAACTCATAAGCAACTCGCAATTAGATTTTATCATAGGCAGTATAACTTTAATCATTTTTAAGCTTTCTTCTTCTTCACACTTCTCAATCATAAGCTTAATAAAGTTAAGAGGAGTTCTTAAGTCATGACTGATAGATGCTAACATAAGATCTTTATATTTTTAAGCTGATTATAATCTTTGATTCATAACTTAAAAGCTTATATCATTGAAGTAAATCATCAAAGAAGCGTTTTGATCTTCAAAGAAAACCGGGATAATTTTAATATCATAATATTTTTTGCTAATCTAGTCATAGCATCCTAATAAATCAAAATGCGATTCCTTTTAAATACCATCTTATGTTTTTGTATTCTAAGGTAAAGAGTTTCTTATTTAATTTTCTTTTAGTTTAGAAAAATTATTTTAGGTTCCTTAAAATTAAAAAAAAGGATTCTTTTTTCCTGTGGAATCAGTTGAGGAAAAATATTCTTAAATTTTATCATAAACAGATATATTATCTTTTGTAATATTTTAGAGTCTAATTTTTATTTAATCTTCTTCGTTTCCGAAAGAAGCAGCGAATTTCTAATTAAGCTGAGGAAAAGCAATACTGTAATTAGATATTTTATTATCGCAAAAGCTGTCATCATCTTTAACTTAAATTGATATTTTTTTATTTCTTACTTGCTATGACTAAATAGATTTGCCATTTTATTCATTTTTTTCATTAAATTATTATTATACTTTTTATATTTTTATATTTTTGCTTGTTGACTTTTCTTCTTGAATACTCTATTTTTATACTCCAATACTTCCTTGCATCGTTTAGCTTTTTTGCCTCAAAGGCGCAGATTAATTATTTTAACTACTTTCATTTTAAGGTAGTTATTATACTTATTTGGTTATTAGTGGTTCTTTGTTATCGCTTAGAGTTTATAGATCATAATTAATTGTATTTCTCTGTTTTGGAGTCTACTCAAATACAATTTCTTATCCAGTATTTTAAATTGTCATTAATTCTTCAACATAATGCTGTTTCTTGTTCAAAGGAGTGTCTGGAATCTGTTAACTTTTACTTTGATTTTGTTTTTAACTATCTACTAGGCTTTGAATGTTGTTATCTGTCATTTGAGAAGTCATTACATGAATTGTTTTGTTTAAGTTTTCTTGATTAACTTTATTTACCTCATGAATGCATTTATAATTAGAATATTGTGTTTTTTATACAGTTTTATCATTTTTTACTTGACCTGAGTTTTAATTTTTATCTTCATAAATAATTTGCTCACTAATAGCTTAACAAGGAAAAATATTAATTGCATTTTAATTTTGCTGATTATTATTTTATTTTTGAGCTTCAATTGTATTTATGTTATTTTAATCGATGTTGTTTGAAGGAGATCGTGTATGGTATGAATCTAAGTTATTTTGAGAAGCTTACTATCCATTCTAATAAATATTAAAAGAAATACTTCCTTGTTATGAAAGCTAGTTAAAAGAGTTAAAGCTCATTTTCTTATTCTAAATTAGAGTAGACCACTAATTTGGTTTTTACATATTTATTATATTGAAGGATTAGTGCTTTAAGTTGTTATTAAAGTTTATTTAATGCTACTAATTTGCTAGTCTTATCATTTCTTTATAATTGTTTATAATTTCCATGTCATTGTTTTCTAAAGATGTACTTTCATGCTTCTAAGACTGATTTTCCTTTGAATTGATATGCTAATTTGTCCTGCGAGTACTTAAAGGGTTCGAGTAAACAATAGGATCAAGGTAATTGTTATTGTTCTTATTAGAATAATTACTCTGCTATGAATAAATTGCATTAATTTTTCTTTTTAAAAGTTAATTGTATAATTAATTTTATTCGTTATTACCTATGTTAACATTTTATTGATTTTTTTGATTGATAAAGTAATTATTGCTGATCGTGTGCTTACTGTATTCACTGTGGTTAAAGCTAGTGTTTTCAAAATGAATTATATTGCTGTTTGATTAATTATTGCTTTTGGCAGTTTATTAATTCAACTCATCTGCAATTTTTAAGTTATCAAATTTATTCATGTATTTTTAGTTTAGATGAGCATCTATGAACATTTTGTTGCTACTATTATTGTGATTATAATTATTGTTGTTGATTTCTTCTTCATCTTCTTCATGTACAAACTATCTACATTTTTGACATATTGATTATTTCACCTAAATAAAATTATTTTAAGGCTAGTCAAATGACTTAGAAAAAATACTTGGATTCTAATTCTAATTAGATAAATACATATTCTATTGTAATAAGAAGTGCTATTGCTTGAGCTATTCATTGTAATTCTTTTCTAATTCCTAAATGTTTGCTAAAGATGATTCTTGTTAAGAATCTGGAAAAAGTGATTAAGTGAAATTTTTTTGAGTTGAAGGTATCATCATTTTTAATTAGTATTTTAATTAGTTATCTTATTAATTTGTTTAGCCATTTTTACAACCATTAATATTCTTGGTTATTTTCTACCTAAAATTGTGTTCATTGAATTTTTAAGCTTCTTTAAACACTTTTAGATCGGTGTTATTTTGATCTAACTTATTTGGGACACTGCTATTTTATATTATTAATTTGGACAGAGTATTTTTAAATTCTTTATTAGTCTTGCTTAGCTTTCTATTCTACACATTGTCATTCTTTTGTATCATTTAAGGAACTTTACTCACAATAAGAATCTCGTTGGGGATGTATCCTTCTATTAAATCTTTCCACTCTTCTAATTGTTACCTAAGTTTAAACTCTTGATCATATGCCATCATGTTCTATAGTTCTTTTATATACTCCAATATAAAAGTAAGTACTATATTGATGAATGAAATCGTTATAATAGAGATAAAATGATCTTAAATTCGCTCAAAAGCTAATGGGATAATTGATATAGGTATTAAAAAAGCAAAACTTAGAATTATCCAATTTTTTATACTATAACTTATGTTGTGAATAACCAAACTCATATTTAAACAAATGTGCATTAACTCTATGCTACTGAATTTATTTTGATTGTCTTTTTATAAAAAACCTAATCCAACAGATAAGAAAACCACATAAAAAATTAAACTGGCTGTAGAAATATTCTTTTAAAAGACAGCTCTGTTATTCATAAGGAGCGAATTAGCAATTTATAAAAAGCAGTTTAATGAAATTAATATTCCAATTGCAATATGGTCTAAATCAGCAAATGCCTCAACAGCAGTTAATATTTACCAAAATATAGAATAGATTTAGATGACATAATTATATTGCTTCTGTTTAGATTAAATATAGTTTTAGTAGCTAATATTTTACTGAGTATCTTTAAATTCTAAGGTAAATAAACTCATTCTACTTTTGAATATTTGCAAACTATTTACCTACCTACCTATATATCTATCTATATACTTATTTTATATGTTACTCTAAACTAAAACTTTAAATTTGTATGCTTAATTGATTAAGTAAATTTTCACAAAATTAATATGTAATAAATAGAAAATAAATTATTAAATAATATTTTTTATACAAACAAAACTCACCAAAAATTTTAAAAATCTTCAATTAATTATTTTTTCAATATTTACTACAACTATTTTCTTTATTTTTTAACAATTAACATATTATATTTACTATGAACCAATATTCTCATCATTATCTTAATTTAAGTTTTATTAATCTCATCTACAAAAACTTATTAGGCAGACCAAAAAATCTTTCCTAACCTTAAAAATATCAAAGCTAAATTCGTGCATGAGAGCAAGACATCCTTTTAACTTTAATTTAACCATAAATCAAAGTCAAAAAAATAGCTAGCCATATGATATAGACTGTCAAAACCGACAAAATTTATCAGCTAGATAGATCAGAGGATCTTTTACTAATAGAATCTTTTAAAATATTCTACTTTAAAATCAAACTAAATATAATTATTATAAAAATAAATGGCTTAAGAATTGTAATAATACTTTTATATATTATTTTTAAAATAGCAAATAGCATATTAAATTTAAGTGAAAAAATTAATATAATTTAATAGATTTAAAAATAAAAAATAGCAGATAAATGAATGAAGTATATAAAATAAAAATTTTGATGCATTTATAAAATAGAATATATTTTTCATATTTGTTCCTAACATTATCATTTTTTAATATTAAAACCAATACATTTTTATTTTACAAAAATCAAATGATTAAACGAAAATAACAATAATTTTATAAAATTGATTTTGCTAAGCAAAAAATAGGTTAAGTATGATACTTTTCTACCTTTTTTTCGTCAAAATGAAAAGTTATCTTGAATTTTTTTTTTTTGATAGTATTTTAAGGATTATGAGTTAATTTAAATCACAAAGAAATGTTGCTTATAAATTGAATAAAATATTGTTAATAATTTTTAATAGATAAGGTCTTGGTTCTTAATTTTCAACGTAAAGAAATTTCAACGAAAATAAGTAGAATTTGATAACACTAACAAAAAAAGACAAAAAAAAAATAGAATCAATTATTAATAGCAAAGCAAAAAATTAACATAATAGCAAAACAAAAAATTCTCATTATAGCAAAAATTAGATGAAAGGCACTATAATTAACATAGAGTAAGAGCTTGAATAATTGCAAAATGATGAACGCTTAATTAATAGGTATCTTTTGGAGAAATACCCTTAAATATCTAATTATAGGTTGAGAAGTATAGAAAGATTTTTTAAAATAGGAGCTATTTTAGTCTAGAGCTTAATCTTGCTAGTTTAAATGGAAAATAATTTCTGCCAAAATGACTCATCAGATAGTGTTTCGAGATAAAATTCAAATAAATCGAATGATATCAGCTCAATTTTAGATTGTTCTTTATAAAAAACTAAAAATCTAAGCATTATTTCAAGCATACTTTTGATGATTATTGGATTTTGGCTGATTCTAACAAAGTACATGAAAAAGAAATTTTTCCACAAAATTGGAGTGCAAGCAGCTTTCTTAGTTCTTGTTATACTCACTTAAATAATAACTTTGGAAATTTACATTTTCAAAATTGTTTCATATTTTTGGAGTTTCCTTCTATCTATTCATTTAGTCCTACTTATCGATTAATATATAAAGCAATTAAAATTAGGTTTCTTTGGATAAGTTTTTACTGTGGTCTATTTTTTATTGAGATTTTATATATAATATAGTATTAATTACTCTTAGTTTATAATAGGAGGTCTTCTTTTCACACTTTTAATACTATAAACATTCTCAAACAAGGTTCTATACAGAAACAAAATTTAAATACTTTAAATGACTCGTAATTAACTTAATTCAGTAAGGTAGTTTTATAATGATTTGCTATCTTTGATTCCCTAGGGATTAACACTTTTAGACAGTAATTAAAACATTATTTATGCAAATAGTAGAGTGACTGAGATACTCCAGTGCAAAGAAGAAGATATTTTTTCTATTTTAATGAATTTATCAAATAACAATGCTCAAAAGTAGTCTACATTTTTAGATCAAGAATTTTAAACTCGCCAAACTCGCCAAATAAGTGCTTCTATAAACGTTGGTTAAGCGGATCAAAACTAATAGAATGCTTAAGTCAATGATAATTCTTAAAACTCTAATTCTATAAAAATACATACATAAGCATCAAAATAATTTAATAGCTATCAAATAGATGAAAACCACTAATTAAATTCTCAAGTATTCAACACACCTATAAGTGCATTAAGCTTATAATAAAAGAGAAACAAGCTTTTTGGGAACATGGAAGAGTAGAACTCAGTTTAATTTTCTAAAAAATATTTAACTTAGCTAAGTTAAAAAAATTATAAAATGAAGGATTAAATGTCTATTTAAGAAGATTAATCAAACACAGGGTCATATAAATGTATTATTTAATAAGCAAGCAGTATTATATAACAAGATTCTTAACATTCAGACAGAGATTTAAAAGAAACTGAAGATGAACCTAAATATAATGCTTCCAAATATCCTAATTAAAAATAAACATAATATGCTCAAAGTAAATTTGGAACTTAGCACTAAAGAAATCAACAGCAAAGTTAATAATCAGAAATGCTTGATGATCATCAATATACTTTGGGGGCAGAAGAGATGAGTTAGGCAAATAAGGAGATGACTTTTGGGAAAGACTCCTCTAAATACAACAACTTAGAACAATCAACTAATTTAAAAGAGTAAATGTATGCTAAAAATTTTAGTTTAGAAAATTAATATTCAATTAATTCCTCTAAATCTGGAAAAAGATTTAAAAAGAGCATATCACAAAATAGCTAATACGAAAACTTAAAAACAGAAGAGAGATCTAATACTGATTAAATACAGTTAAAAGAAAATATCAGCAAGCAAACGACTTCTAGTCAAGTATAAGCATCAGTTTTTAATACAAATTACTAACCTGATAGTTTTCCTAGAGACGAATACAGTTAAAGCTCATAAATCTTTGATAAGGTAAAATTTAATAAAAAAATAGTTTATATTTTAATTAAATCATCTCTTTTTTTTGAAAATTTAGACAGAGTAACATGAAATGTCGAATTGTTCGCATATTTAGGGTATTGGCGATAAATCTATGCAGTTTGATATCTCAACTCTACCTTTCCAAACAACTGATAGAAAAAGCTTATTCTTTAATATAGAAGAAAACAATGAACTTGAATCATAATTTTTTAAGGAACATATGGTTAACGAGGATAAAAACTACTCTTCAAAATTACCCTCTGATTAAGAAAATAGATAAAAAACAGAAGTATCCTTATCCTAGAACAATTACAAATCTTAAAATACTTATGAAGCTTAAAGATAAGAAACAAGTCTTAAATTATAACAACATAACTATATCAAAGAAATTCCTAAAGAATTTTCTTTTATATCAACTTAATAAGTAAATATACCTACCAATTCATAAATTAACTCTCCAAAGGTAGTACCTAACTCAAATAATGCTTTGGGCCCATACAACAGTGCTGCATTTCCTTCAATATTTAATGTTGAAGAAGCCAAAAACTAAGAAACTGAGAACTCTTTAACAAGAGATCAAAAAGCTGTACATTAGCCTAATGAAAATTATTTTAACTTTAATTAAGACATCCTTTCATTTAAAAGCTTAGATTTGAGGCAGGACATAGAATTTTTAAAAAAATAAAAGTAGAATTTCTTTTTATAAGAAAATGATATCATTTAATAATTGAGCAATAACAATACTTAATAACTGACTGAATAAGAATTAGCTGTTTTACATCAATAAAATTTACTGTTGCAAAAAGAATTTTCAAAAAGAAATAAATTAGAAAATGATGATTTACAAGACGATTGTTTTACTGAATGTAGGAAATAAATACAGGAAAGGTCAATTAATAAACGTTAATCTAGATTAGAAAAATTAGTAAAGACTCTAGAAGTACAAGACTTACCTAAATATAATGAAGATAAATAAAATCCTAGCTATTTCAAATAAGCTGAAAAAAATTTATCTAATAGTTAATCATAAAAATAAGAAAATGGTAGCCAAAGCACTAAAACATAAAAAGAAAATAGTAAAAAAGACAAAAGTTAAAATAAGGGTAAATAGCTTTCTCCTCAACTTAAGCCAAGTAAAGAAAAAAATTTTAACAATTAATCTTTATCGAAAGCATACACTTCTCATAATATCGTTTCCAATCAGAAACCACTAGACTCTTTAGTTAGCTAAATTAATAGAGGAAAGGGAGAAAATAATAATATGAGTTAATATAACCCAATAGAAGGAGAGAATATGACTTTAAAGAAATACGTTATCAGCCAAAAGGAAAGCAACGATTCTGCTTATAAGAGCATATTTTAACCTAAAATTATTAAGAAAGAAACTAAGGTTAAAAATATTTTGTCTAAGCTACTTACTCTCAATAAACCTGATCAAAGAGAGCCTGATACTCAATCTGAGATGTCTCAGAGAACTAAGCAGATTTCTTTGATGGAATAATAACAATATTAAGAAAATGTTACTAAAAATTAAATTTCTAATAACTATTTAAAAATCTAAGAGCCAGAAGAATAAGATATAGTGTCATGTATGACAAGCATGAAGTAAGATTAAATTGTATCTTTAGACACTCCTCAACTCCCCAGATCAAAAACAGAATATAATTTCAAGTACAAAAATGATGTCTAAAGCAATACTTCTAACATTGATCAATTAACAGCAACCAAAAATAATTCGAATAACCTTATATTAGCTGATTCCGATTAAAATAGATAAGATCAAAAATTTAACATTTTGGAAATAGCTAAAGCTTCTAAAAATAGTAGCTATAAGAAAGCAAAATCTCCAACTATTGGTGGCAATATGAGTTTTAGTAAAAGTTTTTTACCAAGCTTAAAACCCAAAAATTAGAATCAAAATGATTTAAGACAGTCGTTTAACAGGAACAAAGGCAGAAAGGAATCATTTTTCAACTAGTTTAATAAAGAAGCCAACATAGGCAATTTATTTATTTCTTTTTAAAATATTTTTGCTTATTAATCTAATTTTAATAATTTATTTTGAAAATTTAAATAAACATAATAGGATACTATTAATTCAAGGATGACATTGCACATTTACAGGTCGAATGAAAGGGTCAAACGTTGATCTTAAAATTTATACTATGTGAAATAAACATTTAAGATCAAACAATTTAAAGAGAACCAATGGTGTTAGTTTTGATAGATCCAGTTTGGTAAGAATTCTTGACCAAGTAAATTGAAGACATGAATCGCTATAAGATGAGAATGTTTGCATCCCTATCCCACGAGTTAAGAACACCATTAAATTGCTCAATTTCCATGCTTGAATTTTTGGAATCTGATATTATTAACATCAGTAAATAAGCTACTTAGATATTAACAAACAATATTTAGAGGCAATAGAGATTAGAAAATTCATAAAATTTAGTGTTAGGAACTTCTATCTAGTAATTTTAAAGTTCATAACAAAATTTTATAAACCAAAATAACTCTGTTGCTGGGAATTCTTTTTATTTTAATTAAAATACACTGATGAATAGTCAAGTTGATGATAGCCATGAAGATAGTTCTTATAGTCTAAACAATATCAAACATAGCTCATAATTAAAAAATAATTAAAATAATATTAACATAAATAACAATAATGGCCCTCAGACAATGAATCTTTTTTATAATGGAAGTAGTAATCCTAATCTTTAAAATTTCTTTTAAGATATCAAAAACATACAAGAAGAATGTGAAAGAGTTATACAATCGTATCTCAAGCCTGCTTTATATAGCTCTAAATTACTTCTAAATTTAATAAATGATATTCTAGATTTTGTTTAAATCGACAGTGGTAAATTTAAATTCACCTTCATTCAATTTTCTTTGGATAAACTGCTTCATGAATGTATAGTCTTGATTAATCTGCAGGCTAAATCAAAAAACATAGAGCTCTGTGTAGATTTTGATCAGAGTATTCCATAAAAAATCGAATCAGATCCGAACAGAATTCGATAAGTATTATTAAATTTCTTGAGCAACGCATTAAAATTTACAGTGCAAGGAAAAATAACGATTCAAGCAAAAGCCGTTCCAAATAGTCAAAACCTAATTATGCTTTCGGTAATTGATACAGGAATAGGTAAGCATACTACTTATTTTAAATAGAGAGAGCAAATATTTTTATATTTATTTATAGGTATTTCAGAGAATGATATCAGAAACATTTTTACTATTTTCAACAAAGTAGATTTAGGTAAAAATTAAGAACTTAATAGCCAAGGCTGTGGCCTTGGACTTACACTTTCAAACTCAATAAGCAAAGGATTAGCTCCTGAGTAATTTGGTGGAGTTTAAGTTGAGAGTAAAGTAGGACAAGGAAGTAAATTTTCTTTTATAATAGAGGATCATTCTTCGACTAAACTTTAGAAAAAACAAAGCTGTGATGTACTAGAATCTGAGGAGGATGAATCCAATAGACCAAATACAATTTAAGAAAATTTTAGAAAATAATTTAAGTCTCCTTCTTTTTCATAGATTTTTGAAGGAGGACAATATATCACTGAACAAAGCTCTCCTTTGTAAAAACAATAAAGCTCAAATTAATTCAACATGATTTACAGTGATTAATAAAGCTAGAATAATAATTTTAACTTTATACAATAAAATTTATATTAACAACCACAATTTCCTTCAAATAAAATTTAAAATTTAAATTTTTAGTAAGGGATAAACATGCTCTCTAATGCTTATGATAATATAGCTTAGAAAGGGGAAAAGGATATGCATATGATTTAATAAATTTTGAGTGAAAATGGAAAATGTAACTGCATATAAATTTTAGCTGCCGATGACAACGAGTTCAATCTGATTGTGATTGAAAATATTCTGAGAAAGTATCATTTAAATGCAGAAAATTCATGTAATGGTCAAATTGCATATTAAAAGGTGGTATTTTAATTATTATTTTTACAATTTATAAACTTTTCTAAATATTATAGATATTGACCAGAAAACAAGAAAATGCGTGCTGTCCTCACTATAAGCTAATATTCATGGATATAGAAATGCCAATAATGAATGGGTATTAAACTTCTTAATAAATCTATGAATTATACTAAAAAGATGGAGCACTTGAAAAAAAACCCTATATTGTTGCATGTACAGCATATGTAGGAGAAGATGATAAAAAACTTGCTAAATTAAATTTTATGGATGACTTTGTAACTAAACCAATACAATCAAATATTTTAGAGCAAGTACTAATTAGATATGTTTCATACTATTTAAAAAATAATTTGAAAAACAGAGATTGATTTATTTAATAAACCTTTTCAATGTAAGAGAAATTCTGAAAATAGGAGTGTTGTGTGTGTGATAAAGATTATGGAATTGATATAACTCACCCTTTTTATCTACTATTCTTTAAATATAGTAAATAATAAGAACACAGATTCTCTCAAAAATTTATCACTTAAAAAATATTAAGTTCATTATTAAAACTTAAAACCCTTTTAATTTTAAAAAACTAAATTATTTTACTTAAAATATTTATTTCATCTATACAAAAATAAAAGTTAGTAATTAAAATTATTTAATTTTATTAATTAAAAAAATTTTCACCTTATAAAGATATTATTTAGATTTATTAACTAAAATTAAATTAAAACACATTTATAAATTATTTCTTAATTCTTTAATAATATATGTTAATAAATTGTTTAACTTATAAGTAATTTATAATATTAATTTATAAAATGAAACTCTAGTAAATAAAAGTATTATAAGAAAATATGAAATTAAATCTAAGAGGTTAATTACAGTTTCTTTTGAAAAAATTAGTCAAATTATTTGTTATACCTTGTATTCATGTAAATATTTTATAATAGGTTTTACTTTGACATATTTAATTTATAACATTATGCTGCAATTAAAATTAATTTGTGCTTTAACCCAGTTATGTTTGTTTGTTATTATAAAGATAGTTTAATGATTGAAACTAACTCTATAAAACGATTTGATTTTATTGTTGGTTATGTTTATCATAACTTTTTACATTCATTTCTAATAAAATTTAGTTTATTTTTTAATTAAAGTAAAATAATTTACAAAATTTAAAACATTAAAATAAATCATCAAAAATGCTTTCAATAAAAAACAGTTCAAATATTGCAACTAATATTGCAGGTAGCAAAAATTAGATTTATATATATTATCATCATTCTAATAACATTATTTGAAAATATTCTTTATTTAAATTATTTCATTGTTGAGTGCAATTAAAATTTAAATAGTCAAATTAAAAAAATACTAATTTAAAATGACAATCTACTAGTTGAAATAAAATAATCTAATTTTAGAAGCATGTAGAAAGCAAATATACTACATGTTATATTTACAAATATTTTAATATTTTTCTTATTGGAATAGCTTTCATTTTATAATTTGCTTTAATTATTACTTAAAAAGAAAAACTTGTGAATATTTATTTGCTCTTTAGAAACATTCTAGAGTATTTCTATTGATTAAGTAAACTAGCATGTATTCTTTTTTAAAATTAACCAGCTTTTTAATGGTTAAAATTTAAAAATTAACTTAAAAAATATTCAAAAAAAAAAACTTGAAACTAAAATTTAACATAAATTATTTTATTTACTATTTTATTTTAAGCAGACACAACACACATATCTGATGAATTAAATTATTTTGATAATTTCTAATTATTTTATTCAGAAACTTTAAAGACAAAACTGCCTGCATTAAAAGAACGCGCTTAATAAGAATCAATAATTGTATTTTTGGTTAGTTAGTTAGTTATTTTATATTGAAGTAGAACAGCAGATTAATTAAGAAATGATAAGAAATAGATGAAAAAATGGACAGCGATGCTTTTTGTTAATTGATAAAATCAAAAAAATAATAAATAAACTAAATGAAATAGCAGCTTAATCGATATGAAGAATATATTGATTGAATAATTAAAAGTGAAGATAAATGGATTTCCAAAGGAGAAAAAAACTTATTTGAGAGAATATGAAAGGATTATAAATAAAAAATATAAAGAATTGAACTTGAAAGCAAATTAGATTGCTTGATTGAATGAATAAATAAACTATTATTTTTAATACTCTACATAAAATAAGTAATAAGCTCTAATATAAATCAATTAAATAAACAAGTAAATAAAAATAATATAAAAACAAATAAGCGAACTATCTCTATATAATTTATAAGAAGGATAAAGAAAAATAATAGTTATTCAACAACAATAAAAAAGTCTGAAAAAATTTTAAAAATAAACAACATAGCTAACAAAAGAAGAAGAAGAAAATGAAAGGTAGTGCTCCTAAATTAGATTGGAAATTTTTGTAAGTATTTGGTGATAAGGCTTCTGTTGAGAAGGTCTCAGAAGAAGATATCATTTCAGCTATTTCATTCGATAAAACTGGACGCTTTTTATCATTGGGTGATAGAGCTGGTAGATTAATTATTTTTGAATAATGCGCTACCTCCAAATCTAAGAGGGTTGAGTTCTAATATCTTACAGAATTATAGAGCCATACCAGAGAATTTGATTACTTAAAGTCAACAGATATTGAAGAGAAGATTAATTAGATCATATGGATGAGAAATTCAGGTAAGAATATGTATGTTTTGACTACAAATGACAAAACTGTCAAACTTTGGAAGATTTCTGAAAAGAATATCAAAAAAGTTATGAAAGGAGCAGGAAAAGATTTAAATATGCCCAAATTGCAAACTCTAGAAAGTGGCTTAATGCCAACAATTCGTAAGGTCTATCCCAACCTTCATACCTATCACATTAATGCCATTTCTGCTTCTTAAAATGAAGAATTTTTGTTATCTTCAGATGATTTAAGAGTTAATCTATGGAGTGTTGAAAATCCAAATAAGGTAACTTATTAAAATGTTTATTAATTTAATCATTATGTAGCAATCTGAAAGGAGAGTAATTCAACCAACCTCCTCCTTTTTAACATTTTACAAACAAATAAAGCTAAAGCTATTGCATTTTTTAAATTTTATTTTAAAAAAGTCATATATCATATCTATGCAAAATTTATTATAATTATTAATAATTTTTGCTGTTTCTTTTGCATGGGATTGAATTAAATAAATAAAATATATGCAAAATATTAGTCTTAATTATATTTAAAAAAAATAATCAAATTTATTTATTGCAATCTTCAAATTCGTTTTTTGTTTTACCAAAGCCAATATCAAACAGTTTGCAATAAATAAAATTTACCAACCTATGTTAACAAAAGTTAAAAAAAAATATTTTCGTAAATGCAGATTAATTTTTGTTTTATTAATGGCCAAATCATGCATTCATTAAAAAGAATTTATATGATAAAAGCAAGCCCCTTCCTTATTTACTCTAAAAATATATTTTAATCAACAATATAATAATTTAATAAATAAATATTAATAGGCATTTGTTGCTGTTGATCTTAAACCAGATAATCTTGAAGAGCTCTCTGAAGTTATTACATCTTCATAGTTCCATCCTCAACACGATAATATGTTCTTGTACACCACTTCTAAGGGTGTCACTAAAGTAGGTGATATGAGAAAGAGTGGTATTTGTGATAACACTGCTATGACCTTCTCTGAAAAGGAAGATCCTTCAAAAAAGAATTTCTTCACTGAAATTGTAGCCTCTATTTCAGATGCTACTTTCGCTCGTAACGGAAAATATATTTTTGCAAGAGATTTCTTGAGTGTCAAAGTTTGGGATGTTGCAATGTAGAATAAGCCTGTTGTAACAATTCCTATTTTCGAACCTCTTAAGAGTAAGCTATGCGAGTTATATGAAAACGAATGTATATTTGATAAATTCTCCATCTCTAGTAGTCCTGACAGCAACTTCTTTGTAACTGGTAATTTCAACAGCACCTTCCACGTGATTGATAGAAATGGTGATTTAAATAACCAATTCGAACTTAACTTTAATAAAAAGACTCTTATTAAACCCATTCCTCCTAAATATTTTGAAAACTTGGGTTCTAATTACGATTTTTCAAGAAAAGTTTTAAAAACTGCTTACAGCCCTGTCAACCATACTTTAGCTATTTCTTGTCTTAACTGTTTGTACTTTTACAATGCAACTGCTCCCTCTGCTTGATAGCCTACTTCATAAAAAGATAAATTTCTTTAATGATTTCCATCCAGAACTTTTAAACACACCCAACCAAAAATTGTTAACCAAATTTACACCAACAAGCAAGCAATTTAAAAATATAATTACAACCAAATATTTTTATTATATTTTTTAAATATTTTTGTGTCTTCTTTTTTATTTCATTTGTATAGTTTTCTAAATTCAAAGGTTTTATATTAATTTACTTGCATTTTAACATTAATCATTTATGTTATATTTTGAATCAAAAGATTGAGCTAAAATTCTATCAACTCCAATATTTCAAAAGTATTTTCATATGAAATTAAATAAATACCAAAACTTTAAATTCAGGCAAATTTTAATGATTTTAAAGGTTAAAATTTAACAAAATAAAATTTTTAATTTTTTTAAATAAAAATTCTTAATTTTTAATTTTATTAATTTTCCTTTTAAAATTTTATCATTTAGAATTATTTATAAAATAATTAATCACCAAATTAAAATAGAATAATAATATAATTTAAATGATTCCATATAACAATCTTAGCTAATATTTATATTTAATATTTCTTATTTTAAAATAAGCAAAATCTAGTAGAAGAAATACTTCAACTCTTAAAAAATTATTTACTATTTTAATTTAATTTTAAAACCTCAAATTAGTTTAAATGAAGTTTCTTAGATTAAAAGTCCATTTTATTTAGAATAATTCATGAAATAGTTAAGTCAAGGAATTTAGCTAGCTAGAGTAGTAATATAAGTTAAATGATCCAATAATTTATCATCAATCCAAAAAAAAATTAAAAAAGATAAATTTTTATTCTATTTTTTATTCAATTTTAAAACACCAACATCAGTCAAAACGAATTTATTTGATTAAAATTCCTCCTTTTCACTTAGAATTATTTATAAAACAGTTAAGTGAGGAATTAAAGTAGAGTATTGATATAATTTAAATAATTCCATAATATAATCTTTGCTAATATTTATATTAATTTATTGTTAATCTATCTTATTTTTCAATAAACAAAATCAAACAAAAGAAAATATAAATAAACTTTTAAAAAATAAATTGCTATTCTTATTTAATTTTAAAACTCAAACAGCAGTTAAAACGCACACAATAAATAGTATTCTGTTAAGCAAATAGCTTTTCAAAAAAGCAGAAAAGATGTATTTAAGCTTATAGCATGAAGTTTAGTGAATAGAATTCTCTTAAATTTTAAATTTTAAAGATTTTATTCTGCTTTAGCTCTGCATTCTTTTTACCACAAAAAAATGTGGTGAATAAATAAATAATTCACCCATTTTTATCATCAAACAGGATGATTAAAATAATTTTAACTATTCACTAGTAGCAGTTTTTTCATTTTTGGTGTCTTTTTTTATTATTATTTTACTATTTGTGAAGAGTTGACTTGATTAACTCACTTATTCGCTAAATACGTGTTAATAATTTTAAAATCCTTTTTAAATCGTAGAAGTATCCATTTATAAAAATAAATATTCAAAAAAAGAAGAGATTTATTTACTTAATATAATTGATATTTAAATACTATATTTTAGAAACATATATCATTCATTTTTAGTAAAGTTATAATAAATTCTTTTATTGTTGATGATTAGAGAACAGAAAAAGAAAATAAGAAAATCAACACAATTTAATTCATTCACTGTAAAATAAATTGTTAATTGATTGATTGTTTGATTTTGTTTGTCTTATTTTTTCTAATGTAATTTACTTTGCTTTTTTAACGATTAGCTGATTTTTGGTAGTATTATAATCAAATTAATGAGCTAATTTCTCTTTGTTTGTATATTATAATAAAATGTTAAAAGTTTATGCCCAAACATTTAGTTTTTACTCTTGTGCTAATAAATTAAGGAAATCAAATTAATTTTACAAAAATACCACTATTTTTAGGAAGATTCTATCAAAATAATTACATCAGATGAATGAAGATAAAGATTTAGGTTACATCTTATACCATTTAATTATAAAAGTATTGTTAAAACAAAGAATCTTAGAATGATAGAAGGAAGTTGTAATATTATTAATTTTTTGGGCTTAATATTTCATACTATTTTGAATTTTCTATTTTTCAAATTATTATAAGAAAGTGTCTATTACTACTACAACTTTGTTTGGTTATTTTAATATTTACTTTATGAAGTGTCTTAAGCGATCTTAAAATTTTATCTTACATGCAATGAATTTTTTTTAATAGAAAGCTCTATTCCTTTTTATAGGTTTATTTGTATACTATCAACATGAAAGTAAATAAACTAGCCATAATTTTTCAAATTCTATCAATCAGTTTTGAATTTTGTAATTAAAACTTTTGGAACTGAGGTTTTATTTTATTTGAAATATTAAATAAATAGGATTATACATATTTAAATACTGAATTATAACGTTATGGTTTTGTTAGGATTTTTTATGATCATTTCTATGGTTTTGATTTGTTTAAACAACTAATGTGGTTTGATTTTTAAAAAATTTGCTTTATGTGACCTTAAAATAATATTTATTGCATCCAGTACAGTTTTAAAGAATTTTAAAAGTTAAGCTTGCAGTAATAGCCTATATAATTTTTACTTTTTGTTTTATATAATGAATTTTATTTCTTAATATATTAAATTTGGAGATAAAATCGATTAGATTTTATTCATATTAATGAAAAAAAAAAAAAATCACCATTTATTTATAAGCAAATAACTTTGTTTTTGTTAAATTGATGGTATTAAAAATGCTAATAAGCCACTTATTCTTGAGGATTCTGTTTGATTTAGAACAATATTACTATGTTATACCCTCAGTAGAATAGCTTCAGAGAAATTTCAACTATAACAATTAGAAATTCAAGATGAAAGTTTCATTTATAAGTAAATGCAAATTTAATAGCTTTTAAATCATAAGACGCTCTATTTCAAATGAAAAAGAAAATTGGAAAGGGAAAAAATTATCAGAAAGTGAAGAGAAAATAATTGGTTTTTAGAAATTAAAAAAAAATTCAGTGGGGGAAATTTTAATTTAATATTCAAATCAGGAGCACAGAGTCTCATATGATTTCTGACATCAAAAGAAATAAAAACTGGTGGGGTAATTAAATAAGAGAGCCCTTCAATTCGTTTTAGTTCATTGGCTTAAATTACTGGAATTAAGTACTTTAGTAAAAAAGCCATATAAATTTCAAAAATGAATTAAGTTGTTAATAATAATAATTAATTTTAAATAAAAAACAATATAATTCGGTGCATCTAAAGGATTGCATTTATTCAAAAGCCGGACTTATTTACAATAAAATCACTCATCTACTTAACTTTTTGCTTAAAGCTAAGTTAGACACATTATTAACATTTAGTAGATTTTCGAATTTGGAATTTATTAAATAAGTTAAGCAATAAAGGAATTTGCTTGTTGAAGTTAACTGTAAATACTTTTCAACGTTTAATTAAGATAAAGACTTATTTATATATTTATTTTCATTTACTTTAGATATTAATAGACAAACTATAAAGCAGCTACTTGATAATTAAAGAAGCAAGTCTCAAAAATATGCAGCCAAATAAAGGCAAAAGAATCTAGCAAAAAATACGTAATAGACAACTACTAAAGTAAATTAATTTATTCAATAAATTGATTAATATTTCTCTTAATTTTTAGAATCCCTTCCTTCCTCTCTTTTTTCTATGGAAGTAGTTTTAATGTGGTTAATCAAACAGATAAAAATCATTAATAAATCAAATTTTTCAAAAACTTAAAAGTTCTTTAAAAATGAGTCAATTTATAAAAGAAAAAAAAAAAATACATTGAAAGCAACAAATCAGCACTCAAAAACATTATTACCCCCAAACAACAAACTATCAACAATATAACCCACTTGATACCATTATCTACCAGGCAAAACCAGCAAAATCTTCTACCAAGAGCCAAATTTTCTTATCTATTTTCAAATTAAAACAGCTATACCAATATACAGTCCTCTCTCTCTATCCTTTCCTTAATAAGTATTTAACACCACAAAAGCAATCAAAAAATTAAAGAAAAAAAATTTTTTTTTTCGTACTCTATTTCACAGAACAATTTGAGAGAAGGAAAACATAATTAAAAATCTCTTCTAAAAATTGTCACATCACAAAACAAAAAAAGAAAGAAGTCAATAGAATCCAATCCAATTCACTTCAATACCATAACATAATTATAATTAAAAATAAACAAACAAAACACTAAGCATTTAAATGGAAATTTAACAAAACGTAGATGAGGGTCAAATCCCGAGTCGGCATATGCTTGAAAATTTTACAAGCAAAAATATAATATCTAATAATTCATGCTCTTCATTGAGCACCAGTGCAACTGCTAGCACTTTAACCACCAACCCAATGAATCACGAAAAAATAATAAGTCAATTTCACTTAAGTGATCCTACTTTATGCCAACTCAATCCTTTCAACTAAAAAATGATTCATGATCAAAACTAATCTAATCATTTAATTAATATTAGATAGTAATTAGAGTAGGGAAGTGGTAGTGAAATTTGGGAAGGCAAAAACTCTTCTCGTGACTGCATATTTAAAATGGTTAAAAAAAATTAAAACGCCTCTACGTATGCTCAGTTAGTAAATGAGTATGAGATTTTAAAGAAAAAAATACCTAATTCTCATCCAAACATTGTTAAAATATACGATTTATACCACAATATTGAGCATCCTAACGATCCTGAGCAACCCGTAGTCGCCTTGTCTATGAAAAAGTACACTTATGACGGTATCAGGTGCTTAAGAGAGTATTAAAATGCAGTTCCTATGGTGAAAATATGAATCGCCATCAAGTAGCTCTCTAGTGCTCTCGCTCATATCCATTCATATAACATTGTCCATAACGATATTAAACTTGATAACATATTCGTTTAAAAAAGAACAAATAAGTGCTCTTTTATATCATCATCATCAAATACCTCAGATATTGCATGTGGTATTTAGGAACTCAATAATAACAACTCTAACGATATTTGCAATGGAGAGCAAATCCAATCGGAGAGCTGCTAAAACCAAAAAGCCGTCAATTTATAAAGCGACTCGAAAAATCTCGATGAGCAATTACATTTTGTATTAGGAGATTTTGGTCTTTCATGTTATTATTAGGATTAGGACTCTCTCTCTTTTGAAGGATACAAAAAAATTTTTGATAACAGAAATTTGTTATTTTAAGCCCCCGAAGTGCATTATTTCACATAAGGGGAGACACAATAATAATTCGATTTGAAAAAAGCTGATATTTATGCACTTGGAATGACATTTTTCGTCTTGATTTTTGGCTAGTATCCTAAAAAATACCCACAACCATAAATGAGAGACCCTATTTACAGATACATAATAAAGCATGATGTGGAAAATTTCTACTAAAAAATAAAGGGTTTTCGTAAGGATTTTGAAAAAGAGGTTGGAGGTTACGAAAATGCTATTAAATTGGTCACACTTCTCATGAAGATGATGCATCAAGATCCTTAAAAGCGTACTCCTTTAAACGAAGTTATTAGCACTATCAATGAAATAGCATTCCCTCATGCTTCCGCTGAAAATTAATTCTGAAATTAAAAATAAAAGAGCGGACGAGTGAAGCTAATCAATTTGCTGTAGACAAATAATAAAAACTACACACAAAAAAATCTTAACTAAGATGAGAGTTAACATTCATTTTGAAATAAAAATGAAGACTCGCTCTTACTTTTTAAATCTTACTTTATAATAATTAAAAACTTTTTTATGACTCTACTAATTACTCTACTTATCAATATAAATAATTACCAAACCAATATATTACTTTATATTAGATATTTTTTTTAAATATAAAGTCAGCTATAAAATAAAATAGCTTACCAATAAATAATAGAAAACATACAAAGAATTACAAGTCGTTAAAACACTCACTTAATAATTGAGAGAAATCGATAAAAAAAATGCTACTTTTAGAAATGGTAAAATGTTAAATAATAAAAAATAGGGTGAAATAAATTGTTTGACCTTTTACCTAAATGCTAAGCTTTTTTTGATAGAGAAAAAAATCATTGTTCATAAGAAATCATTAAATCTCATTATAATAAATTCTTCTCCTTTAGAAATTGTTCATAATCGACCAGAAAAATTAAATTAATTTAAAACCCTCTAGCTAGATCTTTAACTATCCAAAGAAAAATCAATCAATCCTTAGAGAGTCTACTTCTCTCTTAGACTTGTAAATTAATAACTCATTGCTCAAATCTATCTCTTTAGTCTAGCATGCTTCTCTCAATCTTAATACTTTTAATTCACTTAATCAAGCTGTTCAATATTTTTTTTTTATTTCTAAAATCAGATGCAAAGAAGGACCCCTCCACTTTTATATAATTAGGGGTGATGAATATAAAAATTCATTTAAATTAAGCATTAAATTGAATACAAATTTTTTATTAGTATTTTATAACATCTCAACTTATTCGTATTATAATAATTGCTTATTTATAACAAACAGTATTTTAACAAACATCCACTTCAAATAATATTTATTCTAAAATAAATTATCCTTTGTAAAAAGCTACAAGATTTAAATAAGTTAGTTGGAATTAATCTAATAAATATATAACTTGAAATATATTTATTTTTTTAATGCATTTAAGCATGTCTTTTATTGAATTCATAAAAATATATTTTTAAACAAATAGATAAATAAATTCAGTTTAAGTTTTATGTAAATTAATTTATTTTGTTTTATTTTACAAAAATTAATGAAGGACAAATAATTTACAAAAATGAATAAAAAGGACCAAATTAGTTAATTAATTAAATTTTATTATTTAGAATAAGTTATTATACTAAAATATAAATGAATTAAAAAAAGTTTTTAATTTCAATGTTGATAAAAAATAACAATTTAAGTTAAAAAATAATTTTTTAAATATAAAAAATAAACTGACAAAAATTAATAATTAATTTTGATTTTTTGAAGAAGAATATATATCATGATATTAGTAATTAATCATTAATATGTTTTAATTAAAATGCAAATTTTTAAAAAATGAGATTGATTGGTTTAATTTGTAATTTATATCAAATATAGTAGAGGCTATTTATCAAATTATCATTAGCAATTTCTTATAATGTATCACTTGTAAATTTAGCTAACTTTTCCGCGTATTTCATGACAGCAGGTACCCTGATAGGTCCTTTCCAATTATAGTAATTAAAGGTTTGGTAATAAGTTATTTACCAAAATTAATCTTCTTTTAGATTAGTGTTGTTAAATAGGCACGTGTATTTAGTTGGGGTACACACTCCTGAGTTACAGTTTTAAGCAGCCATGAAAAATTCAAAATTATTCTGAACTATTTCAGTAGCTACAATAGTTCCAGAATGTGGGTTTGAAATTATGCCATGCGTTTATTGATAAAATTTTTGGCTTATCTTCTTATTAACTTAGAAAAAGGCGAAACGAGGGCTGTAGTTTTTATCATGGTGGCTGAATCCATTTTGAATTGCTTTAATTTCTAATTAGTAACTCTATTAAATTTAACCTTCACCTAAGCCTTATCTGTAAATTATGATTTCTTCAGGAGCAAAATTAGTTTTTTTGATATAAGCAAGTATAGCATTGTGTATAGCTTTAGAAAGAGTTGGTAGTGTGGTATCATTGTCATTCCTAATATCAACTTCTGAATAATACTCAGTAAAATCTTTATTAATAGAAGCCACAACACCAATGATTTACTAGTTTTTAATTTTTTTCATGCTCGTCTCAATTCCAATTAGCATAGTATTTTTATTTATTCCATCAGGTTTCTCTACTGACCAAATACGATATCCTAGTTTTGACGCAATTTACAAAACAATTTTGGAGGCCACGCTTTTACATTTTTTTTACAAGGCTTTTGGTGTTACATTTTATGATATTATACCAGGCCCATCTTTTGAGCAAAAGAATTTCTTCATTTCTGTGTAGAGGTACTACTTGTAAGCCCTACAAAAAGTAATAACGAATTCAGGAGGGTTATTTTTGCTAAAACCTTCTTCATCTAATAATTCAATCCAGCTTCTAGGATTCCAATTATATGTTTTTAAATATTAAGGTTCTTTAAATTTGTCTCCAAATCCATGCGATACAGTCTAAAGAAGATCTACCAATTTATAAACATTTTATTCATCTTAATTATGATAAATTAAAGCCCATTCTATATTTTTAAATACTTATTTATTTAAAAATGGAGATAATTCTTCAAAATTTCCTCCATGTTTAAGAGTAATAAAAGATTTCCCACCTAAATTGATTTTTGGTAATTTAAGTTAAATAGCATCAATTTTATTATCATAGAGATTAATTTTTATTCCACTATTTTGAATTTTGTCACTTAAGAATAAACTATTTTAAATAGAATTTTAGTATCTTTATTAGGGAGTAAGCTTGGTATGATTAGCTAACTCCTTCATTGCTTATTTATTTAATCTTTATTAAACAGTTAATCCTGTTATTGTGCACAATTCAGGGATCAAGAAAATCTCCTCGTACTTTTCAATATTAGTGTTAGCTTCTCTGTATTTTCTTTTATGGAGAAGTAATGGTTGTTACATATTACTAATTTTAACACCATATCTTTACAAATAATACTATGCGTAACTAATTTATTAATTTGTTTTATTATATAAGAAAGTAGAGCTAGGATTTTTACTAAAATCGACTCTGTCAATTATATATGCCCTATAATTGTTATATTTAGTTATCACAGATTATCCTGCAATGCTAAGTAAGTATTGTAAAGCTGTTTCTACCCTAAAAATTCTACTACTATATTCAATAGCCATATATAATTTTTTACCAAGAGTAACCTTCGAAGTGAAACCGTTATAGACTTCAATTACTTATCTTGGGTTATTTTATATTTACACTTATTTTTTAGATTATTTATCAAAGAAATTAGAGTTCCTACCAAATTATTTGAATCCTTCATTTTCCAATATATTTTTTAACATGATATTAAGCACTTAAATAACTTTGTTTCCATTCTTAAAGTTTGGACAAAAATCATCCTTTTATTATGCAGACTCGTAATTTAATTAATAATTTTAATTAAATTTCAGTTAAATTGAGTAAGTTTAACCATCAACATGATTACCTTCTATGTTCATAATTTTTTATATTTTGTTTACATTGATATTTTTAAAAGAAAATAAGGATTTTCCAGAAAATACATATCTCCCTACTATAGCTTCAATACTTCTTTAAGCCTATTTTATAATTTTTTTCATAAGGCTCTAGTTGTCTTCTGCAATACTAGGCTCAAAAGCAACACTATATTAATAGCACACAAGATTTCCATCATAAGCTTAACTGTTTTCTGAGTTTGAGGATTAAATATCATTGACGCTAAGTGGAAACATATTAGTATGCAGTTAGATATTATAGCTAATATTATTAATTATAGAAACTGAGGATCTACTAGGCCTTGAGGGTAGTGAAAGCATCTTCTCTTTAATTTTGATTTTTTATTATTTCTTATTTATTTATTATTATTTATTCTTTTTGATTTAAAATTTTTTTGAGATTTTAGAATAATTAAAATTTGTCTCTTTAAAAAGTAAAAATTTAAAAATATTAATCAATTAAAAAAATTTAACTGTTTTAATTGTTTATTTGTAAATTAAATTGATGATTAAATTACTCTCTTTTTGTATTTAAAAAGTAATTCAAATGGCGGTCAACTTTTTTTTCAATTTTTGAGCAATATTTTTTAGTTTGTTTGTCAAGTAAACAAAAATATAATTAAATAAAAACAGTCTTTTATTCATTTATACTAATTTTTATAAGCTGCTAAGATCTCTTTGTAAAAAATAATTTATTTAAATTTTAAAATATTTTTATCTCATTTTTAGTACTAAAATTTATTTGAAACAAAATGTTCATATTTAGGTAAAAAGTAAAATATATAAAGAAATTAAATTTTTTATGAAAAAAATCTTCATATTTTCATGTAAATTTATTTTCACAAGGCAAAAATGAATCTTTCATATTTTAGAATATTTAAGTGCAATACGTAAATACAGAGAATGTTGAAATAAAATAAAGATATTATTTTATGATAAAGTTAATGCTATCATTTTATTGAATACTATCTCAATCTTTCTTAGATTTTTTAGTGCTGACAGGTCTTTAAGTTTTATCAAAACTATCATAATAATTATCACCACTTCTATTTTCAATTGCACAAATGTTAAATGTCCATCTGTCTTGAGCAACTATATTATTATAAGCAACAACCATATTATAGAGAGGAATAATAATCCAAACAGGGTTAAAGAAAACGAAGCAGATCCAGAATAGTAAAATATTAGCAGTAGAGAAAGTGAAACAGCTAAAATAATATTTTGAAATAATAAAATTTAAATATAATTTTAATAATTAATAAAATATTAATAAAATTTAATGATAATTAGAAATGAAGTTTTTTATTAATAGATACAGTCTTTAAATAAACTCAGCTTATTATTAATTTATTTATTTTAATTTAAAGAATTCAAAATATCATATTTTTAAAGTTAAATCCCTTAACACGCTTTGATAAAAGTACAATATATGATAGTTTTATTACCTTTCTTCAGGGCAAACATTAACAAAATTGTTCATGTATTCGTCATAGACAAAAACGTAGGTAAATATGAGTTAAAGGAATGAAGATAAAAAGGAGAAAACGTCTCTCTTTAAACCTCTGCTGCTTAAGAAAAGTCTGGCAGTATAGAGACAAAGAGGTCCATGTAAGAATAATTCGCAGAAAGAAATAGCTCTAACAGCGTTTTCCTTAATCTTGTATCTAAAGAAAAAATATTTTATAAAATAAACATCTCTTTTAAGTTTTAAATGCAAGCTTATTACCTATTATCCATCAAAGAGTAAACTCTAAGCAAAGGATCGCATTAATGAAGGGCTCCAACAAAACCATCCCATGTGATATGAATAATAGCACCATTGAATAAGAACCAATAAAAGGCGAATTTTTCATATGCTGTCATTTTAACCTATTGCTTAACTACGATGGTTACAAATATGAGCATTAAGGGTAATAAGTGAAGCTTGATAACTTCAAATATTTCTTCAAAATGATCTTCAATATTAATTCCCATGATTCTATTTACTTTTACTTGACCTATATATTAAATTGATTTATTTTCTTTACCTTTAATTTCTTTAAAAGTCTGTCTTATACAAAACCAAATTCAAATATAAATTATTTTTATTTAGAACAAATCTTGAGACCACGTATCTTTTTCATCACAAACAAATACTGAAACATATAAACAAATGCATCATTCTATCCAATATCACTCAAAACTAACTAATTGATTATCATTTTAATATCTAAATCCAAACTCAGAAAATTCTTAAAACTGAAATTACCAAATAAAAAGGAAATTATTTTTTATTTCTAAACAAAAATGTATTTTTTAACAAATTAAATTTCTGGAAATAAATTTAGATGGCAAAACGTTTTTTTTAAGGATATTTTTGACAAAATAGAAATATTAAAATTTAAGTTTGATTTTTGATAAGTATGTATTTAATATTCAATCTAGTATAATTCCATATTTATTAAAAAATAATTGATAATATATCAAAGCTATTATATTTTTCTATCTATTTTAATTAACATTCTTTTGTGTTTGAAAAAAAAAAAAATTATGATAACTTTTCGCATTCAACTGAAAGATTGGTTAAAATATTAAATCATTATTAAAGCAAAAAAAAAAATATTAATTAGTAAAGTTAGGAGTTATTAATTAAAAAAAATCTTAAGAAAAATTACAAAATGAATAGACCTAATAATATTTAAAAAGCTAAATCATTAGCCTTAAAATATAATCAAAAAGTTTAAGTTTAGGATGAAGATTACGATGAAGAAGATTATGATATTGGTCCTCCTAAAGCTGTTACTGAAAAATCAAAAAGATAACCCATCAATGTCTTTGATAAAATCAATAAACTTTTTGATGACCCTACTATCAAAAATTTAAAAGATTTTGATCACGATGATTTTTTAAATAAAGAAAATGATGAAGATGATAGTTTACCTCAAATTCCAGGAAAGACAAAATCCAAGTCAATGTAATCTGGAAAACAAGTTTTAGAAAAAGCAAAGTAGTTAGTAAACAATATTTTCATTTTTCTTTTTAACTTATATCTATTTAAAGATGATGTTTATTTAAAGTTTTAAGCTATTAAAAAATTTTAATGTTTAAAAAAAATAAGCAAAGAATTAGTATGAATTGAAATGTGGTTTTTTATTAATATTTTGATTAATTTTTTAATATAGCTTGAGAAGAATAAAGATGATATTCCGATGATGAAGGAAAAAGCAAAAAAGAAAAAAGTTACAATTTAGCAAAAATAATCTAAAGAAAACACATTTGTAACAGGATTAGGCTTGTACTAAGAAAAAAATGAGGAAGAAGAAGAAGAAAAACCTGAAGTAAAAGAAAAAGAAAAGATTGAAGAGGACGATGATGATGATGAAAAAGATGATGAATAATATGAAGATTTTGATGAAAACGAATATTTAAAAAAACTTTAAGCTGAAGAATTAGATGACCTAGAAGAGTTAAGAAGAATGATAGCAAAAACGAAAAAGGAAATATAAGGCTATGCTGGAGAAGTTTATCAGCTTAAAAATTCCATTAGTGATTTAAATTTAGGTTATAGAGGGGTTGGTTACGGAGTTGACGAGGATCTCTTCAGCGAAATGGATAGAGAATTTAATCGTTTTATGCCTGGTGGAGATACCAATAAATTATTTGATAATTTTGATAACAAACTACGTAGCTCATAGCCTATTTTAAGCACAGCAAAAAAAGGAGTTAAAAAGAACACTTTTATGAGTGGTCCTTCATCTTCTTCTAATAGTAATTCCATTTCAGGATCAACAAGCCAATCTGGAATTAGAAAACCACCTATCGTACGTTAACCTGTTCTTGAAAAAGCTTATGGAACATCTAAAATGCCAGAGTTACTACCTATATCAAATAATAAAAAATAAATGAGGGAGACCTTTTATTGAAAACAATTAGTTAAATATAATTAATTCATTTCCACATACATATAATAAATATTAAAATAATTCATAAAACCTAATTAAAAATATCAATTGAAATAGCTATCTATAAAAATAAAACTATTAAAAAAAACATAACACCTGTTTCATTACTTAAAATATTTAATAAAAAATATTAAAAGTTTAAGTAGCTCTATAATAAGTAATTAATCTAATCCTAATTTATTACTAAGTGATGACATTCTAAAATATATATTTTTTCATTTAAAAGTGTTAAAATATTAAGATATTTTAATTTAACTGTATCATCTTTTTGTCGATTGTTAACTAAATAAATACTTGCTCTAACTATAGTTTCAAATTTTAAACATTATAATTATGAAATATGTATAAGAAAAAAATGATTATCAGCAGTATCATAATTTAGTTTGATAGAAATTTTAAATAGATGTATTTTTTTTAATTTAATAAAAAACATATTATGTGTTAAGAATTTTATATTGATATAAACCTAATCCTTAATAATTACTCATTAATATTTTATGAAGATGAATACTTTTATTTTAAACTAAAAAATAAAATTGACTGATTATTTTTTCAAATTTTTTTAAGATGAAATAATTCATAATAAAAAATGTTTTTTAGAAAAAACATAATTGATTATTATTTATTTTATTTAAAACATACAGAATTAAATAAATCTAAAGATTATGTAAATATATTTTAAAATATTTAACTAAAAAATTTATAATCATTAATTAAGAAACTGTTTAATCAGTATGATACTATATGTTTTCATTTAAATTCCAAAAAAATAAATATTTAATTTGTTAAATAAATGTTTATTCTTAACTTTACACTTGCCATAATTTATGAAATAAATATTTAAAATAAATATATTTTATTGATTAATTACATAATTTGGCTTTTATATTTAAGGTGAGGACTTATTAAATAAAGTTAATTTTAATAATATAATTATAGATACTTTTTACATTTAAACTTTGTTTATAAATACTAGAAAATTTAGCAAAAATTACATGATTAAATTTTAAGCAAAATCTTTATTTCATTCACTATAAAGTTTTTACTCTTATATTCTATTATCTCTTTCTACCTTCACTTTGTGTTCTTACTTTAAATAGATTTGGGCGAAGCTAAAAATTTTAATTTATATATTGTTTTTCAAGATTTCTTTATATTTTAAAGGATGAAGCAATGTCTCCGTTATTTACATTGATAGGAGTGTTTATACCTACCATTTTTACTTAATCTGGTATTTTGTTGCTCTTTTCATTGAAGCCAGATAGCATATTTTCAGGAGAATTTTAATTAAAATATATTTTTAACAGATTATCATTTTTATTGCTTTTTTATTTCATAGGAGTCTTAGAGTTTCTTTTTTATATCTAAATCTTATTTTTTTCAAAGAATTCATTTGGATCCAGCTGTTTATTTACATATACATTTGTTGCATCTTTTATTTTATTGCTTGCTTTCACAGAAGGAGTTTAGTTAACGATATTAGATAAATCTATTTATTTAGGAGTTTGGGATTTCTTAGAGTTTTGCTAGAAATTAAATCTGTTTCTATCCTTTTAAGTAGAATTCAAATTTGCATTCTCTATAAAATTATTATCTTATAAGCTGTAAACCAAATGACTTTTTTCATTTTAGATAGGAATTAAAGCTTTTACAGGACTTTGAAATGTTTATTTAGTTGCTGTAGTATTGGTCGAAGTACCATTTGTAAATTGCATAGTTGTTACTTGTGAAGAGTTTTTAGAAACATTTCTTTCGTTTCCATTAGAAATTTAAAATCCGCTTGCATATGAGCTTTAAAAGTCTCTATTTGTTGATTAGTTATTTGAGTGAAAATTAACAGATGTCATATTTGCTTAGTAGTTTTAATTGTTTGAAATTTTGTTAGGGATATTTTTTATTTTATTATTAGACATAGGAAGCTTTTAATTCACATAATTACTTAAACTGTTAGTCATGTTGAAATCCAGATTTATTTTTATGTTGTTTAAGTCCATTTCGTACAATTTACTCTTTCCTTTTTTTACCTTCTAGGCAAAAGTGAAATCATTCAACTCCTCTGCTTTGGAGGGAGAATTGAGCCTATTAAAAAATAATTTAATATTTTGAAGATTTAATCATATAAAAATTAAAAAAAATTACTCATATTTGGTGTCTTCTTGATGAATAGTACTTAATTTTTCTAGCTCTTTTATATTTTCTTATATTCTTGCATTGGAAGATTGATTTTTAGTATTTTAAGTATTATTAAGACTGTTAGAAGTGTCTGAGTCAGAAAATTCTGTTAAGCATTTTTATGGTTTACTCTATACTTTGGCTTGTTTATTATTGCGAATAGAAATTAGTTGATTGTTAATGTCTCTTATCAAATGAGATGTGTCATTTGATTAAGAATTTATTGAAGTTGGCGGAATTTTATTTTATATTGATCTTATAATTGTTGAGGCATCTCTTTATACTTCTGCATCTAATTTTGGTTCTATTTCTATCAACTATGGAGTTCTTTGTTACTACTGTAAGTATTACTAATTAATAAATAATTAATAGTTTGGCTAATCTTCTGTCTGCTGCTCTGATAAAATATAACCACCAGCTGAAGATTTTAGCACCTTGATTTGTTTATTTGTGGTACTATGAGGAGTATTAGCTGTGTTCTCTCTCAATATGAAAGATGAATCTTCTTTTGAATAGTAAGAAGAAAATCCTTTAGAATTTTATTATGGAATGTCATAGCTTTTTCTATTTATTGAGCTTTTCAATCTCCTCTTAATATTTTTATCATACTATGATTTAAAGTTACTAAGGTACTAATCAAAAGAGGGTAGTGATTAGTCTACCTACGCATTAGTCATTTTAAAGTAATCTGTAATAGTTTCTTTTGTGTTTTATGAGTTGATGTATTGATGAACATTACTTAAACTCTTATCTTAATTAGCCCCTGGATTTAAGCTTCTTTTCAGCCTCTTTTATCTAGAATTTTACCCTAATGATTTTTTCAGGTTCTTCAACGTCTTAGAATTCAAAAATTCTTAAATTTACTACTTTTCCATCATTCTACCTCCATTTTCTAACATCTATTAACTATCCTAATTCATCAAATTTTCACTAATTTCTTGAATTTTATTGTTTTAGTTGTTTAAAAGCAGAGATGGGTTACTTTAATGCATATCTAAAGGCTAATTAGCCATATAAGCAGTGTCCTTATTGTTTAATTATCTTTGGTTTATGTTATTTTAAAAACCTTTGTGAAAAGAAGCAGAAACAGAAGTAATTCCTGTGAAAGTATCTTTTTTATTCTTATTAAATTTTTGACTTGCTGAAAGTTAGTCTGGATTATTTGCTAAAATATAATTTTAAACTACGTTTTATGAGTTATATTAAGATTTCTATATGCTTTTTGGAGTAAAGGAGTAATTAGAAACCTGGTAAATATATTCATCATCATTTTCTATTAAATTATTATTAAAATAAGATATATGCCTATTTCCTTTTATTTCTCAAAAAATGTAATTAATTTTACCTTGTTCCTTGTAAAATGAAATATTTGATACATGTTTTATGTTATTTTAATCTACTAATTCAACACAACTTTACTTGGGTGTTCCTTTTAATATATATGGATCCTAAAGCTAAATAGAAGATTCTTAGTTAGATTTTATTAATGCCTAAAGCTATGTTTCTCTTTTTTGATCGTTAGACAAATAAATTTTGCTGTTATTATCATTAACCTAAAGCGAAGGTCCCAGAATTATTTGTTTAGCTGCAATTTTCCTATCTTGGGCGGAATTAAAATTTTATATGTAAGTACTATCTTAGAATTCATGTAAAATCTTAGGCTTACTTGGTACATTTTCTTTATAGTTGTATCCTAGTATAGTGCTATTCTACTTGCTTGCAGTCTAATTGTGTGATGAATAACTATCATCCATATTTTGCTTTGATATAAAAGCCTAGCTGAGAGCACACGATTTTTACTGCTCCTCTAAAATTACTGACATTTAAGTGTTTCCTATTTTTTTATCGAACCCGATGTTGCTAAATGACTGCTAAATCTATTATTGTTTGTTAGGAGATCCATTAAGAGAAAACTCTTTAATAGTATAATGAGAAAACTAAGTTTAATTATTTGCAGCAGCCTCTGAATCGCTAATGACTTAATGACTCATCTATGAATTAGGCGAGATGTCTAATTTACTTAAATTATTTGATGTTATTAAAATTCAAATCTAGCTATTTTTTATAACATTTTAAAAATAATAATTACTTTCTTTAGTTGCTGAATTAAGGTGATTCATATAATTCATCACCAATCATATTTCAATTAGCTAATAAATTAAATTAATTTGTGCAAGTATATTCTTGGTAATGAATTATGCAAATAATAAACTAATGCCAATTAATAATTAATCGCTAATTAAAATACCAAAAAACCAAAATTTCATATAAACCAGCTTACTTTTTCCTGAATATTAAATATCATTTACATATTAAGGATATTTATGTGTAAAATTTAATATTATTCTTAGAATTAAATATTTGCAAAAATCATTAATAAATAGATAGATAGATAAAATAATAAAAATATTTTTATTTAATTTTAAAATACATAACATATATTTTTTGTATATAAGAACCTTAAATGGTTTAATTTTTTTAAATTATTTTGTTAACCTTTCTATTTATTATTTCTTAGCAGCTTGAATATTATAAATACATATATCTTAAAAGTTATAGTGTGAAAAGAAGTTCTTTTGAATAGTATATTATATAAAGTAGACTAATTAATTGATCCTAAAAACTATAATTGGTTCCATGATTGCAACCTCAATTCAACCTGAGCAAAAATAGAATTGGGGTAACAAAGGGGAAGAATAGTCTTAATATTTGATAAAAAACCCCTAAGCAAATATTTTCTCCAAATACAGATTTTCCAGCAAATTAAAGAAGCTTTTTAGAGAAAAGTGAAGTCACCATACCAAATCTACTTCCTGATTATAGGGATTCTACAAGACATGTTAATCCTAAAAAATCAGTTATTGTCTTGATAAAATTTTTGCGAAAGTTTTTTATTTTGTAGGCTGCAGATTTACCTAAAGCTTCAAAAAATGAGTTCTTTTCGTATATTATTTCGAAAATAGGGGTAGTGTGCAGGCATTAAGACATATAAAGTTTTTATTTCCGATCAGTAATTATCCTGTTGTTAAGAAGTACGCAAATAATTCTTTTGACTTTTGTTTTCACAAACTCATTTAATTCAGGATATTCAAAATCATCCTTTGTTTTCTCAAATTTTTCGCCATATACAAGCTTCATGACAAGACCAACTTCTATTTCGCTTAAATGCTTAGGGATAAATATTGAATCCCTAAAATCCACATCATAATAATCTTCTTTATTCACAAAAATTTCTATATCATCTACAAGCTTAACTTCTTCGAAATCCGCCAAAATATCATCTTTCTTTTGTTTTTGTTTTTTGGTCATAAATTCAACTTTAATTTCATAACAGTTCTCCTTATCAATTTACTATTTATTTCCCATTTTTTTATTAATTCAAACTACTCTTTCAATTCTTCTATTAATTATTTTGTTTTAAATTTTGGAGTTAACTATGTTTGTTTTATATGTATTTATATGAATTACCTTAATCAATTTTCAAAAGCTCTCTTTTTTCTATTTTATAATTGAAAATTCTTAATTAATAATTCCTAGAATATTTATCCATAAAGCAAATTTTATGTATACAAACGTTCACACTTATAAATATACTTCAGAAAA
>JH720036.1:143334-243853 GCA_000231845.2 Tetrahymena malaccensis 436 | reverse complement strand
ATTTTATATCCAATTATTTATTTAGTAATATTTTAATTAATAATTTATTATAATAGATTATTTACATATAAGATTATATAAATAACTTCATTAGTAGGTTTATATAAATCTTTTGATGTTAGTATCAGGAAATCCTTCGCTTTTTGCCTCATCTATCCTGACAGTTACTGTAGAGATCCTGTGTCTAGAAGGTACATTATTAGAATCTGTCAGGGAGACTTCAACAATTCTTTCATTTTCTATTTCTTTTGAAAGAAGCTTACCATATTTTTACATGTGGATTTTGTGATGGATTGAAGTAAAATGAGGTTATTTAGAATATGTTGATTTTAAGTGTTCGTCAGATCTAGTCACGCCTTAATTTGCATTATTTTTACCTTTTTCTGAGGATATACTGTTTTAGTATTTACCACTCTAGCTATACTAACAAGGGATCTGCTGAATTATAGCTGCATCTGCATTATCTGTATCTATTGAAAGCTTTGGTCTTTATGTTGTCTGAGTCCTAACTGTGCAGAGTAAATTCTCACGGTAAGTAGATGGTATGACGGACAAAGAAGTAACATATTTTTCTTACGAATTTATCTAGTAAATATTCTATATATTCTTATTTACCTTTGAGATATTTTACTCTCCATCAAAAGTGGCAGTGCCTGATTTTTAGTATTTAGAGTTCTTAGCTACAGTGGAAGCTTATAACGTTGATTTTAAATTGACTAATGTTATTTGTTAATTTGATAATTCTTGTGAGTATATGCATTATTGAGTTTCAGGTTTTTTATTGTTTTATAAGATATTTAAGTTAGTGAATATTTCTATTTATAATGAATTTTATTTTTATTCTATAGAAGATGGTCCAATATATTTTATTATTTTGTTAATTTATTGATAGATCCACTTATTAATTATTTAGTTATCTGTGTAGTTAAGGTTATAGTTATTATCTTTTGTGTAGTTTTCAAAAAGGAATACGATTGATTCGTAGAACTTCTGCTTTTTTTTAAGAATATGACATTTGATTAATTAAGGAGATTTTTATATTCCATCATTAGAATCTTTCATGTCTTAAAGATCTTGTTAAATTTCGGCTGCAGATAATTCGCATTTATTATTAAGTATTTAAAAGTTGTCTTCATTTGAATGAATTTAATTACTAAAAGCACTTTTTTGAGTTTAATTGACTCCTACATTTAGTTTTTCTTGATTTTCTAATTTTTTATAATTACTTTAAATGTTATTTTTCGATATATATATGTTGCTGGTTAAGGAATTATCATAATTGATTATACTGTTGCTATTAGGAAGGATATTTTTGTTAGTATTTAAGTTTATGAATTATTCACTGTTTGGATTCACTGAAAACATATTATTATTTGTATTTAAAGGAATATTTATATTTGTAGAAAATTAATAATTCGGATTATTACTCTGCGTATTCATAGCAACGGCATAATTTGTTTATGCTTGACTATTTAAATTTAAGTTATTAATACTGCTTGCAAGATTCAATGCTGCATTGCTGCTTACAATGTTAGGTAAAGTAACAATATTTTCATAAAAGCTGTTTAGCCTAGGAGAGTTATTAGCTTCAGATTAAGGATTTAATGATTAGATCATATTTTAATTGAATTATTATATAGAGAAATAATTAGTAAAATCCGTTTACTCTTACTAATTTTAATTATTTTAGACGCTATTTAAACTCTTTTTTAAACTATTATTATAATTTTCAGAAGAAGAAAAGAAGCAAGTTAGAACGTATGAAATGAGATGAAAATCTTAAACGATTTCCTCTTCTCTTAATTACTCATTTTCAAATGTTATCTCTACATTAGGAAAATATTCTTGAAGGTATTTTTGTATTTAAGATAATTTAAAATTCTCAGCTTTAGCAAGGAGTTTGAAAGATTAATTTATAGATTAATAATAGGACAATAGTTAATTTCTTATAATGATGCACATCTTTTTTGACCACTAAAAATTATTTTTAACAATGTATGACATTTATTTCTGTATTTTTTATTGAATATCGCTGAAAAAAAAGTTATGAATTTATGTTTATTTTGTTTGTTACTTTTCAAAGTATTTATTTTATTTCCTAATTTTAAGGTCTTCTATCAACAAAAGGATAGAAGGCTATTCTATAAACGTAGGGATAATCTTTACTGAGTATTATCTTGTTTCGTTACCTGAATCTTATATTACGTAGCAATTTAATTATTCTGATTTTATCAAATCATCTTTAATAATATTTTACTAATCAAACTGCTTCATATCTTCTTTAATAAAATCTTTTTCGAATTAATTTAATTCTTCTTATTTGCTATTATTCAAAATGTCTTCTTAATCCTCTTTAAAAATATAAGTTTTCTTTTAGAAGTAGTTGTTATACTTGTGGATGTAAACAAACTTTTATAATAGGAACTAAAATAGGTCACATGATACAGTTCTTGGCCTTCCTTTGAAGCTAATGTCTTTTCTAGAAGAGTTAGAATTAGCAAAAGAGGATATTTATTGTTTTATTTTGAATTGTTGAAAAACTTCTTTTAACTCATTTATTTTTGGTCCAAATGTCTTAAGCATATTTCTTCCAGCTACATTCATATCTTTTTTGATAAGTAATAATTTATTTATATTTTTGCAATAAAGGAGCTAGTACGAGTAATTTAGATTAATTATTCATGAAGTCACATTATAATAAAATATAATGATGGTATTTATGTAATTTATGATTACAAAATTTAATTTTTGTTAGAATAATTTTTGAAATTCTCTGCCTGAACAATTAATTAAGAAAATCAGAAAAGGAGGAGAAAAAAAAAATATAAACTTGATAGAACTGAAAATTTACCTTAAACTGAGATTTAATGGGTAATAAAATCAAATGATGTAACGAATAAAGCTATTGGCATCACTTTATTTATAATAGTCCCAATTTACTTTTACTTTTGCTTAAATATAAATAGAGATCTCAAACCTCGAGAATGGATATATCTGTATATGATATAAACACATCCTAGCGAAATGAAGTTGGCAGCATACCTATCGTAAGATTTTAAAAAATATATAGAGATTATTTATCCTACAATAATGCCTAGAGTTTCTATAACAAATGACTCATAGCTCAAGATATAGAATAATCCCATTTACTTTTTGATTTATTAAATTAAAAATTATTAGGTTATAGTTAAGTTGCTTAAAAAAGAATAAATAAATTAATTAATTAATTTGTTTATATATTTATTAATGGGCCTATAATTATATGTATTTTAAATTGCGAATTTTACCTATCCGTTTAGAAATATACGATGCTTAGAATCTGTACTATCACTAAGCATAGATAGTGAAATACTTGCATACACAACAATCATTATACATAAAATTTTGACATATTTATTTGGTAGGTAATACAAAAGTGCCATTACAATCAAAGAAAGAAAGATGTTAATAAGAGGTAAATATGAGAAATCTACACAAATTAAAACTATGCTTGATATCACAACATGCAGCTGTAGCCATAGATACTGAGATTACCTCTAATTAATAATTCAATAAATTTAAATACTTTACAGCTCAATTATGCAACTAAACAAAAGTATTTTTCTAAAGAACTGAAAAAATATTTCTACTATTTATTTATTTGCGATAAACAATATGTTGCATATTTGAGATAAAATAATATTTTACGAGCTTGGTATTTTTTTAAACAAATTGGTTTTCTAACTTTTAATTATAAAATTTAAGAGTGAACTAATTGAATCCCTTTTTCTTATCTTTCGGTATTTAATCTCTTTCCTACTCATCCTTTTTTGCAATATCTTTTGTTTCTTTTTAATTGCTCATTACTAACTTTATGTATGAATATTTTGTACAATCAATTTGTTTATTAAAAGTAATAATCTTATTATTTTTAAAAGGTGGTTATTAAATAAAATGTAAATTTAATTAGCTGCAACAAAAATTATGTTTTGAGCTTGCTAGTTAGTATATTTTTTTCAAGCGAATTAAATTAAATCAATTTTTTTAAGCAGAAAAGCTTTTATCACAATTTAATCTTCACACTTAATGTTCAACTTTTTAAAACAAAAAAATTGTAAGCAACCTCAATATTTATTTTAAAGAGCTAAATATCTCTCTTTCTTTAAGTGCTTCGTCACTTTTAGATGTGCTATTTTTCCCTGAATTTCCAATAACTCATTTTAGATTAATTTCTTCGTTAATGTTTTTCATATTATTTAAAGCATATTAACTCTCCATTCTATTTTTATCAATTTTAGAAGAGAAAAACTAATCGAAAACGAAAATTCTTAAAAATAGCAGCATTTATCAGAATAGTTTCCCATTAATTCTTAAATATTTGCAATAATTTTTTATCTATTTTTGTTTTTATGTTCTAAAATTGTATTAGACACCACAAATGCCTTGATTTTGACAAATTATATCAGATCAGTGTAATTTGCAATTTGTTAAATTAATACCTTTATTAGTATTTTACTAGTAAAGCTGTTTTAATTTTAATTAATCATTTTTTACAAACTCGTTAGCTGAAATGAATACTATTGAAAAATAGCAAATTCTAAAAATAAATTTATAATGAATACATTTTTATAATATTTTAACTGTTTTAATATCAAATTTATCCTCATAAAATGTTAAACTAAATCAAAAATAAATTTATTTTGCGAATTTGTAATTTTAAAAAATAAAATTATCTCCTAAAAAGTGTCTTAATTTTTTGTAAGATGCTTTTTCTATTTATTAATAAAGATATCTTTTGCATATAAATAAATTCGCATTAATTATTTTTTCACTAAAATTTTATACAAAAATGGTCAAGGATAATTTAAAAAGCTAAAAATTCAGTAAATTTTCTATATTTTTCGCATAATTAAACGATTTTGAAAATATTATAGCTTTAATAAAACATACTGTTTCCAGCATCTAAGATGTAGAATCTCTTGATAATTTATCAAAGTAACCTTTGGTGAGAATAGCTTTAACCATATCTACATCTGAAAAATAAGTTTTCAGCAAGCTTGAATAAGCAATCTTAAGCATTGAATAAAATATAATAGTTAAATTAAGTATAGTCATAAGGTAAAAATTAAATGATTGTCAACCTATTTCTTAAATGCTCATTTAAAAGAAATAAAGGAATAGGAGATGCTGATCTAGCAGCCATAGGAGAAGTATTAAAATCATTTAAGAATACTAAAGATATCTTCATATAACTTGAGTAAAAATAAATAAATATAAATAATTAAACATGTAAATTATTTGCTAAAGTCATAATAACTTTGGTTTAGATGGATTTAAAGCCCTATCAAATGGAATTTAGAGTTTAGAAGAAGTAGAAAAGTTAGAATTAGATTTATTGTAATTTCTTTAAATTATATTTAGCGAGCGCTCTAATTTATTTTTACTTGATAGTCAAACTAACCTGAGTAATGAAGGAGTAGACTAAATTTCTAAAGCAATCAATCACTGCTAAAAAATAATAAACTTAAATTTAAATTTTGGGTAACATATTTTATGGTTAATTAATTAAATTTATATTTATTATACAAAATTTGAAGCAAGAATAACATATCTGAACAAGGGGTTAAACTCATATAAGAATAATTCAAAGATATAAAAACTGTTACCCATTTTACGATTGATCTATTGTAAATACATTTTTTTATCATTAAGTCATATTAATAGATTTTAAAAGCAATAACAAGATAGGTAACGAAGGAGCATAACACCTCAGTAAATTAGTAGAAAAGTTCTCGAATTTGGAATATCTCTCCTTTTAACTAAAGTAAATTATTGAAATTGAAAGATTGGGTCAATTAAGTAAAACTAAATATGTATGAATGAATAGTCGAACTGAAATTGAGTGTAAAGGAGTTAATTATTTTTCAGTTGGAATTAAACACATACCAAATCTACAAACCTTGATCTTAAATATTAAGTAAATTTTTAAAAAGTTTTAGTCTTTTATATTAAATTAAATAAACAATATTTTAGTGATAATAAAGTACAGGGAGAAGGAGTGAAATGTTTAGTTGAGTTCTTAAAATCATATAGTAGTTTGAAGAGCTTATCTTTATTATTGAAGTATGAATTTCAAACCAAATATATCTTACTCATTTTTTAAAAGCAATAACTAAATAGGTTAAGAAAATGTTATTAACTTATGCAAAGGGTTTTCTTATGCAACCCAACTTGAGCATTTGCATCTTTTTTTAAAGTAATTTAAAAATTGTTAGAAAATTTTAGTTTTAAATTAATAAAAAATTTAATACTAAGTAATAATGGAATTAAGTAAGATGGAGCAACTTCTATATCTGATGCTATTAAAAAGCTTGAATTGTTGAAAACTGTTTCAATATCATTGCAGTAATTAATTAAAAATGTTAAATTTTAAACTTAATTTATTAAATAAGGAAAAATGACATTGGAAATATCGGAGTAAATGAAATTATTGGAGGAATTTAGTGTTTAAATCATGTTGCTTATCTCAATCTTAACTTTAGGTATATAAATAATTAAATAAAAATAT
Source organism: Tetrahymena malaccensis 436 (assembly GCA_000231845.2). Classification (NCBI taxonomy): domain Eukaryota; phylum Ciliophora; class Oligohymenophorea; order Hymenostomatida; family Tetrahymenidae; genus Tetrahymena; species Tetrahymena malaccensis. The sequence continues at coordinate 237,306 of JH720036.1, read as the reverse complement.
TATTTTATTTATTTTTTATTTATTTAGTTAAAATAGACTTAGTGATATGAAGGCTAAAAAAATGTTAGAAAAATCTATCACCAAAATTCCTTCTATTTTTTATAAAAAGCTTAGGATATGAGTTTTTATGTTTATTTTAGTATGTTTGCTTGCATTAAGCAATTTGAAAAAAAATAAAATTAATTCTAAATTAATTAAATAAAATATATGCTGTATTGTGTTTTCAAAAGTGTAAACAATCATTAAAATATGCTATTCAAAATTTTTTAATTAATTTAAAAAAAAATATTTTCACAATCTCTTTTTGTAAAAAGTAATGTTGCTTGCTTGTTAATATTATGAGCTTTATTAAAGAATTTAATTTCATTATTTTTATTTTTTGATTAAGTTTAAAAATTATTTATTTTCTAAAAGACTTATTTTTTAATAAGATAAGCTCATAAATAAACTTCTTAGCAAAATAAATCAATAAAAAAGAAATATTTTAATATTTCAGACTGTCATTTTTAAATATATTTCTACCTTTTATTAATACTTATTATTACATAATATAAAAAGTATAAATACTAACAAATAACTTTAGTAATGTAATTAATCACTCAATATCTATTTGTATTTGATAAAAGATAAGTTTGATATTTAATAATGTAATTTGATTTTTTTGAGAGTTATATTAAGAATTGTATTTATGTATTTATTTATTTTCTTAATACATTCGTTTAATAATTGAAAAATTATTGATAGATATCAAATAATAAAATTCTTTCGAAATGAGAGGAAATTATATTCTGTTTATTTTGTTTTTTTTAGGTTTTGCTCTCGTTTCTTCGAAGTAAAACAAAAATCAAATCGAGTTATAATCTTTGGATTCTTCAGAGTCTTTGAAAAAGTAGATCTAACACAGTAGCTCTCATGAAAAGTCTCTTAAACATTCTTCCTCGTATTCAAAAGACAGGTTAGCTAATCAATTAGAATTATTTTACGAAATTTAATCATATTCTAAAAATAATTTAGATTTTCTTCAAGAAAGAAGTTTCATCAAACAGAGACTAACCCTGCTCTAGCTTAGACTACAATTGCCGCATCGCATAAAACAAAAAGAATAGAACAAAGAGGTGATTCTGTTTTAGGTGATATAGTTATCGGAGCTCTTTTATTTTTTGCTGGATTCCCTTGTTTATGGTTTAATGAAAAAGGATATGCCTACACCAAAACTTTCTTGAGGAAGTATCTTAAGTAATGCATAAAAGCAGAATCAACTATGATTGATTATTAAAATGAGGGTAAATTAATTTGTGTCAATGGTGATACTGTAACTTAAGATGTGATTTAGGATCCTGCCTTCAATGTCTAAGTAGCAAATTGCATTAAATTGTACAGAAAGTGTGAAATGTACTAATGGGTTGAAGAGCGTCATTCACGCAGAGTGAGCGATAGCGAAGATGAAGTATACTATACATACCAGTTAGTATGGAAAGATAGCTTTATTGAAAGCAGAACCTTTGTAGAAGAATTTGGTAATCTATATTTTTATTCATAAATTTATTTTTAGTATTTTATATTTAATTGAATAATAAAACAATTTAAAATATTTAAACTAATGCATAAAATATCTGAGAGTATCAGTCGGGGGGAAAATATTTTATTATTTGAAAGTATCTGAGAGTAAAAAATTATAAAAGATAAACTTGAATATGAATTAAAAACGGATATATTATTTAAACTAGAAATAAATTATTACGTTTTTAAAAAATTATCATTATTTCCTTTAAATTAAAATAAGTTGAATTCTTTATTGTAATCAAAAAATAGGACATGAAAATAATAACAATGACTGGCTTTATAATGAATAAGAAATGTATGCTCCTACAGTGAACTATGGGGCTTTTTATTTAACTGAAGTTCAAAAGAAAAAATGCTCTAAATATGAACCTGTTGCTATTGATCTTCCAATTCTTCAAGAGATAGCTGCTAAAGGTAATTATTAACTTGCTTCTAATCCTATTATTCAACCAAGTTAAAACCAAAATCAATCAAATGCAGCACCTGCCAATCCCATGACTGATGCCTATCCTAATTAATAAGGCTACTTACCAGCATAAAGTGCTAACCCTTGGGGTTAAAAGACTATCTTGTTTTAAGATGGCTATATTTACTTCAAGAAAAATGTTAATACTACTGCTACAGCTGGTGATTTCCGTGTTAAGTTTACTAAAATTCCATGTGGTGAGATTACTGTTATTGGCTAGTAGGCTTAAGGATGTATTGAAACATTTTCTCCTGAAGAAACTAAAAATAAAAAAGAATTAAATGAAGAAGAAATCTTATAAGATGGTGGATGTTGTGTGTGTTGCTCAGCAATATGCAAAGTTTGTGAAATCATTAATGCTCCTATAAGTGAAATTAACTGGGTTAAGGAATAAAAAGTAAAAAAGAAAGTTATTTTCTAAGAGCAACTTTCAAGTTATGAATTAAAGACATGGTTAATGAGACTTTTAGGTTTCTTATGTTTCATGCTCGGTATTTATTTCATGCTTTCACCAGTATATACCTTATTGTATTGGTTCCCACTAGTAGGTAGATTCTTAGGAGCTATTGGTAGTTTCATTTGTGGTTTAGTCGGATTTTTAATTGCTATCCCATTAACAATATTGGTTATCAGTGTTGCTTGGTTATTCTATAGAAAAGAAATCGGTATCCCACTATTATGCGTGGCACTAATAATAATTGGTTACTTTAGTTACTCTTATGCTAAAGACTACAAAGGCGATTAAACAAAATTCTGATATTTTATTTCATAAAAAAAAAATAATTATTAAAATGTGTATAAATAAATTAACATTTTTAAATTTTTTGTTTTTTTAAATAATAAGTTACCTGTTTTAAAAATTAAGAACAGTTTAAATAAGCTCAGTTAAAATATCATTTTTATTCTTTTGAATGATAATTATTTTTCATCTTTTAAGATTCGAATTATTTAAACTTGTTAATTCTTTTTAGACGAAAGATATAATTCATTTATCTTTTTAATTTTGCTCTAAATTTATTTATTTGCAAAAATGGCTATCACTTTTATCTATTAAAATTTTGAATTTGATAAAATAAATTGAAAATGTTTGATAAAAAAATAGCATGCATGCTTGCATTGATGGATGGATTAGAAAAAAAGCCGAATTAAATTATTATGTAAACAGTTAAAAATATTTAAAGAAAGCTTGGATTAAAATCGAACAATAAATTTTTAAATACATAATTATGAATAAAGTAAATGTATCAAAAACTAACTTAGAAAAAATTGTTTTTAAGCAAATGCTTTTAGTATTTAAATATATTGAAAGATATATATAGTCAGTTTATTTCACAATTAAATTAGTTATTCAATAATTAGCTAGAGTTTATATTTAAATTTATGAATAGCAAATAGGATACAACCAACATATATAGATATACATTATTAGATTTTATATATTTAAAGATATAGTCAATTTATATAATTTATATTTTATTAATTTTATTTAATAAAAAAATTTAATTATTTTAAACTACAACCAAGGAAGAATTTGTTTTAAAGGTTAAAATATTTTATATTCTAAATTAGCTTCTTCACTCACTCACTCATTCATTCATACAATTTTCAGAGTTCTGATGGATCTGTAATTACTTTTAATTATTTTAACTCTACAATTTTTTAACAAATTCGCTCTCTTATTAGGTTAAAGGCTTGCATTTTCTAACTCTGGTTTTTATATCAACATTATCTATCGTCTTAAATGGCTCTTTCTTGCAAATAACCTTTTTTGCCTCTATTTTTGATAAGTATACCCTCAGTTTATTAGTAGGCATCACGTTTGATGAAAAAAATTTTTCCGGAATGAAAATTCTAAGGTAATTTTCAAGTTAGTTTATAGATTAAAAAAAGGAAGGATATTCTAGTAAGGTTTTAATAACAATAAAGCATCCTCTTCCGTTCATCTTTTTGCCTTAATAAAATCCTAACCACTTTACATTAATTATTTAGACTGAATTGTAAAACTTATAGTAAAACCTATCCCATTAGTGCACCTGTCCAAATTAGATTTTCGGAAACATGATTCTCACAAATATTATTATTCTTAATAAAAATTTAATTAATTATGGGAAGAAACAAAAATGGCTTTTTATTTATTTACTTATCGTTCGGAGTTCTAAGAATGTAATCGTCTTAATTCTTGATGTCTATCTTGTCATAATCAACTTCCATAGAGACTTTTTTCTTAAAATAACTGGAGTTTAATTTAAATTTTTAATATAATAAAAATACTTTTGAGTTATACTAGGTTACACCAAGCCCAAAGTCACCTAGATACCTAGATAGAGTATGTCTGCTCACTTTAGCCTTTAAAGCTGCTTCTTTAAGTGACACATCACCGTGATAAATCTCCTAAATAAGATCCTTTACATCATTTTCTTTTAAAATCCTATCTCTGCCACACATGCCACATTCCATAAAAATATTGTTTGTGGTCTCATATTTCTTTATCACTCTTGTAGCATGAGTCCTAGTTATGATATAGCCTAATTCTTGAATTAGTTTAACTATCTAGGTAACATTGTATTCACTTTTTTTTAAGGCTATAATCATTCCCTTAATCATCCTTCTTTGTACTTTAGAGTGGATTTCTCTTTTCTTTCTAGGAGTATTTTCATTTTCAGTTTGCTCAGTTTGCATACTTCTGTCTTCTATACTGATTAAGTCTTCTTTAGAATCTTATAAATTAGCATAGTTTTGAAGCTTGTGAGTACCATAAAAATTGCTGAGACAACATTAAGGATCTTCTAAAGATAAATACTCACTCTTGCACAAATTTGCATTAGAATCCAAATTAATATAAGAAGGATATGAAATAGGTTAAAAATATTAATCTAAAGAATTGGTCTTCATTTTAGATGAAATAAAAGAAAATCTGTGCTATTTTTACAGAGTAATATATAAGAATTTTATTGATCAACTAAATTGGTTAGCTAGTTATTAATTTTTTAAATTAATTTGTATTATAATTTTTTTCAAACCTATTTATAATATTTCAACTCTTGTTTAAATTATTCCAATAATTTTCATATCTTAGCGAATTTTTAGAAATCAAAATAAATTTCCAATTTTTACCCTCCCAAAATTTTATATTAACTATTCCAAAACAATAAAAACTAAGACAATTTATTTAAAAATTATTCTAATTTTAGTTAGCATAACGCAATCATTTAGAAAGAAAATCCATTTTTAACATTTAAAATACATTTATTAATTAATTTATTTATTAAATTATTTTAAAAATATTTCTATCTGGTTAAATAAATCCTTCAGCTGAAAAATTAATATGCTATCTTGACGATACTTCAAAAATAAGCCTTAATCAAATATATTAATTAATAAGATTGATATCATTGATTAAAAAAAGCCTAAAATAATTGAAATGTATTTTATATCTATTTATTTATTGAGCAATTCATTAAAATATTATAAATGCTTATTTATTATTTAAAATTAATACTTAAAAAAATATTTTGCTTGGTAAAATACCTCACAAATCTATCATGAAATTAAATTTTGATGAAATTGAAAATAGAATTTAGGATTTTGACAACATTTTGTATTAGATTTTTTATAAATAGGTTGTACAATTTTAAAGTTGGCTATAGAAATTATATTAATTTAGAAATAGGAAATGGATAGATTTTATATGAAATACTAATAATTTTATAATTATATTATAGAGAATAAGAGATAATGATGATAATTGATTGTCGTAGTTGATGGTTATGATAAAAAATCTCTTAATTAAAGAACTTAAAAATTGTTATTAAATTTGATTGCTTTTGAGAATATTTGTATTTTTAATAATTAGGGGGAGGGTGAGGCGAATAATTGAAGATATTTTTTCCTTTCAAAATAAGGGTCTATCACTAAATAAAGCTCTTCTAGTTGGATAATATTTTGGATTATAGCCTCCAGATTTTTAAGCTACTCCATAAGAAGAAGAGTAAACTGATTAAGGAGTCAATTAGTTATTGTAGATTTGATATGGCCTATTGTCAGTTTTGTTGAAATTCATATAGTTTGAACCATAAACTGTCTTGGGTGTTTATTGGCTCACAACATAAGAAGGGGCTTTTTGATAACTATTTCTGAGAGAACTTGCGAAGTTTTATTAGTTTTAGTAGTGACTATTATTTTAAAGATTTTAGTATATGTTTGATGATCTGACAGAGGAACCTCTTTCATATCCTCTTTGCTCTCCTCCTAACTCGTAGCCAGAGGGGTGTACTTGTTAAGAGTATATGGGTTATGAAGAGGTACTTCTATCTTTATATGAGCTTCTATCATTTTATCTGTAATTAATGTTATTGCCAAAAATAGATGACTTTGATTCATTGTAAGCAGTTTTTTGAGCACTCTAATATAGATTATTTGATAACTGACTGTTCAAATCAGCTTAATTTGCTTTGTTGCTACCTCCAAAATGAGAAGAGCTATCAGTTATACGATTGGCTTGTTAGCTTTGACTTCTTATCTATTCTGCGTATGATCCCTACTTAACTGAAGATCTTTGTAAAGTCTGATCATGGAAATTACTTTTAGTGGTGCTTAGCTAATCTGCCTGAATTGAAGATGTTGTACCATAACCTCTATTGTTCGGGGTATTTTAGTCATTGTTACTGGGCTTAAAAGAGTTCAATGTCATGCTCAACATTTTTTTACCATTTTATGAGGGTGAAGTATTCTCATAAAGAAGAACATTTTCATTTCTATTAGAATGAGAAGATTATGGTAATACTCTTACTGGATTGCGGTCCTGATAAAGAGTGCTTTGTGTAAGACCTAAACCTTGCTCTTGCTATCTCATTAAGTTATTTTATTTTTCTTATAATCTTCTTTCAAACGACATCAGTTAACGTATAAAGCCAGGGTTAGGATTTGTTACTTTTCTTCTTGACTTGCAATAAAATAAGCTCTTCTCATAACTCCAATTATTAGTTTTCATGAGATATGCAATGACAGTAGTTGAGCTTCTTGAAACTCCAGCAAAGCAGTGAACAAGGACATTTGTATGCTAAATATGCTATTCAATAAAATCTAATAAAGTAGGGAAATGTCTGCTTAAATCATAAGACTCAACATCATCAGCATTTACTATGTGATGAGTGATATTGTAGCTTTTGTCATATTTTAGACCAGTACGTGCAGCCACAGTAAGTACAGCCCCAATGTTATGACGGCGAAGCATATCAACATTTTAGGCTGCGTCAATATTACCTAAATAAAGTCCACCTTTTGAACCTTATGGATCAATAATACAATTCATTGGATCCATTCTAAGATATGCTTACCAAGCAGCTTATTGGTATGCATATTGCTATTATCTAGATTTATATGAAAAGTAACTCATATCTTCACTATTTACTAATTTTGTTATGTTTTTTATATTAAATTCTAATTTGCTTAATGGGGCTTTGTAGAGGTGCTAAAAGACTAGTCTATATAATAGGTTAACAGTTAAAGCTGTAAGATGTCGCTTGTTTTTTAATCTTTTTTTGGCAAAAGTATATTTTTTACAAATTTTAATTATCAATTATAAATATTTAATTTTGTAAATAGTATTATTTAATGTGATTATAATTCATCATATCATAATTAACACCCTTCATCTAAATTTTATTATATTTATCATTTGCTATGCAAAATTTTGTTGTTAGATTTAATAATACATGCAAAAAACACAAATAACTAGCAAAAAAACTATAACAAAATTTTTAATAACAAATGTTATTGCGGAATTAAACTTATTTATATATTTATTAGATAGCAAATCAGTAGGAAAAAGTAATAAAAATTTAATCTTTGAATTTTCCTTCTTGAATTATAATTTATTATTAACTAAAAAATAATCAATCATTTAGATACCTATCAAATTTCATCTTCCAGAAATAAATTTATAAACAAAGCAGCTTTACTTATTTATTTATTTTTTTATGCATTTACAATATTTCACTATACTTTTTCTTTTTAATGAAAATTATTAACTGGCTCGATAAACCTATGTTTAGAATTTGCTAATAAAATTCTTTCTTTCTTTGTTTGTTTGTGTGGATTTTTTGCTTGAAAAATACTTAAAATAGAATTTTCATTAAGTAAGATATTAAATGAATAGGAATATTAATTCTAAAAGTTATATTTTTACTTTATGCTATTATATTAAAGTAAAAAATGATATGATTAAATTCATTTTATCTATTTTTATAAAAAGTGAGCCAAAGGAAATAAAATAATTTATTCTTATTATTTAAAAAGAATACTTAAATTAAAAGAAGAATCATTTTAAAATACAAATGATGATGTATGATACTATTGGAGATCATTAGACTTAAATATTACTAAAGAATGTAATTAGATTTATAATTAGATATTTATATTTTAAATTTCTTAGTTTTAATCAAAATTTGTTATAATTCAAAACATTATTAATTAAATCACTAAACATAGCTATTTCAATTAGTATAGATGGAAATGTAGATATAATAAGAAGAACAAAAGAGCAACAATGCATAAGATGTTACCCTTTACACTTTTAGGCTGTAAGATCAAAAATGTGCCAAGGTAGATGTTTGCTTAATTAGCTCTTAAGGGTTTAATTCCTAAATTAGATTCGAATATTAAGATGGTAGATGCGAAGGAATTTAATGGCGAGATCTTCTTGGAGCAGTTGTATAAAATAAGAAAATCGACATAGTTGCGTTTCCTAAGAGAGTTCAAAAAAGAATGTTTAAGAAAACTGAAAATAGATTCAAAGAAGTTTATCCTTTCAATACTATTAATCAAGGAGAAAACGTAGAATAAGTATTATCAACTGGTGAAGTAAAATTGATCGATTTGTAAGAAGTCAAATACATTATCTAGGAATTCTCTTAGCAAAAGGACACAAGTTTGTTCACAAACATTGTAAGTAACAACAGAGTTTAAAAGGAATTGTTAATATTTGTTAATCCTCATAGTGGAAAAGGATAAGCTTAACAAGTATTTAATAGAGTAAAAGAACTTTTTGAAATATCTGGACACAGTTATCATGTAGTAGAAACCCTCTATCGTCTCCATTGCTTCGATTATTTGTATGAATTATCTTCAGAAAAACTCTTCTCTTACTATGGTATAGTAAGTGTGAGTGGTGATGGAACTCCTCATGAAATTGTGAATGCTCTTTTGCTTAGACCAGACCGCGAGTAATGTCTATAAATGCCAATTGGAGGTATTCATGGAGGAAGCGGAAATGCCCTACCAACAACTATGTGCAATATTTCTGGAGAATATAATACACCTGAGTGTGCTGCATTCCTAATAATAAAAAATCAAACAAAAAAGATTGACTTAATTGAATACGAAAGAGAAAATATTTATAATAAGAGCACTCACCCTTTCCAACTTTCTAAAAGATTATACTCATTCTTAAGTTTAAGCTGGACCTTTGTTTCTGATATAGATTTGGGAAGCGAAAATCTCCGCTTCTTAGGAGAAACCCGTTTTGAAGTATATGCATTTTGGCGTTTGATGTTCTTAAATAAATATGCAGCAAACATACACTACTCTAGCTCTTCTGATGCGAATTTACCAGAAATTAGCTAGCAAATTTCTGAATAAGATTTGTCAAAATATAAAGTAGAAAAGAATCAACTTTTTACTTTCTTCTATTTGAGCAATCTTCCTTGGGTTTCTGAAAAATATTAGAGTTTCCCACTTGCTGTCGTCGATGATGGCCTATTTGACTTTATTTATTTAACTAATGAACAAAGCAGAATTTAAATGGTTAAAATTGCCCTTGCTTTAGATAATGGTTCATTTTTTGATAAAGAAAAGTAAACTATTGCTAAAGGATATGACCTCAAATACTAAAAAGTAAGATCAATAAGAATCGATCCTATAAATCCAAGTAAAAGTGGATTATATTCAATAGATGGTGAAAGATATTAAGCTGAGCCTTTATAAGGCACTGTGCTTCCAAAAATAATAAGTGTTTTTTGTCTTTGAAGATGTTGATAAAAAATTTAATTAAAAATAATAAATATAACAAAAATTAATTCAATTATTTGTTTATTTTTTAAAGTAAATATTAATTAAGTAAATTAAAAATAATTTATGAACAAAAATCATTTAAAATAATTTATTTATTTATTTTTAAAAGAATTAAATTTATGATATTTTTTAAGTTAAAAAAATCAATCTTAAAAAAATTTGTAATATAAAGTCAAGATATTTGTTAATTGATTTATTATAATTTACAAATTAAATTTTAAATTTAATTAAAAAGTAAAGTTTTCATTTTTTCATCTGTAAATTAATTATTTTTTTATTAGGTTTTTGGCTTAACTTTTTTGGCATTTAATTTCATTGATTAATAAAAGTAATTAGATTGTGAAGTTACTACCCAATCATTCAATAACTAAGAATAGCTATTGTATTTAATTAATGCCTATAAAAGTATGAAAGGCTTTTCAGAATTTCCTATTCCAGTTAATATATTTATTAGGCTCATCTGGAGAAATACCTTTTAATGCAAGCTCATTATTCATTTTAGAGTTATAAATAAATCTGATTCCATAATCTGATATGTCTTCGCATGAAAAATTCTCCCAAGCTTTATGCAATCCCCTTGAATTACATGAGGGTTCTGTAAAATATATGCTAACAGTAAAACCAATCATTAAGCAGTAAACAACTGTATAGTCTAAATCAAATTTAGGGATTCTTTTTTTTATTATCTAATATCTATAAAAAGTTTCAATAGCCCTTGTTATCAAAAACAAAGCCCAGATGCTTCTATTTTATTATTCTCTTACCCAGAGACTCAGTAAACCTCCAATAAATCCGCTAATAAATGAAATCTTATTATTGTCTTGCTTAAAAATCCTTCTAAGTAGGCATGTTAGTCCCCTCATAATTAAAGTGTAAAGTGCTGGAAAAAGAGCGAAACGAATATTTTTCTTAGAGATAAGTGAGATCAGAAGAAAAATTGGGTTACTCTTGAGCTTTTTATACTATTTGAGAAGAATGACTATAATGTCAATTGCTGCTGTTACAGAGTACCCCATTAAAAAAGATTTTAAAGAGTATTTTAAAATGTCAACAAAACAGCTATTTTGATGCCTGCAATGCTCTGTCTTTCCGAAGCAACTCTCGTTCAAGCCAAGCTTTTTGAAAGCGCTCCTAAAATGCTTATCAAAGTCGATAGCATACCTGCTAAAAATCTATTTCTGTTTTTTATTGCAAAAATCCTATTTAGTATCGCAATTTTAATCCATTTTTAGTAATTAATTAATTTTAAATTTTTAGTTTTTGATAAAAATTGAATTATTTTTATTTTTTAGTTATTGTTGTCACACTTATAATTTAAAGGTATATCGATTGCTTTTTTAAGATCAAAGCAATCTTTTTTATAATTTATTTTTTGCTTTAAAAATAAACAAATACATCATTTGATGTCATTTAAAATGAAAATCATTCTACTTCTTAAGTCATCAATTTATTGTGTAATAACTTCTTAGATATCTTCCTTATAATCAGATCAAATTAACTTGTGGCTATTAAATTCTATATTCTTTTTTTTTATGTAAAATGAAATACCAATTTATTTAAAATACTGTAAATGCTTTTAAATTTTAGTATGTTAAATTTATGAAAAAATATGATTAATCAAAATAAAAAAATTGCCTGATTTAATGTAAAAAAGAATTTATATAAATAGAAGCTGAGAAATATTCACAAAATTTATTGCCTTTTATAGTTGAAAAAAAAAATATTAAATTTCTTATCTAAATCTGATGGAATAAAAATTTGAACAAATCAAAAATAGCTTCATTAAATATGAATTAGTTTTCTATCTATCAAAGTGTAATTAATTTCATTTTTTAAATATTTTTATAAAAAAGTATTATTTATGTTATATTTATTCTAATTTTAGTTATTATATGACATTTAATATAAATTTGAATATATGCAATTTACATATTTTATACTTTATGTAAAACTTTATTATAATTTATTAAATATTTATTTTTTTACAATAAATTTATTTATTTCTTTTATAGCAGTTTTTAAATTAGGTTTCATAAAGTATCCACTCTTTATATCTTAATAGAGGGGATATTTGAATATCTGATAGATGATGAAACATATGAATTTTAATTTTGTAATAAATTTTAATAGCCAATATCATTTTCATAAGGCTCTTCTGTAGCTTTATTGATACTAGCACTAGATTAATTGCTTATTCTTAAATCTTTTAACTGTTACTGCTGCTTTGTTATTAGTTTTTCATGCAAACCACTGCTATAGCGACTTTCTGGCTAATTTTTTATTATATCTTCGATATCTAAATCCTAACAAACCACTTTTTCTTCTTAACTAAATCTAATACTTTACTTAATTTTTGCAGGCTGCTATACTAATGTTTTTTCTGGAATAATAGTCTATATAAAAATTTTATAGGCAGAATCAGCTCCGTATGCCACCACTATGGACAAAGCAATAGCAAAGTAAGTATTTGGCTAACAAAACAAGCGTGTATAAACTTCATAAATTTCTATTTTAACAATCTTACTAGCAATAAAGATATTTAATAAATAAAAAGCAATACTAGCGTATATAAAGAATAAGTTCAAAAAGCAATGAGTTTAGTGCAATTACTAAACTTTTAAATTTGTAACTATAACACAACAAGTAAATGCTAACATTCCCTAATAAAATATATCTGTTTATCTTGCATATGGATCAGAATTATCTCCTACACTAAAAAATCTAAATATATTTTCAAATAATAAATTATAATTCTAAATTAAATAATTTTCATATTAAATAAGAAGTTTTATATTTTCAGTTAAACAAACAGTTTTGAAATAAATGAAATTATAATGATGAAATAAATATTTTACGAGATATAAGTTATTATTAAAGCATGGAAAGAACCATAGAAAAACCATTTCCAAAAGTTTTTTTGTTAAAATATGAGATTGTTGGTAAATTTTTTGTAATCTTGAGGTCTTGATTCTAAAATATTTTTATCTGTTTGTATAACTTTAAAGAACTAATTTGATGGATGAATTTCATCAAACAAGGCATATATTATGATTGGAAGAGACGAGTAAAATAAATTGAAAAATTAAGAAATCCATTAGTCGTAGACATACTAACCACTTTAACCTGAATAAAAATTTATCCAAAAATATACAAGTATCCAAGCTTGGTTTTTATAAAAATTGAATAAAATTAGATAACTGTTTTTCCTGTAGGCCTCTTATCCTACATACAGTACTAACCTATTCAAATGTTTAATTTCAGCTATTGAAAAGTCTGAAGCTTTTGCTGCTTCTCTACCCTAATAAATTATTTAACAATACTAAATACTAAATTACTTTTTACTATCAAAATTACTTCCTTTCCACGAATTCCTATTCCAACATCAGCTGCCTAGAGCATATTGATATCATTAGCTCCATCACCTATTGCTAATACACATTGACCTGGACTTATGGTATGTACTAAATCTACAAGTTATTTTTTTTAATTAGGCGTGAAGTGATAGGCTATCACTGAGTCAGCATGCTTCATTATGTAACTAAAAGATTATTTTACTTCAGAATTTGTTGATGTATTAATACCATGAAAAGTTAATCCAGAAATACCTATGCTTAGCTTTTATTTCTGTTTTAATTAGTCTTCGTGCACTTTTAATTCATTAAGAACTAATTATTCATTAATGACACTATCAGTAGCATCTTAAATAACTTTTAGCTCAACACCTTACTCAACTATATTTGATTTTATGCCTATACTCAATGCTGTTTCTCTTTTATCTCCAGTAATCATCCAAATTTTAATTCCTGCTTACTTTAGGCTAGAAAGAGTAGGAACAACTTAATCTGCAAATTCATCATTAACACCAGTTCCACCAATTAATATTTGATCATTTTCAATTTCTGCAAATATGCCATCGTTGATTTCTTAAATATTTAAATTTCCTCCCTCTAAATCTTTGCTCCTCCTTTTGGAAAATAAATATTATTAAAATTAATGTTTTGCTTGATAAAAAAATTACTTGTCAAAGAATTTTGTGATTTCATTTTCATTCAAATTTCTGTAAGAGAGGCAAAGCGTCCTAAGCATGTTGCTAGCAAAATTGTTCAGGTGCTCCTCAGTAGCTAGCATTTTTTCTTTTTAATCCTCTCTGCAACATGCAAATATAGTATTCATAGCTCCTTTCTAGTAAATTTTATATTATTTTGTAGATAAATCTTAAACCAAAACAGACATTTTTCTTATATCTGAGCGATATTCGTGTAAGGCTATTAGCTTAAATTAAATTCTTTTATCATTAATTGAATCATAAATAGTCATAACTTTATGTTCGTCTACACTTTCTAAATAGATTCCTGTTTAAACACAAAAATCCATGATGCATTCTTCATCAGGGCTTGTTCCAAGATATAATCTTTTACCTTCTTGCTATTCTATCAACAATTCATGACATAAATTCATACACATAAGTGCTTCATATTCTAACTAAAATTCATAAATAAAAAAATAAAAAAAAGCCAAATGCTAATAAAAATATAATATTAATTAATACTTAATTTTCTTAAGAATTTTTTAGTAAATCAATAAGCTTCTAACTCATTAATATTCCATGATCATCTTATTAATAATTATACTCATGACAAGCGCTGTTTAATGAAAGTGCCTTAAATTTCATTATATTAGCTGTTAGAGTCCCCGTTTTATCAGTCAGAATATACTTGACTTATCCTAGTTAATCAATTAAATTACTACCATTTACTTCTACTAATTCTTCACTAAGAGTATTGACAAAATTTTTATCTTTGCTTAGTAGCTAACCTTAAAGATATTTTACAATTTCAAGCGTAACCATTAAAGAAATAGGAACAAATTGGTTGAGCAATAAAATCCACATTGGTATTCTAATAAAGAAGCTAACTACCAGATGAGATTCTATGTCATTATTTGTTATAACTAAATAAGGCAGCTCATTTTTTTTTTATTTATACCATATAGTGTAGTATGATGCACAGAAAATACTGATTAAAACTAATATGCTAAAAACATAAGCAACCATCTTATTCATCAATTTTTCAACTGTTCCAAACTTATACCTTTAAAAATATTTTTATTTTAGTTTTGAAAAGGCAAATATTAATTTTACTGCCCTCTATTTGCATATTTTAAAGATTTGCAATCATGTCCAGAATAAATAACAATACCAATTAGAGAGTGAGTTCTTTTAAGAGTACAACCTCTCAAGCAAATGTTTTACAAAGATAAAAGGTACTGATTTTATTAATTATCAGAATCCTGCTTGTCAATCATTATCCCATTGAAACTATGAATACGAATATTGGGGTCTTCATAAATGAATTAAAATCTACCAAGATTATCTAAACTTTATGTAAATTATTAGTCTTCAAATAAATTTGGAGCACAGCTCTGTCTTTACTTTAAATTGACTTCACCATCCAAATTTTTTGTTTCTATATAACAAATTCCCTATATGAATTAATTATAAAAGAAAATAGTCAATAATATTTTATTAGATTTTTATTTAGTTTACAGAATTATTAAAGATAATAATACATACAAAATTTGTATCATCAAATTCAATAATAATTTTGTTAACTTTTTATAAATAAGTCTATAAAGAAATTACATATTAGTTAGTAGTAGACAAGACCAAGATATCTGCTGGAAATCTCTCATTTAAATTCACTTATATTATTTCTCCTATTCTTAGCTCTTGCCATTTAACTTTCTCAAACAAACCTGTTTTTATATTCAGCCTGCTTGTATCAGATTGGTTTTCAAACTAATCTTATTTTCTCCTTTTTCTATCTTCAATAAAATCCTTTATCATACTAATAACAACTATAACCGTCAGTGGCGTATAAACAATAGGTCTTCCTTCAGTTGTAGTAATTGATGGAAGTATTTAAAATATACCAATAATTAAAAAGTAGATATTCGCTAGCTTGCTAAACTGCACTAGTAAATTTTTAGGAATAAATGTAATATAATTGTATTTAGATGTTTGAATTCTATTATCGCAAACTTCATTATCTGGAACACCTAAGTAGATAGCTCTTTTGTCTTGATCTCTCACTTTCTTTCTCCTTAAGCAAAATAAATATGATTCTTCTATTTAATTTTGGTAGGATTTTTAAATTTCATCAACTACATACGCTGTATTTTACATATTTCTTTAAATATTCTTTCCTATCTCAACAGGTTATTTATTCAAAATACTACTTTTGATAATTAACTTTTACAAAAAATTTTTATCCAAATTAATACAAGAATAAGTTTTACTGTAAATCCAATTTTTGATAATTGATTGCTGCTATATCGTATAGAATTTTTATAACTTTTAAGCTAAAATTAAAGAAATTTCTTTGCAACTAAGATTTAAGCTTAAACAAGTATTTATAATTTTTTTTCTTACAGATAAGAAATGTTGTTCTTATTACAGATGTAATTTAAAATGAAAAATTATTTAAAAAAAAAGGCTTTCTACAAATAAATTTATCTTTCACTTGCACGAATTAAATAATGTAAACCCGCTGTAAATGTTTACTTTTTTATATAAATAATATAGGAAAATAAATATCTAAATTTGATTTATCCCAAAAAATTTATTTAATTATTTTTTTCTTTCATTAATTTTTTTGTACTTTATTATTTTTCAATAGATATTGCTGATCAGAGTCATTATAAACTTCTGATAAAAATATTGTTTAAATTAATTTAAAAAATGCTATATCTTTTTATTTAAGCATATCTTATTATAATATATGCTTAGGTTATTCTGGCATAGAAATTAAAAGATAAAAACTTTTTTTATTTAAGCAGAATATATATTTTTAGGTTATCCTGATAAAAATAATTAAATTATTTTTTTTAATATTCAAGATTAAATAATTGATTTATTTTTATTTCAATTCTCTCTTATAATTTTTTATTTGCTCATATCATTTTTATTCTCTCTTATTATTTTTTATTCAATAACTAATCTTAAAAATCAAAATCTTCATCAATATTAAATTAAATCTATTTATTGAAAATAAAACATTTATCAAAAAGGTGAAAAAAATCTATCTTAGAAATAGTTTGAGTTAATTTTATGATATTAAAAAATTTTTTATAAAAAAGAAAGATTGATATATTCATTTTAAATTTTTTGTAAATATTTTTGAGAAAGCAAATCATTTACATAAATTGAATAAAGAGCGAAATATAAAGATTGATAATTATTGCCATTAATTTTACTTTAAAAAAATCATCAAATGGATTTTGATATTTCTTTTAACTGAAAATATTTAGAAAAAAAAATTAATTTCATTTTTCTTATTGCTTTTATATTTATTTAGAGCAATTTCTATATTTAGATTTAATAAATTAGAATATTTAAATTAGTATAAAAATATTAATTGATGATTTTAAAATCCATACAAAATACTTTTTATATAAAATAGATAAACAAAAGCATAATAAAATTCTTTTATTTCTTTTTAGAATACTTTTTATTAATTAATAAATAAATACTTTTATTTTTATTAAAAGAGTTTTAATTTTTATAATTCAAAATTTTCTATTCCAATTTATAAATTTATCTGGCTCGTCAGTAGATATACCATCAATTTGCAATTTTTTATTCATTATTCCCATGTAAATTTTACGAATTCCATAGTCTCCACTGTGCTCGCATGAAAAATTTTCCCATGCCTTATGAAGACCTCTTGAATTACAGGAGGGTTCTGTAAAGTAAATACTTACTGTGAAGCCAATCATCAAGCAATACACTAGAACATAATCTAGCTAGAACTTAGGAATAGTCTTTTAAATTATGTGATATCTATAAAATGTTTCAAAGGCTCTAGTTAAAAGGAAAAGACTCCACATTGAACGATTGTTTTTTTCTTTTGTTAGTAAACTCAAGAATCCTCCTACAAAGCCACTGATAAACCACATTTTACCATTGTCATCCTTAAAAATTCTTCTCAATATACACATAAGTGATTTCATCACAAGGGTGTATAAAGCAGGGAAAGAGGCAAAGCGAATGTTTTTGCTAGAAACCAAAGTTACAAACAATATAAATGGGTTCTTTTTTAACATTTTAGATTTTAAAATTAAAGCTATAATATCTACTGCTCCTATAACGCTATAACCAAGTAAAAAAGACTTGAGGGTTTATTTTATAATTTCTTCACTGCACCCGCAGTCATGCTTACAAAACTAAGTTTTTTAGTTCAACTATTGAGGAATTACACACTTTATAAGTTTGCTCAGTACCCTATCTAAGTCAAATAATTTTTTAGGTTTCTTTTTACAGTCTTATTCTGATAAATCTTGGTTTTAAACGTGATTATCAAAAATTTCTTTGCTGTGACTCATTTTATAGTTTATATTTCTACTTATTAACTACTTTTTGGATAATTTTAATTAATAGAAAGAAGATTGATTATTTTTAGAATTTAATATTTATATATATCTTTTTTAGCAATTAGTTAAATTTGAATAAATATTTTTATAAATTATCTCTAAAAAAATAAGAAACTTCATAAATTATTTAAAATAAATATCAGCATGAGTATAATTAAAAATTTTTAATTGGTTGAATTTCTTAGCTAACAATCGATTACAAATTTTTAATATCTCATAACATCTCAAAATAATTAATTTTACTAAATAAAAATATTTATTATAGAGAAATCGTCTATTACGTATTTTGTTGATTAAATCAAAAAATATCTCAATTCAATTTTTAATTCGATCTTTTTTCAATGGAAAGATTCTCTTTTTCCCAAAAACTGTGTGATTCAACCAAATGGTAAGTTATCAGAGCTCATTAATTACATCAAAATACATAAAAAAGTATAATAATAACAAAAAGTAATCAAAGACAAAATTAGAATCAATTTTAATTACCATTTTGGTAATATAAACAAATGTTAATTCTGCAGAAGAAAAAATAATCAGTTTTTATATTACTAAAGCTGCTTAAGATTATTATGATGCATATTTTTATCTCAATAATTTAATACTTTACCTATTAAACTCAGTAATCTCAATAAAATTTTACTTAAATTAAAAATATAGAAGCATTTTTTTTTATTTCAAGTAAATGCACATCACAATTAAACAAAAAAATATGTAACCACATTCTTAAAATGAATTATGCCAAAATAAAATAGATATCGCTTTCAAAATTCTTAATTAAGACATATCTCAATAATATAATTAGCATTATAGTTTGCTTTTACTAAAAAATAATCCTGATATTTTTAGAAAGTTATTCTAAAAATACCAAAATAAAATAGTAAATTGAATTAAGCTTAGAATTTACTTAAAATTTATTTTATTTTTTTTTGGAAGATAAAAAAATATATTTTTTGTGAAAAATATGATAAATAGATTTATATTTTTGTAATGAAAATTATTTACTTAAAAATATTTAAACTTTTTTTATTTTTTTAATTAATTACTTATATTATAGCATAGTGTTATCTTAGCTTAAAGCATTGAGATGATTTTAAATTAGTAAGTATTTTTTTAATTATTATTTTCGACTCAAATACGAAATCATGAAATAAACAAAAACATTTAATTAATTTCTAATTTTATAATTTTAACACAATTTTCAAAATTTATATCAAAAATGCTAGCTCTGTTAAACACTTTTGAGTTTATGTATATTTACTATTCACTATTTAACTGGCCCAAAAGAAAATGGCAGTATTTAAGTAGCTCTTAAAATTTGAATTATGTAGTAGAAAATGAAAAAGATGATTAAAAATTAAAACATGGACTACTTTCCAAAAAGTGTTGAAATAAAAGACTTTGCTTTTTCCATCTTTGTCTTTGGTTGCTTTTCTTGCTTTTTAAGAGTTTTTTCTAATTGTTACTTTTTCTTTTGCATGTAATCATCCAAAGCCCATTTATAAATTTAGAAGTTGTATTCTACTGAATTAAAAGTTTCTTTCATGTTTTCAAGCTTAAGCTTAGAAAATCTTTATTGATTCTTTTGTCTTAACATATCTACTTTGTACTCCTCTGCCAATTCTTTCATTATTGGATGATTTTCGTAATTTTAAAAGTCTAAATTTTTATAGTATTGCATCACTGAATAAGTTTCGTAGTAATTCTACAACTCCTCTAGTGTCTTTTCCATTTTTTTGGTATTTTATGAGAACATTTAAGATTCTATTATAGTATAATATTTTCCTTCTATACTTTGCGAGAGCTCTTCTTCCATCTCTTTTTCTTTTACTTCAATACCAGTTAGTTCATCCTCTGATGGAACAATACCTCTTTAAATCATATCTTGTTCTATTTCATTAAGCTCAACTACTCTTTCGAACATTTCTCTGAGTCTCTCTTCTTCTATTTCTTTTTATGCATTTATTTTAGCTTCTAGTTTTTAGCGAACATCCTCATAAAAAGTTTCATGATTCAAAATATTCATCACTACTAATGATGCTGGTCCACTGTTGAATACTTTTTCTTCTTTTTTACATTCAAGAGATTCATTGAACCATTCTTTTGCTTCAAGCAATTCTAGGTAAGTACTAGCTTTGTTATAAATTCTACACTACACCATTCTAATTAAAGGAATACTTCCTTTTTTATGAAGAGTTCTTGCATCTTTAAAAGCTTGCATAGCTTCTTTGAAGTTTCCAAGCATCATGAAGCATACACTTATATCAATTTATAAAAATATTTAAACAAAAATATTTATGATTTCAAGATAATTATTACCCAATAGAGAGACAAGAGTTTACTATCATTGAAAACCTTAAATCTATGTCATTTGAATCTGTCAAATCTTCTCCATCATGTAGGACAACGTTTTCATCATTAAAATTAGTTAACTTTTTGTTAAAATTAAAAAAGATTTTAAAAATATAATAAAAAATGTTATTTTTATTTATTACATAAAGGCGATATTTTTTTCTAAATTCTTTATCTTCTTTTTCGCTCTGCCTTAAGAACATTTCTTCTGCCACCAATTTTTACTTCTCCTTTTCATCCATAAAGATTACTGTCTCGTTAGGATCTTTTTTTTATTCTTTTAACTTCTCAAAATTAATCTCCTCTTCCTCGGATGAAAAGTTTCTATCACTTCCATCATCAAATCCTTCAACTGATAAACTTTTAGCATCATCAGCTTGATCTTCTTAAGCGTTTTAAATTCTCTCAAGCTCTTTTTAATCTTCATCAGTTTCATCATCTTCATCATGCCCATCTTAATTATTTTTTTTAGTATCACCATTATTATCAAGATCTTCATCATCGTCACTTAATTTTCTACTATCATCACTGTTATTTTCTTCATTTTTTTCCTTATCTTTTCTTATTTTAGAAAGCATCATTTGTCTTTACCTTTCTTACTCGAGGATATCTTGCTATCTAGAAAGGATCAGCTCATTAATTTTATTTTGAGATGTACCATCATTCGTTTTATATTCCTTAATTTGCTATTCATCATCACGTTCACACTCATCTTCGCTATCATCAGATTTATCATTTTACTCATCATCATCATCATCATTATCTTCTTTGAATTTTTTCTTTAATTTTATAGTCTTTTTTTGAACTTCATTAGTATTTTCTTATTATTAATTTGATTCTGGTTCTACTTGCTTGCTTGGAGCTATTCTTTGTGTAACTATATTTTCTTTTTTCTCTTCAAATATATCCTAACATTTAGAAGAATTTGTATCAAGCTAATCCTATTTTACATCTTTCTTTTTTTATTTCTTGTCCTTTTATTTTTCATCTTCATCGGAATCAACTAACTCAAGCCATCTATAACAACTTAATGCTCTTTCATAAAGGCGTAAAGCTTCCTCGTACTTTTGTTTATTAAAAAGCCTATTTCCCCTTTCTCTGTACTTATCAAAAACCAAGAATCTCTCAACTACTTCTTTTTATCTAACTTTTTTCATAAATTCTTCTTCATGGAAGAGTGTATGTTTTAAATAAATAGGATAGCTATCAAAGATTTTTCTGTTTTTTGAGGATTTACCATTAATAATTTATTTAAAGTCTCTTCTTAAAGAAACCATCATGCTATCATTTTCTAAATAGCAAGAATATCTGCTCAGATAAAATGTACTAAATCTTTCAGCAGCATGTGCTAATCCAGGATTTTTTTTCCTATCTGATGGTAAAAAGGGGCAACCTCCTTTAGGACGCTTAGGAATACCATTTTCGTCATCACTTGAGCTACTTAAAACATCCTAATTTTATTTTTCTTCTATTTATTACTAAGCATTCTAATTACTATCTTCTGCCTTTTCATCTTATTTTTTTTACATTTTAAAGAATGGACATTTTTCTTTATCTTAATCATTAAATCTATTTTTTAAAACAGGGTGGCTTTTAGGAATCAGTGTATTGGAAGAAGCAGAGGTATCTAAGTTAGAGTTATCTTCAATTTCTTACAAGGGTAAAGTTTAGCTTTTAGGAGCTTCTTTTACTTTTTTATTATTCTGCAAGAAAGGGCAATCCTCTTCGTTTCCTTTCATATTTTTATGAGGTTATTCAGACTTAGTAGAATTAGAAGCTTAATTTTTGCCTCTAGCTCTATCAACTAAGCTTTAAATAAAGTTTTCTTTTTCTGACTAGTAAGACATCTTCGCGAAAAATAATATGATCCAATAAATTGAAAATAGTTTTTTTTATTTATTCTACTGCTACTTTTATAATTTATAAATATGTTTAAAACCTGCTTTTTATTTAAAATTTTTTGAATAAAGTTGATTATATTTCAAATAGTATTGCTTTTTAAAATAAATTCAATCAATATAAACCAAAGCTAATTTCTTAATTTACTATTTGATTTTCACTACTTTCTTAACAAATAGCCTGCTTCGATCAAACTTTTTGTTGTTTTAAAAGTTCCATTTAAATTTTTAAGAACATTTAAATGATATTTAAATTAAATGTTATTTAATAATTCTGCAATTCTTTAAATTTATTTTAATAATTAATGAACTAATTTATAATGCCTAAAACAATCACTATCTAATTATGTTGCAATTTTATTTAATTTTTTGCAAATTTTTAAATATTAAGATAATAATTTATAAATTAGCATTATTATTGTTATTTATTATGATGTTTATTTTATAAAATACAAATTTAAATTTAAAGTAACCATTAAAAATTATTTTTTTTAAATCTTAAGGTTGAAAGAGAAATTCTTAGATTATTATGATTATTTGAGATTTAAAAATACAATTTATATTAAAAGCAACAAGAAGTATTTAGGTTGTTTTGAAATTAATTTTTAAGGATTTAGATAAGAATAACAATTTGAAATGGGTTTAGTTTTAAAATTTTGTTTTTATTTGAAATAATTGATTAATAGAATATTTAACTATCTAATAAACATAGAGTTGTTGCTATTTAATATGCTAAACAATGCTGCTTTTCTGTATTATTAAATACTAAAATTTTTATCTATTGCTAGTTGAAGGCTTTATATCTTGATTTAGAAAGTTTTAGAACAAATTAATTTTCAAATAAAAATACTATTATCAAAAAATTATATAGAAGAATGGATAAATAGAAATTAGGATTATTAGCTGGAGGAGCAGCCTTAGCACTAGGAGGTCTGTTTGCATACTTTTATACTAAACAAGAGCAACCTGTTACTTATAAAGTTCCTAAAAAAGTAGTTATTGATGTATGCAAAGAACTAAAGAAGTAGATGTTCAATATTTCATTATAGATCATAGAAACAAGAAATAGATTACTAAAATAGTTAGATTTAGGTGCTTCTTTACCTCCAAATTTATCATTCGAGGATTATATAGGTGAAATTGCTTAAGCTTATATAGAAAATATCAAGAAACTTTTGTGTGCAAAATTTGAAATAAGCTTAGAAGACTTTAATCATGCTGTATAAATTGACTTTGTGAACGATTCTCAATTATAATAAATTAGCAATGACATAGAGGAGCTATTTTCCAATTCATGTCAAGGTATTCCTCCAAATATGGATGTTGATCCAAGCGTATTGAGCAGATTTTCTAAAGAAAAGATTTATAATATTCATACCAAATTCTTTAAGATAGTAGCTAGAAAATATATTAAGGCATTTTAGGAATTGAAAGAAGAAGGAGAAGTTGATATGAAATTAGAAAATCCAAAATTCTTTAAAAAGAACAGGGAATTGTAGATTCCTGAAACTAAAAGAGAGCTCCTAGTAAATGAAGGCTTGGACTAATGTCCAGGCTCTCCTAGAGAGACTTTTGATAAAATTACTATATAATACAGGAGAGAAGATCCTGAATTTGCATAGAAGGTTTAAGAAATAGAAAAAACATTTTAATAACTAATTGATGATTTATCAGTTTAGCCTTTTAAATACAACGATCAATCTCCAGAAATACTTTTTAAAGAATATTGAAAGAGGGAACAAAATACTTTTTAAATTAGTTCTTTTTATTATAATTAAATATTTTTATAGCAATGTTAAATTATTTTATAGTTATTTAGCCATTATTAATTTATTGAATAAAATTCACTTTTTAAAAAAATAAGTCTGATTAATTGAAGATATTTTATCTTCAAATAGGTTTTCTAAAAATAATTAAATATTTTTTTTAAAATGTTAAATTATTTTAAAGCTTATTAGCCAATATTAATATAATATTAATATTGTTTTAAAAAATAAACTTGTTTAATTAATGATATTTTATCATTAAAGAGTTTTTCTAATTATAATTAAATATTTTTATAGTAATGTTAAAATATATTTTTTGTTTTTTAGTCATTATTTTTTAATTAAAATTTTCTAGTTTTTATAATAAAATTTTATAAAAGAAGATATTTTATCTCTAAAGAGGTTTTCTTTCTAATAATTATTAAATATTTTTATTAAAATATTAAATCATTTTAAAGCTTATTAACCAATATTAATACTGTTTTAAAAAATAAACTTGTTTAACTGATGGTATTCTATCCTAAAGAATTTTCTATTTATAATTAAATATTTTAAAAACAATGTTAAATTATATTTTTGTTTTTTAGTCATTATTTATAAATTAAAATTTTCTAGTTTTTAATATAAAATTTTTTAAAGGAAGATATTTTATCTCTAAAGAGGTTTTCTTTTAATAATTAAATATATTTATAATAATTTTAAAGCTCTTTTAGAATTATTAATTTACTAATTAAAATTCACCTTTTAAAAAAACAAACTTTTTAAACTAAAGATATTTTATCTTTAAGAGGTTTTATAATATTAATTAAATATTTTAATAAGAATGTTAAATTATTTAATAATTACTTAGTCATTATTTATTAATTAAAATCCTATTACTAAAAAAAATAAATTTGTTTGACTGAAGATATTTTATTTTAAAGAGGTTTTTTTTATAACTATTTATTACATTTTATTTTATATTTTATCAAATTAATCTCTACTTCTTTAATAGTTTTAGGGTCAATAGATTATGTATCTAAAGATTTCATATCAAAATTTAATATAAATTTTAATAATATTTTGGTATTTATTTTCCATAATGATATTTTATGTAAAATAGTGAGTGTATCATATATCGATTTGCATTCAAGCTAAATAAGATTAAGTCTAGTAACTTAGATATAACTATTTGATTTGATATTAATATTATTGCTATTTTTCAAAATATTTAATACTTAAATTTAACATATTAAGTAGAGAATACTAATAAAAAATTTGATACTTTTCACAAACTTAGTATTGGATTATTAACAAAAAAGCTACAATAAATTTATACTTCAAGACTAATCTTAAATAACATTTAGCTCTCCTGAAACAAGAACATTTTTTCAAAATGCTTGAGACAGAAAGCTCAAATCCTTAGCAAATCCAGAAATAAAAATCTGAGACTCTATCGCAAATGGCTAAGAATAAAGTTAAAAAATCAATGTCATTGAAAAACAAAAATAGCATTGCCAGACTTAGGATTTTTAATGAACAAGGAATTTAATAAAATGAAGAAGTCTTTCCTGAGACGAATAAAAAAACGAGCATGCAGGAAATATATGGAAGTCAATTATAGTTTAAAAAGTCGGGTCAATCATAATATTTAAACACTTAGTAGAATTCTTAAAATTTCCAATAATCAAATTAAAATATTGGATAAGATTTGTCCTAACAAGATGAGAAAGAAAAGTCGAATAAATTTTTAAACCTTATTGCACAACTTAAAATGAAAAAGATTGCTAAAAATTTTATAAGTAATCTACCACTTCGTAGATTTTAATTTTTGAAAAGCAAACAATACTCTTTAATAAATGATAAATCCACTGATAAAAATCTAGAGAAAAGTCAACAACTGATGGAAGAAGCTTAGAAAAAGAATACAAATAAAACATTAGATAGACTAAAAAAGTTTATTCCAGTTTTCTAACCCTAAAATAAATACAAACTTTCTTGGGACATGCTTTAAATAGTGGGGATAATAACTTTTATGTTTACTATTCCTATACATCTATCAAATAATATTTTACTAGAAGAATTAATCAGTATTTATTTTCTTAAAGCAATGATTATTATATTAAGTTTCGATATTGCAGTTAACTTTAATACAGGCTTTTTCGAAAAAGGTGAATTGATTACCTCAAGGATGAGAATAGCTCAAAATTATATTAAAAATATGCTTTTCGTAGATTTGCTGAGTATTGTACCTCTTATAGTTTACTTTTTAAAGCATAAGAATTCAGTTAGCATAACTAGCTTTTTTCTCCTTTTCTTCTTTTGTAAAATAAGGTGTTTTACAAGAATATTTAGGAAATTAGAAGAAATTATTAGGATGCAATATGTTGCGCTCAATCTGCTATAACTTTTCAAGCTTCTATCTACTATACTCTTTTTTACACATATATTTTCTTGCATTTGGATATACACAGGAGAAAGTACAAGTGAATAAAATAATTGGATCTCCTACACAAGAGTAAGTTTTATTTATATTTTTAAATAATAAATTTATTTTTAAAAACAATTTATAAATTTCAAAAATTTGAAAAAAATATTCACTTTATATTTTGTATTTTGTTTTTCATATAATTTTTTGTAAAATTAAAGCTATAAGATGAGGAGTGGTACATAATATATCTGAAGGCTTATTATTTTGTCACTGTCACGATGGTGACAGTTGGTTATGGAGATATTGTTCCTGTCAATTATATTGAAATATTGATTGCAATCATAATAATGCTCATATCTTGTGGTATATTTGCTTATGCTCTAAATTAAATTGGTATCATATTCGAAGAACTCTAAAGTTAAAGCAGGTAATCATAAAAGTACTTTATGATCCTAAATAATTATATGGAGTAAAGAAATATTAGCTTTTCTTTACAGTACTAAATTAGAGAGTACCTAGATTATTATTGGAAGGAAAGTAAATAAAATAAAAGCTAATTAGAATAATAAATTCTTTCTTAACTTTCAGAAACTCTAAAATAGAGTCTGCTCATTGAAGCAAATAAGATTATTTTAAAAGATTCTCCTATTTTTAACTATAACTTCACTGATAAACTGCTTTAAAAAACTCTCCCTTTGATATAAGAGATGCATTGCACTCCAGAATAAATTATCTTTTCTTAGCATTAAGTAGATCACCATGATATATATTTCATAGAAAAGGGAAAAATTGAATTATTCACTATCATCAATCAGAAAAAAAGGTAAAATTATTTTAATATTTGTATTATTATTTAAAGTATTTTTTTATAGAAATAATAGTGGACTACATAAATCACTCAAAGTATTAGAAAAGGGATCAAGTTTTGGAGAATAAAGCTTTTTTACAGGCACAGAAAGAAAAATATCTGCAAGAAGTCTTGATTTTACTAAATTGCTTTATATTCGTAGACAAGATTTTATAGATTTACTGAAAGAATTCCCATAAGATAACGAATCATTTTGTATGATTAAAGATTTAGTTAACTTTGGGTAATACGAAAAAATAGGATTGAAGTGTTATTGCTGTGATAATTCTACTAAACACAGTTATGTTGAATGTCCATACATTCATTATATACCAGACAAGTATAAAATTATCAAAATGGAATACTCTACTCATCAGTAAAGACAAAAAAAAGAAAGAAAAAAATAATTCAAGTAAAAATAAAATTATTTTTTCATATTGTTTCATTAAACTTTTAATTCAAATTAGAGAAAGATCACTTAACGAGCTTAATAGAAATACTTATAAAATTCAAGATTTCATCGAAAAAAATTAAGAATTCATTGCAAAACAAAGTATTGAGGATTCTTAGGATGACTATTGTATACAGGAATATTCAGATGAAAATAGTAGCAGTTAAGAATTTGAAAATTCAATCAAAAGTGATTAAGTAATATCATTTGCTTCTTATTCTTTTTTAAATAATACTAAAATATATAAATAGAGTTCAGAGCTAATTAGCGAAAGCGATGTGAGTGCAGAAAAGGAAAAAAATAATTTAGAAAACTTTTAAAAAAAAGATAGTCCTAAATCGTTTACTTCAAAGAAAGAAAACTTGTCTCAATTTGATGGACAAGATTTTCATATCCAATTTTCAAATTTCGATAATAATAATAATAATTAAGATGATTAAATAACATTTATGTAATTTCCGAGCTAGAATAAGAATATAATATCTAGGGAATAATCTCCAAGCTCAATTAACAGATTATAAATGTAAAAAGACTCATAATATAAATCAATATCTAAAAAAGGAGGAGTTTTGAGTAACTTCTAAAAATTGAAATACAATAAACCAAATCAACAAATAATAAACGGCACTCTTGAACCTTCTCAAGAAAGTAAAAAAATACTTTATAAATTTTAATATTTTTTAATAAAAGAAATCAAAGTTTAATTAATTTAATTTTTTCTTAAATAGTAGACTCACCAATGGCTTAGTACAGATAATCTAAGAACTTTTAGTTCTCTCAATTCAAAAAAAAGAAGAAATTAAATTATTTTGATTAAAATTAAATTCCTATATCACAACATGATAATTCGATCACTTCCAGCAACAATGAAATGAAGTCAACTCCTACTTTAAGAAAAAATTTCTCAAAAAATAAAAATAACAATTAAATTCCTTCTACTTCTCCTTAGCTATAACAAAAAATTTCTTCAAAAAGAAAATCTGATAAAGCAAATCATATGCAAAAAGAAAATGCTAAATCGTAGACTGAAAACTAAAAGCCCTTTACTCTAGAAAAGGTGATTGCTCATTCGTTTCATAACCAATCAAAAAATTAAGATAATGATCAATATCAAGGTGTAGAATCTTCACCGTAATGGTCACATAAAGCTCTAAACAAGTTATATAATTTATCTATTTCAAGAAAAGAATCTTACAAACACCCACAAAGCACTCCTTCATACAGACACAATAACTCAAACACCCAGCTATTCCCAAAAACATTTAATTCAGAACAAAACAACATGTCTTAGTTAAATAACTTCAAAATAAAAGAATCACTTGAGGATTTAGATCGCTTAAAAATATTCAGCGTTTATTTTGTTAAATTTAATTTTGATAAGGTGATAAAATAATCGAATTTAATTGTAATGAAAAATATTAAAAACATTGTTAAAACTAAAACTATAACCAGAAGATTAACATAATAGTCATCAAATTTATTGCATAATTAGCTTATTCACTCTCCTCTAAGATAGAATTCATAATCGTTTATCTTTGATTCTAGCAACAAACCAAAACAAAGTTAGTAGTCTTCTAATGCAAATATATTAAAATCTTGTGAGTATTTAGATGATGATATATGCATTTTTGACAAATAAAAATAAGATTTTTCAGGACCTAACTCTGTTTACTAATAAGCATTAAACTAAAAAAAATATAACATCAAGCCATATTCTTAACAATAGTAGTTGAGAATAATTTAACTTAATCAATAATTTAGGAGAAAATCTCTAATGGTAAAATCTAGATCATTCCTAGATTATGCATTAAAAAAATATTCTGCTTCTTAAGATTTTAACTAAGAAATTAATCAAGAAAATGCTAGTCCCTAACCTAAGCTTTAAAAATTAAAAAGTTTGCAAATAGATACAACCAAATTTAATGGAGTAAAGTTCTAAAACTTGAATAAAAGAAGATCATCTATTGACTCAGATTTAAAATCTATTAAAAGTGTTTAAGAAAACTGCTCTTAAGCAGATTTAGAAGATTAAGTAGATTCAACAAATATCATTAATATTCGTTCAAATAATTCTCGTTCTATTGATCTAAAGTAGAGTTTAAGAAGAACTTCTTTTACAAATAATAAGGTAATTTCTCTAAATCTAATTAAGTAGACTTATAAATCTTCCTCCTCCTCTTCATCATCATCTTCTTCTTAATCTTCTCATGAATCATCACCCTCATTAAAAAAAAAGCTATCTTAATTATCAGTATCTCCTATATCTAAAGTTAAAACATGCAATAAATTGAAAAAAGTTGAAAACGACGATGATGAAGACGATGATTATAATAGCAATAAATATGTTTAAGATGATTTTAATAATCAAATTAATGATTAAAATAATTAAAAATATATGGGATTGGAAAGGAAAAATGCATCGAATAGTGATAAATCTAACATATGAAAGATACTGTGTTTATAAAAATGCCTTAAAAAATGTAAAAAATATAAATAGTTTATTTTTTTAATTCAAAATTGTAAAATATTTATTTTTATATTTAAATTTTTGTTATTATTGTGCAATGTAGAATTTATAAAAATTAGATTTGTTTAGATTATTTTTGATAATATTTTATTTTTAATTCTACTTTATAAATAATGAAGAGAAACAAAAGCTTTAACAAAAGCAAAAAGATTTATTTATTTATACTTCTATTTCAAAGATTATTAATTTATATCTAAATTAATTGTAAGTATTTTATTTCAAACATACAATTAAGAAAGAAAAAAATCATAATTTTCATAAATAAATAGACTAAATCTATCAGAAATGAATATTTTAGGATTGTTAAAATAATGTATCTATTTCATTTTTATTATTTATGAGATGAACCTTTAATAAATTTATTTTAAATCTAGTTTATATTAATGACAAAATTCGAATCAGAAATGCTGCAAGATATTTTGTTTACAAATATGAAAATTTTGAATATTATAGACTAATCTAAATTAGGGCTTAAATGTTGTAGCACAAATATGTTAATAAGGAAAAAATGGCCTAAGAATAAGAATAAAATTAAGAGGAAGAGTGGCGCTGGGTTTTTCATTTAAAACCATAAAAAGTTAAAAAATATGGTCGTTTCTGGAAACCTTTATAAAATAGCTAGAATTAAAAATGATTAATTTGTAATACATTTAATTTCTTATCATTAGTAGGGCATTAATTACCTATCATATACATTTTTAAGTGTAATTTTACTATGAAATTAAAATTTTCAAATTCCATTTTCAATAGTATTTAACCACTCTAAAAAATAGAAAAGTAAAGTTTATTTCATGTGTGTGTTTTTAGGAGAAATTATATTAATTAATATTAATTTAATATAAAATGCATGAAATTAGAAATTAAATCACAAAACAAACTAAGATATTTGATTTTTACAGCAAAATTCTCATAATGATTTTATTAATAACAAAAAAATATTATTTAATCAATTTTTATGTATTTTATATAATTATAAAAATCGATCAATAAAATAAAACACATCTTTTTAAAATTTTTAATTGAAATTTGTTAATGAATATTTTTAAAAATGAGTATTTTAAATTAAAAATATTTATTTAATTTTATAGTAAATTAAAATTATTTGTTGAAAATTTTAGAAGATAAACTTATTAGATGCACATTTTAGAAAGTAAAATTTATCAAACATTTGGTTAGTGCACATAAATTACGAAGAATAAAAATTAGCATATTATCAAATTAGTTATACATCATCGTCATCATTATTTTAAATATTTTTACTTTTAGAAGAACCTAACTTACGTTTTTTATTTAAGGAGGGTTCTTCTTTGAGGTCTACAGCCTTTCCGTTTAATTTATTTTTACTTCCGTTTTCATTGCTTTCATTTTGTTACTATTGATTTTCTTCTTCTTGATTTTCGAATTTACCAAATAAGCATTTTATGATTTCATTACGTCCTTCAAGTAAATCTTTATTATCTATGGGATTCATGAAGTTAACTAATTTTTAATGAACGTCAAAACGGATCTTTCTTGATTTGGAAGCTCTTCTATCAACTACCTTTTACTTCTTTTCTTACTACTTGAGCTTTCTTTCTAAGAGATAAAGTCTTGTAGAATCAAATAATAACCCATCTTCACCTACTTCTTTATTTTCTTCTATTTCTGTCATGTATTCCTTTAACAGCTCATGGTATAAATCGCTATCATCATATATTTCTTGGTCAGTTTCTTTTTGTACATTTGAAATATCCCTACCTAAAATTCTAAATGAAGTACGCTTAAGCTAACTTTTATAAATAAGATTTTCTATTTGTTGCATGGCTTTTTATGTTTGGCCTACAGGAGTATGAATGAGAGCAGCCATTCCATTACGTTTTAAATTAATAGAGTTTAAGAGTTATGTTTTTTGACTCCACTTAAGGATGTTTTCCTCCATCCAACTATGCATGTTGTCGAAAGACTCCTCATATTGTTACCACATGTTTTTTATGTTTAATTCATGCTCATTTTCGTACTAATCTCTTGTAATATTATTGTGGTTGATAAACTTTTGCAACAATTTTAAATTATTTTTTCTCAAGATACGATCTTTAGGTCCATTTGCTTTTTCTGTAAGGTTTCCTCTAATTTTTTATATCAAATCAATATTTCTCAAAATATTTAATTCTAAGTATTTTTTATTTTGATTATTTTCTTTAGAATCGAATCCACCAATGTCTTAAGGACTAGGAAGCTTCTTAATCATTTCTAAGTTCTTATGCATATTAAATCTTACAAACACAAGTTCTTTCCAAAGCTATATTTATTATCTGACTGCTTTAGCCTTTTGCATCTGTTTTAAATTAAAAGTGTTATATGCTAATAACCTTGTTTTTTATATATTTTACCTCATCATCTTGCTATTTTTGAGTTTCAACTTTAAGGTCTTAATCTTCTTAATCTATTTCGTCGATAATATCATCTACATTCATTTTATCTTGCAAATATGTCCTTTATATATATAAAAAAGTTCAGCAATCAAAAATAATTGACTAAATCATTCAAATATGTATTACTTATTTTTCTTTTATTCAACAAGTTTTTTAGTCATTTTTTTCAAATGTTTTAATTCTTCATCATCGTCATCGCCTTCATCTCCTTCTTGTTCAGATCCATCTTCTTCGCTATCATTTAATTCCTTGCTTTATTTTCTTTTTCCGTTTGACTTGTTTTTAATAACTGTAGGTTTATCATCATCAGACTCTTCTTCATTATCATCATCGTCATTTTATTCTGAATCTTAATTTGAGTTATCATCATTGCTATTTTCTTCTTCTTCATCATCATCTTCTAATTCTGAATCACTAATAATTAAATCTTATTAATCAATTTCTTCCATCTCTTTACGAGTAACTTTCTTCCCCTTGTATTTAGGCAAATCTTCTAAATTTCTACTTGACTTTTTGCCAATAGGTTGATCACTTTTCAGGTCTCCAATAAGTTCTTTATATTAAGCATCATTTTTAAACTAATCTTCTAATTCAACGGCATCAAGATCATCTTGATCCTCATTATATTCTTCTTAAAATTGATCTCTCTGATTGCCAAGTACTTACTCTACTTCTTATCTATGGGACTTGCTCATTTAAATTCCTTATCTTATTTAGCTTGAAATCTATATAATTTTTATATTGTAATTTTCTAATTAAATATAATGATAAAATTATCTTTTACTAAATTTAATCAGCTAATTCTTTGAATTGAGGACTATGTAATTTATTGGTTCAGACCTTCAGTTTTTAAGTATTCCTTATCATCTCATGTAAAAAATAAATATAAATAGATATGTTTGCTCTATCTTCTACTTTAGTTATTCTTTTGTGATTTAATTTTTTAAAAACATTTTTTTAAAAACTCATTTTAAAAACAAAATAAAAGAATTAGGCTAAAAAGATTTTTAATTTTTAAATATAAATTAAATTTCTTCATTCATTTAGAATCATTAAAAAAATATTTTTAAAAATCACTTTCTTTTTTACAATCTTAAATTGAAATTTCTAAAAAATACAATTAGCTTTATTTCTAAAATATTTTTTTAAGTAATATTAATTTATTTATGAGAATTCTAAGATAAATTTGATATAAAAATTTAATTAAAAAAATTTATGCTAAATATAATTTATTATTGTAAATATTTAAAAAAATTCTAAAAAATAATTGAAATCTTTTTATGTCACTTTATTTTTTCAAATAAAAAATTAGTTGATAAAAAAGTTATAGATAAAAAAGAATTTTTTGTAAATTAATTACGAACACTTTATTAAGGTAAGTAATAGATAGATAGATGTACAAAATAAATTAAATAAATAAAATTATCCTAAATATTATTTTTTTATTAAAAGAATTTGTGATAATTTCTCTTAATTATTATTAAAGTTATATCTAATATTGAATGTACATTCTAAATTAAATTAATTTAGTTCTGAAGTTGTAAAAATTATATTGAAAGCTTTTAAAAATATATAAAAGGATTTGTTTTTGAAATTTGTAAGAAAATCTCTTAAGAAGAACAGAAATCTAATGCTAATAGTGGAACTTAATTTGTTCTACGAGAAGTCTATTTGGTTATTAAATTATATATATAAATAAATTTATTGATAGGAGTATAAAAATATATAAAATTATAAACTAAGATATCTTTGAAATAAAAAGTAAATTTATATATACAAAATATAATTTTTAAATAAGTATTTGTGAGAATTTCTCCCTTTTGATAATTGAAATTTATACTAATAATGGAACTTAATTTGTTCTACAAGAAATTTATTTGATTATAAAGTTTAATTCAAAAATAAATTTATTGAAAGATGCTAAAAATATGTAAAGAATTTTCTAAGATGTTTTTGAAATCTAAAATAAATTCAAATGTACAAAATTTAATTTTTGTGTAAGTATTTACAAGAATATCTCTTAAATATAATAATATAATGGTAATTTTATACTAATAACAAAACTTAATTTGTTCTACAAGAAATATATTCGATAATAAAGCTTTCTTTAAAAAAAGTTTTATTGATAGTTTAAAATATGCAACAGGACTTATTAAGATAAATTTGAAAAATAAATTAAAATATGCAAGATATAAATTTTTTATGTAAGTATTTGTTTGAATTTCTCTTTAAAATTATTGAAATAATATGCTAATAATGGAACTTAATTTGTTCTACAAGAAATTTATTTGATTATAAAGTTTTATATAAAAAAAATTTAATTCATAGTTAAAAATATCATTTAAATAAATCTAAAAATACATTAAAATATGCAAGATATAAATTTTTTATGTAAGTATTTGTGTGAATTTCTCTAAAAAATAATTAAAATGTTATGCTCATAATGGAACTTAATTTGTTCTACAAGAAATTTTTTTTATTATAATGTTACAGATAGAATTACAATAAGAAAGATAATAAATGAATGAATAATAATTGGATTATTTTTCCATATAATTTGTTTAATTTACTTATTAAAATGAAATTGAGAGATAAAAAAATTAAGAATATTTTTATTTTACAAAAGCGATGTATATATACAAATAAGTTATAGATAGATAGATAGATGAACGAAGTTAAATTTTATAGAATATTTATATGAGTTTTTATATTTTAAAAGGAGATCATCAATTTGTTTGGTTTTTGCTAGTTTACAAAATTAGAAGTGGAAAATAGAAAATAGTTGTTTTTGTTACAATGTTATCAAAAAGTGAAAGGAGATTAAGTCTTTATGGAAAGAGGGATTTTTTATAAACTAAAATTATATGTTTTTTTTTATTGGCAGTAATTTATTCTGTAAATACAAAGAATTTATTATCAAATGATAATCTATCTCAGCAGCTATTTTTTTGTAGAAGGACTTTTGTTTACTTTTTTAATTGGTTAATACCATCTAAGTGTTTGTTTTCACTGTTATTATTAATTTATATATTTAAAGTATTATTTGATTTGCATAAATTTGCTATTGAATATTAATTATCACGAAGCAATACTTCGATTTCCTTCGAAAGTGGTTTTATCTATTGATTTAGAGGCTAAAAAATATTTCTAGCTCTTAAGGTCTAAGTAGCGCTGCTGTAATTCATATTTTCATTTAGCAGACTACCTTTTTTTATACTGTACTAGTTGATATTTGTCAAGCTAGGTATTCCTGAATTCGAAGCTGTAGAAGCAGTTGAATATTTATTTAATGAATTGGGTCTATTTGTGCTAGATGAACTTGAGAATAAAGTAGAATCTTTTAAATCGTTTGAGTCTTATTTAGTCTTGCTTTATTCGCTTTCATTTCTTTTACTTACAGAATGAGATCTGATGTGAATTGAGGCATTTTGAGAAACTTAATTTTTTAAATTAGTTGGCGTCTTTAATTATGGCAATTAGTCAACAACTTCTTTGTCAGTTAATAATTGCTAATTTCATATTTACAAATAAAAATATGTAAATTTGTTTCTTTGTTAAGAATGTAAGTGTTATAAATTTATTATAATTTTATGGTTCTAATTAAATTTAATAATTTTTTATCTTAATTATGCCCTGTTTTAAAACCAACAAATCTAGTTTACATTAATTTTTTCTGTATCAAACATTTCATGGGTAAATTTTATTTTTAGTAAAATTATAAACATAGATAGATAGATAGATAGATAGATAGATAGATAGATATTTTAATGTTTACGGTTTTAAATTGTAAATAAAATGAAGGCAAGTGAAACGAAAGATAAAAAATTA
This sequence comes from Tetrahymena malaccensis 436, assembly GCA_000231845.2. Lineage (NCBI taxonomy): Eukaryota > Ciliophora > Oligohymenophorea > Hymenostomatida > Tetrahymenidae > Tetrahymena > Tetrahymena malaccensis. The sequence goes on along the minus strand of JH720036.1, from coordinate 200,290 downwards.
GAATGTTTTTTTAGATCTTTCTTTTATATAATTTATTAAAGCAAAATAATTTACCTTTTGGCATTTTTTTCCTGGGTGAGATAAATTTTTACATTGGAGACAGATTATCTTATAACATTTGAGGCATTTGTGGTATTAATTGGATGGATAAGCCATAAAAGATTAATCACAAACTGGACATTCATACTATAATAAGGGAAAAAATGTAAATATTAGATCTCAAAAAAGCATTCAAATTGTTTACACTTAGTAAATATACAATCTTCAAAAAAAAGCAAAATTAATTAAACATAATAAGCAAACAATTAATAAAATTTAAGCTAAAAAAATTTTTTACATTATGAAATTACTAGATGTTATTCTTTTCTAAAATTAAGTATGCTTTAAAATCGGGTTCTTCCAATACCACACTCATGAAGTACATGCTAGGCTCTATTAAGCAGTTTGGAATAGGACAGCAGACGGGGTATTAAACATTTTTTATTTATTGTTTCAAAGAGATTTGCAAGCACTGGTAGTGGTAAGGATGCCCGCATTACATGGATGCTAAATCTCTAGAATCGATCACGCGCTAGCAGCTTAAGCAAGTGTGGTTTTTTCTGGTTTCTTCTTTACTCATATTAAAAGATTTCAAGTGAAGTAGCAGATAAAAAGAGGTATAAAAAGGAGCTGTTTAAGAAGATAAAACTCTTTGTGATTTGTTTGTTTATATGCTCTTTTTTATTTATTTTTTTTGTGAATTTGTAAGAAATATTATTTTTTTTGATTTTTAATTACTATATTTTTGATTAGCCTTGATTTAGATTTGAGTTATCATAGATAAAGAATTAATTGACTAAATGTTACTGTCTGTAACAAATAATTTTCCATTCATTTATTTATATAATTTAATCAAAAAATCAAAGATTGTCCAAAATACTTAATGATTCGCTGGCTTTTTGGCTTGTCCTGAATTCTATTTAAGTAAACAAAATCAATTTTTGTATTAAAAATAAATAATACTGGAAGTGCAGAGGTTAACATAATTTTTACCACTTTTATTTTGTTCTATTTGGTGACTATTGTAATATCACTGCTTTTTTATACCAATCTCATTTTCTACTATTAATTATTCAAAAAATCATTATTAATAATTTGACTGATTCATTCAGTCATCTTACTCGCAACAATATATTACAAAATTTAAAAAATTGACTGATTTATACAAAATTTAAATTCGATCACTCCAAAATATATTTTTTTAAAATGATCTCACATTCGCATAATAAACCTATTTTATACCCAAAATTCTATATATAATTTTCTATTCAATTTGACCAACATAAATCTAATTTATAACTTAAAAAATAATCAATCGAACTTCTTTTCCTACGCTGCAGAAAAGTAATTTGTAAGTTTGATTAATTAAATAATAAGATATCGCTTCTCAAGGATATCTGATTCTCTTTTATAAATCAGTTTAAATTTTATTGAGGGATCTATCTATAATTTTTTCAATTGGTTTTTACCAAAAAATTAATTTTTACCTTAATTTTGAAAAGTTGTGGTAATATAAAAATTTTTGCCTTAAGCTAAAATACAAACATCAGTAATATTTTTAATTAATTTATCTCTTAACCATTAATCCACCACTATCTTAAATACTAGTTATGAATGTTTTCTATTTAGACACTATTTTGATCATTAATTTCTCTTAGTCTTACTATCTATATTATGTAAACCCTTTTGCTTTTTTCGTTTTAAAATAGATACTTCTCATAAATAAACCTCAAATCGCATATTTTTAAATTGTGTTTCAAATAATATACATTATCAAATCTCAGTCGTTATCTAAAAAAGCAAAAATCCACAACAAAAAATTATTTTCAGTTAATTGAGAATATGAATATTTTTCTGTTACAAAATATACTTAATCAAAGAAGATCGTCCTAAAATAATAAATCTAGAATACGCTCAGTTATTTGCATTTCATCTGATAGGGGATATAGTTGGAATTAAGTTTTTTACAAAATATATTTATACTTTTTAAATAGTTAATTTACCTGAAATTTAAATGTCAACTTTAGAAAAAGACTTATTAATTTGTCATCTTTTTTACATTCGATTAAACTTTAAATAATCTTTTTCTAGAAGATAAAAATATCTAAATTAGATTCTTGCTTAATTTTCTATGCCTTTGTATCTCAGTGAAATGTTACAGTAAGTGGACAAAATGTAATTCAAAATAAAATTCTGATGCATAATTTTTAAATATACTTTGAAAAATTATTAATTATTTCATGAAATAATTAATCATAGTTTTAAATGATAGAAATTGTAATTATAGATATCTAAAATTCTTATGAATTTCATTAAATTAGTAATAAATAAATCACAAAAATATAATTTTCAATTTATTTTTTAAGTAATTAATTTATTTCTAATTTGTTTCTATGAAGGTTTTTATAATGTTATTCCAATATTATTACTAAGTAAGAATTACAAATAAAGCTATATCAATAACAGAATTATTGTATTCAATTTTTTTTTTCTGGTTGTAAGCTAGAAATCTATATTTTGAAGCACTTCAGTAGATTTTAAAGCCATTTCTCCTTTTTTTTTTATCAAAAGAAAGGTTAGTTAGTAGAGAGCTATTTCAGTAAAATATTATTAATCATATATAAATATAGAATGAGTAATATTTAATTAAGCTATGTAGTAGATATAAAACTCTGATAAATATTTAATCCATATATTTTTCTTACAATTTAAAAACCATATTTCTAGAGTTTCTAGCCAGATCAGCTTAACCAATCTTTTTTATAAAAATTTTATTAATTAAAAGATAATTGCTGATTTTGACATACACTACTTATATTAGAAGCAAAATTGGGATTCATCTTATAAACTAAAACTCCAGTTTTACACAGTATTTGATCATTTTATATGAAATTTGAAATTACCTTAAGTTTAATTATATATATAATACCTACCAAATATATGTCGAGTTCTTAGCAGTTTAACCTTTACAAAATTAGTAGAAACTAAAAATATAGGTTATCTCTTTATATTTCTTTCAGTTTTTAAGATGTAAAATAAGATTCATTTTAAAAATAAGATTAAAAATTATTACTATTCATAAATTAAATATTTAAAAACTAATTAGAAAAATCATAAACACATCTTTGTTAGAACTATAAAGACCAAATGCAAATAATCCATGAACTAAAAAATATCTCCTCTTCCTCACTATTTTTAATTGCACAAAAAACTAAATACTTATAAAAAATGAATCAAGATTTATTCAATTTTTTTCAGAAAATTTGGTTTCTTTAAATATATAAGTATATCTTAGTACGCTTGGATTAAATTCAACAAATCATTTATATTAATTTGATATTTTTATATGAAATTTATATTTGTTTAAAATAAAATGCTTAATTTTAGCTATGATGATAAATTAAAAAAGGTAGATAAAAAATAATAAGCCTTATGAAAATATTTGAATAAATATATATAATTAATTAAAAATAGATCCACAATGACCAATCAGTACAAAACCCATTAGTTCAAAAAGCTTCAAATTTTTTACTAAGAAGAAAATCGATTTTAATTTATAAAAATATATATTTTATTACTGATTACAATTTATTTAACTAAATAAAAATAAACAAATAAATTAATTTTCATTGCATTCAAGCAATTTAGTATTTTTAAATTTGTTTTTGATAAACTAATTAATTTTTTAATGATTTTAAATATTATAATACTCTTTAAAACTAGATACAATATTTCTTCATATTAATTGTTTATCATTCCTAATAATTAAAATTAATTTATTATCTTATATTTTAAATTGTAATTAATAATTTAGAAATCACTAAACAATAGTAATAAAAATTTTAAATCGAATAATTGTTATAAAATCAATAAATAAGAAACATAAATAGCAACGAACTAATAAATTTTATCAATATTTTTATAGAAGTTTTAAATTTAAGAAAATTTAAAACAAACTATTTATGTAATTTAATAAAATAATTCTAAGCTAAAACTTATTTTTAACTTAAATTATAAAAAATGCTTATATTTATTTATGCATTCATATAATTAAAATGTTCGAAAAAAATCTTTTTCTGTTGAATTTAGTTAATTTAGAATCTCTTGTCATTAAAGATAAAATTGGAATAAAATAATTTGTAAGTTATTTATTTAAAAGAAAGTAAATGCCTTTATATGATTAAATATTTTAATTTAGATACAATATTTAACCTAAAAACTAATTATAAAAAAAAACAAAATTAATAAATAAATATTACAGCTTTATATGTTCTAAAATTTTTTAATTAAAATATAGATTTGATTTTTTAACATATTTTTTAATTTATAATAATTATTTGTAATTATAAAAATCTGATTATAATTGAATTGACTTAGCTAATGAATTAAATAATAATTTTGTATTAATTTTTATTAAAAAATATCTTCTATTAATTTTCTAATTTGTTAATTCTACGTGAGTAGCAAATATCTTATCAAATAGTCATTCTTCTGATTAAGTAATAAAATATTTTTTTACTGATTTATTTAATTTGTTTCTATTCTATTTATATTCTATATTTAATAGAAATGTGAATATAAATATTTTAATTTACTTTTAGTTGTAAAACAAATTTTGATGAGTTATGAAAATCTATTTATAGTTTCTCAAAATTATAAATAAAAAAGCAAAAATTCAATATAGTTATATTTTATAGATTAATTTTAAGAATTATTTATTATATTTTTATAAAATTTTTGGTTAACTTTTTAGAAGTAAAAATATTAAAGATAAATTAATAGCAAGAATAGAAAATAATTAAATCAATATAAGAAAAAATATGTTTATAAAAAAAGGATGGAAAAAACAAAAAATATCTCAGCAATATTAAATTGTTAAGAGTATAAATTTTGGTTATTTATTTAACAATTTTAAACGTTTTATTTGCGTTCAAATATTTACGTATATAATATTTTAAAAACTTGTAAAAGAAAGTTTTATTAGCAATTAATATCTAACTATTTAGAAAATAAGTTTTAAATATTTCACTAATAAATTATTAGCTGAAAAAATATATTATTAACGTGCAAAATATAAATTTATAATAAGTATTTTAAATACGGTCAACTTTCTTCTTTTTTTAAAACTGCAAGAATAAAATTTCCTTTTAAAAAATTATTGATAAGCGATAATCCAAATGTGAGTTATTATGCTTTTGGTTTATTAGTACCTAAATTTTTGCATGCTAGAATAAAAGTTTCAAAAGAAACAATAAAATTATTCAAGCTTTTTAATAATTTCAAATAAATTCTTGAAGAAATATAAGAAAAAAATCAATTTATTAATTTAAATATTTTGTTAACAGAGCGATTATATTTTTAAGAACCAACTATAAAATATTTCAAAGCAATTAATTGTTTATTTTTCACTACTGGTCGTTTCAAAATTTATACTTTTGATGATTTTGAATAAATTATTTTGAAGTAAGATACACTATTGATGTTTATGATTTTTGTTAAAAATAATAATTTTAATAGCATTATAGAAAAATGTTAAAATGCTTCATGATATGAAAAGTTATTTATAGATAGATAGATATTCTCTCCATCTAAGTATTTAAAAGATAAAAAAAAGTTCAGTAGTCGATGTTATAGAAAACTTAAAATAAATAAATTAATTATTTATCTGCTATTTTTCCGTTAGTTGTGATAGTGTGAGCAAAATTTGATTTCAGTTTTTTTATTTCAACGACTTGAGGTGAAAATTTACTGTTTTTACCCAAAAATGTACTTGAACGGAGATTGATAAACAAATTAAATGATACATTTGTGGCATATTTTTTGAAAAAGATGACAAATTAATTAATATAACTCAAAGGATATAATTAGAATAGATTGATACATATTACAGATTGACGTATTTATAGGGGGTAAAACACATTATTTAATATAAAAATTTTGAAATTAGTACATAATAGTAAGAAAGAAAATTTATATAGTGACGAAACTTTTAAATTTCTATTTTTGTCTAAAAATTTAAATTAATTTTGTTTTCGTTTTCAAAGATATTATTAAGTTATTGGGTTAGTTATTGAGTGACTGATTGAAATTAGGGAAATTATTGTGTAGTTTTCCTTTTTTATTTTATTATACATACGTTTTGAATCAAAATCTTGCAGTAAGATAAGAAGGAAAAGGTTGGTTTTTAAATACCTATACTTAATCTCTGCAGAAATTTACTTGAATCAAATTAGTTATATTTTAATTTTCACTTCCAACATTTTACCAATCCTAAATAGCAATTTAGTTTATTTTCACTATTTAGCCCATGCAGAATAGGACTTGAATTTATTATTTACCAACGTTCAAGGTGGAGGGACCATCTTAATAGCCATTTACCCAATTAGACTCAAGTATATAGCCATTTTTGTATATTAATTATCCTTTTCCACTTCTACAGTTACTTTTAAAGCTTCCAACAAACATTTCACCTTTTGTTTCCGTTTCTTTACCTTATCCCTCCTTAGCATCTTGAACCCATCCTCCAGTGTATGAACTACCATCTGGATAGAACATAGAACCTTGTCCGTTTCTAAATCTATTTTTCATTTCACCTATATATTAATTGCCGTTTTTGTAGAATAGTATAGAGTTGCCTTCAGGGACTTTATTTTTATTCATTTACCCATGATACTCTCCTTCATCAGTTTAAGTTATATAATACTTTAGTACTTAAATAGAGCTTTTCTTTTTTTATTTCTAAGAATCATCATTAGAAGGAAATAGGCATTATTTAATATGGTTGTAATTCAAAGGTTTAAATCCATTAAAGTAAGAGCAGGTAGTTAATTAAGTTAGCAAGTCATCTGCAGTATAAAAAATATATATTGTCTTAGCAATTTATTTAAAGTATTAATCCTTTGCTTTTACTTCTGCCTTGTATTTTTGTTGGCTATTTGAAATAGAGGATTTGCTTTGCTTCTCCTAGATTAAGCGGATGCGAACTGTTTTAATTTTTTCATTAACGATTTTTTGTGGGGTCTGAGTTGCAGCTGCTTGTATAGGAGTAGCTTTATATGAGCTGGTATCTTCTACGTCAACTCTATTGATTTCCAATGTGCTGCCTCTATCTGCATTTATGTAGGATATGTCTTTCATTTAATTTTCAAAAATAGGAATGGCAGAGCAATCAGCGTCAAAGACCTTATAGTTTTCGTTAGATGGAGTTTTCACATCTTCGATGTTGTAATGAGGTCTGGATGAAAACATGTTGAAAATTTTCTTCATTTTAATATATATTTATATATAATATTAATTATTTCTTATTGTCCTTTTGTTTGTTTTTTTTTTTTCTACTTGTAAAGTTTTTTTTAAATTATAATTTCAATAATAATTGAGTTCATTCTGTATTGATTTTTAAAGGAAGTAATTACACATTAATTAAACATCTAAAAGATAGATATTTAATAATATTTAATTAATATTTTTCTAAGCCTGTTTTGAGTGAAAGTATCTCAAAGCATATTTTATCAAAATTTGAAGAATTTGCATTTAATTGCACTAAATAGACATAAAAATACTTAATTTACCATTAATTTAATATAATTTACTAGCCATTAGATATTCAATAAAATAAATAATAAGAATATATGGATGTAAGCACAAAATGCTTAACATATTATTGAAAGTTTTTTACATTTATCATTAATTTAAAAATAGCTTAGTCATTATTGATCAGAGAGAAATAAAAATATTTAAACAGTAAATATAATATTTAGGCAAAACAAACATAGATCTAATTGATTTAAATTCTTATATATTAAACAAGAATGATTGTAATTTTTTTTACTGTATAAATTCATATTTGAGTTCAGTAATCGAGAAAAAACTCTCTAAAATTTTATCATTACTACTAAATTAAAATAGAAAATTGCTACTTTTAAACTCAGATAGATTATTTTAATGATAATAAATAAAGCTAATAAAGGGATTTTGTATTTTGTTGGAAAATAAGCTTGGTATTTAAATCTTACTAATTAATTATTTTTACTTCCTTCACTTTTTTCATTTGTAATTTGAAGGATGGTTAATATTGTAATTAATTTGAGTCAAAGGAACGAATGGCTGAAAAAAGAGAAGTAACTAAATCTTAAAATTAATTAAGATTTAAATAGCTATGGGAAGTTTAAATTGTTTATATCAACATAAGCAAGGAAAAGAGGGAGAATGAATGGAGATTTTAATTTTTATTTGGTAATTCATAAATAGTAAGTAAAGTATTATAAATAAACTATTTAATGAGTCTATTACTTTACTTACAAATATTACAAGTTAGTAATCAATATTTGTAAATATTAACAAATCCCCACAAAATTAGTCAATATTTGATCATATAATATTTATTATGATCTAATTTCAAAAATTTGAATATAGTCTAATAAATTAGACTTCAACTAATATGTTTTTTATTTGAATTTTAATTAGCAATCATTTACTCAAATTCATATCATTATATTCACATAAATCAGTTCTTGAAAAATTAAGCTAAATGAATTTACTTTTTCTCTTAAAATAAATCAATAACTTAAGTAAAAGCTATTTGAAAAGAAAGATGTTATTTTTGTTCAGTCTTTGTTAAGCTTACCAATTTCAATAAAATTTTTTGTAAAAATTTATAAAAATCTATAAACCAAAAATAATGTTTTATTGATTCTACAACCAACCAAATCAAATCTTTTAGATTGAATATATTCAGAAGACTTTTCTTTTACACTCGCAAATAAATTTATTTATATTTATATTAAGCAAGAAATAAAATTAATAACATAAAATGGTAAAATATTTTTTAAATATCATTTATTCTTACAAAAATTGAATTAGATAATTTTTATTTTAAATATTAACTATTTTTGTTTCAAGTATGATAGGAAAATAAGATTATATTTCAATTTAATGTAATATACAGTCTTATTAAAAATAGTAAAAATAAATACCTTCACTTAGTTGTTTTTGTATGATGTTAAATAAAAAGAAAATAAATATATAGAAAGATTAATTTTATAAAAGTTTGTAAATATTGATATTGCTTTTGGAAAAAATAATATTTGATCTTATTAATTAAATTTCCTTTCTTATAGGTCTTTTTTCTAAAAATTTAGTTTATAGTAATCAAGTCAATCTTATCCTACTTAAGATATTTATTTACTTATAAATATATGGCAAAAAATACTGAAATAAATTGATTACAAAAAAATAAAAATAGATAAGTGTTTGATATTTTCAATTAAAATTCAGGTATTTTTTATACTTATTTTTTATTAAATACGTTTGGAAACCAAAATCACATTATTTATTTGTCCCAAATATTACAATTTGTAACACGGGTTTAGATATGTTAGCACCAAAGAAATCAGATATAACCCAAAAAAAATTATACATTTGCTTTGTTATTTATTAAATTTGCTTGCTTGTATGAATGGTAAAAAAACTTGAAAGATGCTTTCAAATGTATAAATCAAAACAATGTATATTATATAAATTTATTCATAACTTATATACAATTTAAAATACTTCTATAATTTAATTTCAAAATTATTCTTGTATAATATATGTTTATATTTTAGTTTCTTTTATAATGAATGAGCTGTCTGTCATATTTTAGTATCTATGATTCAGCTACTTATATTTATTTTATATAGATAGAGAAGAAGAAGAGGAAAATTGTTTGTTTATTTGTTGCTTTAATAGTTTTAATAATTTAAAGATGCTTTAAAAGCGATTGCCTAATTGATTGATTGGTTGGTTGATCATAGAGCATCTTGCATTTTTTATATCTAATTAAGCTGTCTATTTTGCATGAAAATTTTGCTTTTTTGGCTAGGAGAGCTAGAACTTTAATTTTGAAGTTATAATTGAGACTTGTTGTCCATGCTAATATTGAAAAGAGATTATTGCTCTTTTTACTATTTAATATATTAAAATGCTTAAGGATCTATGCTTTGGTATTTTGATTATTATTGTTGTAGCAATAGCTGTTATTGTTGATTATTTTATTTCTTAAATGGTTTTAAATATTCATTTATTTATATTTGCTCTGGAAAAACTTATACATGAATTAATGTATAGTGAGTACTGTCTTTAGGCACTTTATCTATGGTAACACCATTAATTGAAATTATATTTCCTTTTTTAAATTCTATTTTAAAATAGTTATCTCCGACAGTAAGTAAAAATTCTCCATCTTCGTAACCTTCAGACCACGTTCCTTCCATAGTAGAGCCATCTTTGAATGTGACTTTTCCTTTTCCTTGTTTTGCCCCATTTTTGAATTGCCCACGATATTCGTTTTTAGAAGAATCAATTAGGATACCTTCACCTTACATTTAGTCGTCTACCCAACTTCCATCATAAGTAAAACCATTGCTCATAATATAGTATCCTTTTTAGTGTCTTTTTCTCATTTAGAGCTAGCCTTAATAAATGCTTCCATCATTGTAGTAATAAATGCCTAATCCATTTGGAACATTGTTGTTAGACAAAGTGCCATGATATTCTCCATCATCCATTTTCTGTATATAGTAGGCGTTCTTTAAGTTTTTATAGGAGTTATGCATCTAACTCAAAGCTGTTTAAATGTGAGCGACTTATACTAATCTGAATCCCTTCATAAAAGAAATTTCGTTTATTTATGATTCAAGATGTTAATTATTTTTTGTACAAATTTTCTTTCTTGAAAGAATCCTTCCGAATTAATTTTTTGCTTAAATTTCATACCAAACATCTTGATTGACAGTGCTAGAATTAATATTTTAATTCCAAAAAAATGGAGTTGGTTCAACGAATTTAATAATTTTGATGTAATTTATGTCTTCAAACGGAACATATTTTTCTACAAGCTTGGGAAATGCTGCAACCTTCTAATTTTTTTCTTACTTCGAGTATTCTTCATTCATAAGCTTCATACTTAGGTTATTATTTTATATTACAGATATATCATTATCATTTGTAAAGCTGCCTGGAAATACTGCGCTGCTTCCAAGGAAAGAACTTTGCTTAGGCAATTTTCGTTCACTCATATCATACATTTGTATTTTCTTACCATTATCACTTGAAGGAGTGGGAGAAATATCAAAATTAGAAGATTTAAATTAATAGAGATTATTAGGTTTCTACATTGTCTTTGTGGTTGGTATATTGCTTTGTTATTATTTCTCTATCTATTTAATCTTTATAAATATAAATTAATTATAAATTTTGAAATCAAGCTTACTTTTGTATTAACATAGTGGGTTCTTTTCCATCTAACTCTAATTTTATTGGTTATTAGCGAAACATCATGCTGAAATTCGATTATTTAATAAAATATTTATAAACAAAAGATGTATTGAAATAAAAATATAATTTAGAAAAAATGTAGGTTATTTAAATCTTATGAAAGGCAACTAAGTAAAAGTATTTTGAGTATTTTTATTTTTAAATTTTATTTCAAAGAAAGTAAAATATTGATTTAATTAGACATGGTTCTAATAATTGCTAAAATTAATCTTTCAATCAATCAAAGTTCAACTTAAAAATAACTTTTATTGAAAATTTATTATTTTAAATATAAAATTTTTGTTATTTTTATTTTTAAAAAATGGTTTTTTTAAAAAAAAATCAAAATCTGAATTTTGTTGTTAACCAAAAATAAAACAATCAATCTAAATATCTAAAAAAATAAATTTGATTAATCGTTAATTATATGAGTGAGTAAATAAATTAAAAATGTGGTTTTTCCTATTTACTTTTCAAATATGATTTTTTTAGAAGGAAATAATTGATTTTGAATAACAAGTATGTTAAGGTATAAATTTGTTCAAATTGAGCTAATTGTAGCTAAAATAAATGAATATTAATTAATCTAATGAATTTTGTTAATAAGCATTTTAAAAATTCAGGTCGTTCTACTTGAGAAAAAATTCTGGTTATTTTTCAATCTTTTTGGTCTATAACCTTCAATTATTTTTGAAGCAGAAAAATTTTAATACAGTTTACACACATTAATTATTATTGGAAAAAAATATTTGGCTGTACTTAAAAATACAAATAATTATATATATGTTTAATAAAGTTGTATGCAGGAAACACTAATTAAAAAAGGCTTACAATAAAATTTATAACTTTGATCATATTCACTTTTTTGTATCTTTCTTTGAGAATTTTGGTTCATTTTCAATAAATTTGCTATATGTTTTCCAAATGATATCTGATCTACCTTTTGCCTTTTCTACAAACGATTGTTCATATTAATTTAATGGATATTCTATACTTCTCTATCTTTCGCTAGATTTATTCTTGTTGTTTCTTTTTTCGATGTTGTTGATAAGTTCTTTGAAAGATTGAATCAGCTCTTTTACTTAATACTCACTCTAGCTTAACAAATCTTCAATTTCTTTTTTAGTTTAATCCATTACGGATTTCTTGTGCATAGTATTGTTGTTTAATCTTTTAGCCATTTTTATTAAACCTTTTAAGGGCCTAGCTAGTTTAACAGACACTCTATAAGTGAACACGGTAATTAAAGTAATTGTCATAAAGCCTGACATAATACAAATCATTATTGTCGTGTATTCTTATTTATAAGTTAGTGTGGATATCTATTCTGTTATCTCGTACATTTGTTGCTATTCTCCATAAATAAATACGCAGTAATAATTCGGGGTATTCGCAACCTACAATTATTAATAAAAGAAATATAATGAATTTCAATTTATCTAATTTGTTTAAACTCTAATAATAAGTGAATGAATTGAGAGTATATTTATGGAAATGATTTACATCAGCGTCTAGATAGCTCAAATTACCATCTATATCGAAATAAGTATTAAAAGTAACAGCATTTACTAAATAACTTTTCATCACTCCATCTTTGTTACTTCTTTACACTATAACTTATTATTTTTGCACCACTAGCTACTGGAATGTTTCAAAATCAATACCTTTAATTAAAATTACAATTGAGAAATAGAAATCTAATTTATTCATATTTATAATAATCTCCTAAATACAATCATTATATATAAAATTATTAAGCTTTTACCACTTTGAATTTAAACATTCTGATTTTAAAAGTCTCTGCTAGGGTTATCTTTTAAATAATTCCAATAATCAGGGGCTTAAATTATTTTTTTTATAGAAGGAGAATTATAAATGACTACAAACTCAACAGACGATTTATACTCATGAGATAGAAATATCTAAGAAAAAATATTCAGATTAAATTCTACTTAAGCAACTATTAAAAGAAAAATAATAAATTAATCAATAAATAAATTTTTTGAATTAAAATTAGAAATATTCTTTTGAAGAAAGTAAAAAAATTAATTTAGAATTAATACTAAAATAAAAATTAGTTTCCAAATATGAAAATAAGAAATAATTTCAAATTAATATAAAAAAAATAATTATTTTTAAATAATATTAACATTTTAATTATTAGCAAAACAACATTAAAATAATAATTAATTGATTTATAATATTAAAATTAAAAATTAATTTCTAAATTATATTAAAATATTAATTTTTTAAAAAGTAATTAAAGTAGTGATTAATGAAAAGCTAAGCAATATTAAAGAATAATTAATTCTAAATTTTATTAATATTTTAATTAATATCTAAATAACATCAAAATAATAATTAATTACTTATATAATATTAAAATAATAATTAATAGCTATGCAATATTTAAAGAATAATTAACATTAAAAAGTAATTACTAGCTAAACAACATTAAAATAGTTATTAATTACTTCATAATATTAAAGTAAAATAATTTGTAAATATTATTAAAAAATAATTAATTACAAACTAATATTAAAATAATAATTAATAGCTAAATAACATCAAAATAATAATTAATTACTTCATAATATTAAAGTAAAATAATTTGTAAATAAATTAAAAAATAATTAATTACAAACTAATATTAAAATAATAATTAATAGCTAAATAACATCAAAATAATAATTAATTTCTTAATAATATTAAAATAAAATTAAAATAATAATTAATAGCTATGCAATATTAAAAGAATAATTAACATTAAAAAGTAATTAATAGCTAAAAAAAATTAAAATAATAATTAATTACTTCATAATATTAAAGTAAAATTAACTTCTAAATAATATTAAAATAGTTATTCATAGCTAAGCAATATTAAAAATATAATTAATATTAAAAAGTAATTAATAGCTAAACATTATTCTGATAGTGATTGATTACTTCATAGTGTTAAAAAAAATTAACTTTCAAATAATATTAAAAAGTAATTAATTACAAATTAATATTAAAATAGTTATTTATATCTAATAAATGTCATAATAATAATTAAAAAGTAATTAAATTATAAGTTAATATTAAATCAGTAATTAATAGCTTAACAATATTAAAATAATTATTAATGATTTATTTATCTAAAAATTATTTAATTTTTTAATAAGCATTGATAAATCAAATTTAAATTCATTTATAATTTCATAAAATAATCTAAAAAAATAAATAAGTTTTCATCTTTTTTGTTAAGAAAAATTATTGGTTTTGAATGAAAATTCAATCAAAATTTTTTGGAATCATAGCATTTAAACAAAACTTAGGTTTTATAAGAATAGAAAACTTTATAGAATCTTTAAATATTATTAAAATTTAGATCTCAAATATTTAGTTAAAAGTGGTCAAATTAGATATCAAATTTAAAATTAAATTTTCTATTCTAATCTGACGAAGGAAAGATTTAAAAAAATGATTAAATTTATTTACTATAATATTCGTTAACATTAGTTAAGATGATCTTGGAAACTGACATTAATAGAGTACAGTCGGGAGAACAGTTTTTTTTATCATCACTATAAGGACCATAAATTAATATTCTGTTCTGATTTAAATAGTCTGTTTGTAATGTTCTAATTCCTTGATACTAAGAGAATATTCCTGTTGCAACTAAAGTATTATTTATTATATAAAATTAAATATATTTATTTAAAATAATTTTAATAAATTATTACTCAAGTCAATACTTGGATTAAGCGTCTATTGTGGGAAAACTCTAATAAATGAATTATCTGGTATTTGATTGTTAACATATAAAACACTTACTCTAAAAATTTAGGATTAAAGCAAGTTGGTCATTAAAAATGGAACTATTCTTTATAAGCTCAAAATAGCCTTCATGTTTGGTAGAGTTGAAGGACTAGATGGGTTTTAGTTAATTAGTGGAGAGAAAAAGGATGAAGTGCTGAAATCAGTTGATTAAGCCTTAATCCAAGTATAATCAGCTGGATTAAATGTGCCTGCAGGAAAGAAATTCTGATACTAACCTTTTTTTATAAAAAATGTTGTCACATATATATATCAAACACTTTTTAAAAAGTATTCTTACTTTCTTATACCATATTAACTGCTTCCATAACCTCACTTGCTATTAATCCCAAATTAAAAATTTAGCTTTGCAAAAGTTGTGTCATTTAACTTTTTTATAGTATTTTACAAACACTCATTTTGTGATCACTAAACAATCAATTTAAAAAGTGAAATATATTAAAATTTAACATACTTTGTTATATTCACCATTTCGAAATTCACTTTTTTTACAATGTAGTTGCTCGAATCCGTCAATATTTCATTTGTAATTTTCTTAGTTTGAAACTAAAATTGTTAAAATTATTATTTTTAAAACATAAATGAGTAGAATTATGCAATTAATTATGTAAAATGTATAAATTTGAATTACATAAATTAGAATGATGATACCAACTTCTACAACTATTGTTAACAGCAAAAATTTCAATATTAATTAACACATCAAAGGTTTCCCTTTGAAAACAGACAATATTGAATCATTGTCTACTTTTTTTTTAACGCTAACCATTCTTATATTATTTGTATCAATCTAGCAATAAGCTTACTTTTAACTGTATTTAATAACTAATTTACCAAAAAATTATGTTGTTCTTTAATGATAATAGCACTTCTAAATTTCCAAATAACTATTTGACCATATAAATACTATTTATCGTCTTTTCAAAAATTTTATAATTAAATTGAGTGAGGATTTACTATTTTTAATTTAAAACATGTTTAACAGTAAAGTAAAATATTTCTCATCTTTTAGAATATTTAATACTATATTTTAAACTTAGTTTTATTAATAATAATACCAAGATTTAAATAAAATCAAATATTTTTAAATAATAATATCGTTAAATAGGATTTTCTGAATAATAAAATGATTATGATTTACTATATATTATTTTTAGCTTAAAAAAATTAAACATTAAATATATTTCGAAATTCTGAATATACAGAAAAATTAAAAAAATTAAATTATGAATTAAAACAAATTTTAATTTAAAAGTTTAGCTCATCCAATCTTAGAAAAATATTCATAATTAAATATAGATTAAATAATTTATTTTTCTGTTTTTAAGCTATTTCATTAAAATTATTACTTTAATAAACAAAAATTTGATTTGCGAATTTACTTTTTATTTATAAAATTTCAATTTTTTTGAAGATTTTAATCTGCTATCAAAATAAACATATATTTTTAATATTCCTTTAAAAATTTAATATTTTTTAACCATAAATAAGTAAAATATTTAATGACTAAATTCAGTATTAAATGAGACCAAAGTTAAAATAATGTATTATGCTTTGATCTAATAAAATAAAATTCATTTAAATTTCAAAAAACTGAATCAAAAAACATAAAAATGCTGAATTTCTAATTAAAGTTGGAATAAGTGTAATAATTTGATTAGCATTATAAAAATATTCAAATTAATCAGAATAATAAAATTCAATTCAATAGCTACCTACAACAGTCTATAAATAAAATAAAAATTTACACTGATTTTTATAATAATTTTGTTTTATAATTTAAATAATAAAATGAATTTTAATTTTTAGATGATAGAGCAAAATATTTTTATTTAAAATTTATTAAAAATAAAAAAAATTAATGAATTTAACAATTTTATTCTTCCTTTCTAATTTTAATAAATTCATTCGCTTAGTTAATTTTACTTCAAAAACAATATGGAAATCATAAAACTTAATCATCAAAATTTTTCTCTTTTTTTGTTGTTGTTTTAAAATTAAGTTAAAAAGAAGCTAATTTAATGAAAACAGGCAAAAATTTGCTTTAAAAATTCTTTTTAAATTTTTTTTAAATTATCTCTCATTTAGATTTCAGAATTAAGATTTCTATAAAGAATAAATCTATTGTTGGCAATAAAAAAACAATAAAAAGTATTTATTAAAAACGTATTGAAATATTGAATTATTTGTATGAAATATATGTTACACAGAGAATAAATATATAAAATTTATTTACTATTAATTAATTTAAAGATTTAAAAATATTTTTATAAGTTAGGTATTTTAAGTTATATGTTGTTAAGAGTGAAGAGTGTTTGTTCGATATGTTAGATTAAGTTAGAGTTGTTTATTATAATTATTGTAATAGATGGAGGAGTATAAGAATTCAAAGCAAAATTTAATTTATTTTGTTATTAATTTTGATTTTGTAAGTTTATTAAATATTTTTAACAATTTGAGGCTCAGAATCAACTAGAAATCAAAATTAATACTATCTAAATAAAATTAATTTTAGAGTGAGTGAGTGGAAAATCTTTAGCTAGAAATTAAAAATTTATTTATTTATTTATTTAATTATTTTCAGAATCTAGTGGCTATTTCTTAAAGGGGTAATGGAGAATGCTTTCTGTGATTTTACAATTATATTTTACCCAAAGAGAGTCTTTTAAATTTTGTTCCTTCAGGTTAATATAGACTAGAGCTAAGGATATCATTATTTGAAGACTTTTAAATTTTAGAAGCTGAGTTTTGCAACTAAGAATTTTATACAACAACTTAGGATGTATTCAGTAGCTGTGTTTGCTTAGCCATAGAGTTATTAGATGATTGGCGGTGTTCAAGAGAGGGTTTTCTGTTAGAAGAATTTTATGAGCCGTATTGAGAGTTTACACTTATATGATTTTTAATTATATATGAAGCATTTAATTAGTTGTTAGCAACAGCTGCGCTATTTTATGTGTTATTAAGAATGACATTATTTTATCCACGGTTTGAGCTGAGCGCGGAGTAGTTATTAGTGTTAGGATTTAAAATACTTGATTTATAAGCTTTGGAAAAGAGTTAAGCAATTGGGGCATTCAAAATAGTTTTAGGCTAATGACTTTATCTTCTTTTTTCACTATTTCCTAAATCTGGCAAGACTTTGCGTCCTTCAAATTATATACGCTAGCTGATTTCTTTAACCTAAGCTTATTCTGTCTAATTCATTATGGTGCTGAGGTTCTTTCTTTAGTCAAAGTTAGTGGTATTAGCAGGAGTTTTTTCGCTTTGTTCTGTGACCCTTTAAAGATTTGAAGCTGTGCTTTACTTTATTATAATAAAAGATATTAATAATCGATTGGGGATTATTAAAAAGGCTAATTTTAATAAAATGAAATATGATTCGAATTATTTTTTCCGATTCTCAATAAATATTATCATACAAAACCAATTTATAATAGCTTGAAATGGGTAAGTAAATAAATAAATATTTATAAATTTTCTATCAGCAAAATTAACTAATTTTTTATTGTGCTCGATCTTGATTTAAATAAAAATACCAGAAAGAAGAATTTCTTTAATAAATTTAATTAATTTCTTTGCAGTAAATTTTATTAGGAGCTTATTTTAAATATAATTTTAGCTTGTATTTTTGTTACTGGAGGTTTTTATTTGAAATTTATTTGCTTTTTAAACTGAGTGAATTCTTCTTTTTACTTACACACTTAAAAATAATATTGGTTAATTTAGGAGGTGTAAGAAAATTTATTCAAATGATCGATAGTTTAAATTGTAATCCAAAAACAATATTATCTAATTCTTGTATGTAAGCTATAATTAAATTTCCATTTCAAAATTATAAATTAGAGTTATTCAAAAATCTAATTGATTAATCAATTACATTATTTTGTTTGGCCACCTTCTTGCATGGTTAATTTGGATGATAGCCTTAATGGCATGAAAGACAATTTACAGCTTTGCACTTCAAACATTTATGGAGATTAACTTCTGAGTCACTGAAAAATCTTTAACCACAATTGTAGCAATTATTCTAGTCATAAAATAAAAAATTAGTCAATAGAAAAATTGATATAAAAATTTTTAAAATAAATATCTTGTTTAGCTTTTGAGAAAAATATATTTTTTGTAAAATTTAAAATATTTGAGCTATTTTTTGTGGTTATTTATGTGAATGTAAAGCTATTTATGTGATCGGATTATTATCATAAGACAAATTTTGAATGCAGAAGCACTTTACTTTCAAAATGGATATTTAAAGACTATGGATGGATTTGAATTACTATTACAGGTTTTGGTGTGGTAAAGATTGATGGAATTTATTAAATCTAAATTTAAATTATTTTTGTATTTTATTCATGCTTTTATTCTTTATTATTTACTATGAGCGAGCCCCCGCTATTAAGAAATTCATCAAACAATTTTAATTAATCTTTTGATAGTGGCTCTGATAAAATAAATTCTTAAGATAATTAGAGGATGCTTAATTGATTGACTCATGTAATTACTAGTTATTGACTTTCTAAAACTTTTTTGTCCTAAGGAAAAAAAAATTGAAATCCCTTAATTCCTTCAATTTTCAATGCAACGAACGATAAAATACAACTTTTAAATAATAATCAGATAACTTATTTAGCTAATTTTGATGAGCTTTTTTTACATTAAAGATTTTTGCTGACTTGAAATTAGATATTCTTTTTTTTCTTTTAGAATCACTCACTATTATTATGCTATTTTTTTTTTACAGTAAATTGTATGGAAAATATCAACTTAACAATTTGTCTTTTATAACCAACTACAACTACGCTATAAGATATTTTTGTTTTTAAACGAGGCAGTTGTTTTGTTATAAAATTCAAGTCTTTCTGAAAATATTATAAATTTGAAAATATTTATCTTTTATTAAATCCACTTTTCAACAATTTAATCTTATTTTATAAAACTCGTAGTATATCTTTTAAAGCTAAATCTTGTATTGTTATAAATTAATTTTGAAATTTACTTACCTCGTTTATAAGAGGGCACAAAGAAGTTTCAAAGTCCAAACAAGCTTAAAACTTCTCACGGCTAATCAATACACTAAGCAAGAACATGCTTGGCTCTTGCTCACAGTTATCTAGAGGACACATTACTGGAAATGATTCTTCATCGATTTGCTCAACGATATTTTTTCTTATACATTCTGAGTGATAACTGTGACCACATTCAAAGGATACTTGATCATCTTTAGATAATTCTTCATGGCAAATATCGCAATTTATAAGACGTACTTCGATTTTATTGGTATTAACAGAAGATTCCTTTTGAATGTCAATCTGATTTTTTTAAACTTCGATTTCTTTCATTTCAAAGTTTTCTTTAGAATTAGAAAGAGAAAGCATCTTTTCTATGCTCTTTTTGCTGTTAGTAGTTTAAGGCATTTTTAGTTATTATTAAGATATAAAGTAATTTTTAAAGAATTTAAAGATTGTTGGTTTATTTGTTTGTTTGTTTGTTTGTTTATTTATTTGTTTGTTAGTTAGTTAGTGTTGAAGGTTTTATTTGTAAATGAGGTTTATTTTGAATATTTTTTAAAAACTAGAGTAGATTGATTTTGTTTTATTTAATTTATTATAAAGATTTAATGAATTTAGAATTCGTCTTTTAAATATTTGATATGATTATTAAATATTAATCTTATATCATTGAGCTCTATTAGAATGAATCTAATTATAAGCTTAAGTTAAAAACTTCACGATAACAAATTCCATGTAATAGTCATCATTTGAATGCAATTTAATTAAATTAAATTGGTTGTTTCTAGTCTAAACATAACAATGTAATCTCAATAATCAAGTCTTTCCAAACAAAAAATCGTGTGGATTTTAAAGTGCGAATAAATTTAATTAACAAAAACCTTTTTCACTATGACATTCTATTTCTTCTTTAGTAGTAAAGCCTTACCCACCTTTGAAATCTATAAATCTAAAATATTATGTTTTTTATTTAAAATAGACATAGACATAACATCAAAAATACAAAAATTTAGACTTTTTGAGTATCTGCATTAATCTACACAGTGCCAACGATACTTTAAATTGTCATTTTACCAAATTCAAATTTATTAAAGTTACTTAAGATTGCTTAACATATTTTATTTGGGGGTTTTTTAAAAATAGATATCTAAAGACAATTTCTCAAATACAAACTGTTTGTTTAATTTTGGTTTTTACTATGTATTCAAAATATTCTATTTACTTTTAGCAAATAAACTATTTTTACTGCTACTACCATCTAAAAATTATAAATACTTTGCTTTTGAATAGTAATTCATTAAGCATTAAATGCTGTACAATAAGGCATATAGTATTTAAAAAAATACTGTAAAAAATAACAATAATTTAGATTACATAGTAAATAAAAAAAATATTAAGAGGATTATTTTTATTTAAAGCAATTCTGTTCTCTAAATTTAATTTTATTTTTTGTTTTTCTATCTTGGTATTTACTTAATGTTGATGGAGAGTTTAAATTATTTGCAATTATATGCTCATTTATATCATGTAACATAATTTTGGTGTATTCTCATTTAATTTTAGAAAATATGCAATACTTTTAAAACTCATTTACAACCTTTTGGGAAATATCCATATACTATGATTAAAAACTGTCTTTTTCAATATATAAGTTACTTTAATTCTTCTTTATAAATTAATTATTTGTTAATTGGATATTTGATGTCTTCATGAAAATTGTGTAGATTCATTTAGATTTTATTATATCTTTAAAAAAATAAAATAAATTAACGAAATACATTAACAACTTAAAAAGATCATTGTAGCACCAAATGATGTTGGAAGATAAAATTAACTAATTTCAGTAAATTTTGATTTAGTAAAATTATAGAGTAAATAAAGATTTGCATATAAGTAAATAAATTCTTTTGTTTTAATAATGTTTAAATTATATTTGGATTCAAATTAATTAAAAAGCAAATGTAAGATAAGTAATTGGGATTTCTCTTTAATAAAAGAATAATAAAGTATTGATGTAAAGTTTTATAAAACACCTTTTGCAATATTTTCTTTACCGTATTCATTCAAATTTACAATAAAAATGATTTCGTATAGTGATGTATGTTATTGGAAATTATGATAGCATTTATTATTTCCTAAACCGATTTATTACTTTTAGAATAAACCAGTTAAAATAAAAAGTAATTTGAAATTAAAAATATTCTATCCTCTTAAATTGTAAAAATATTGATAATCTATTATTATACTATAGAGAAAATTATATTGAATTGATAATAAAAAGTCATATCTAACCTCTATCTTAAAATATCAAAATAGCAAATTAATTTATTTGTTTCATTATTTCATAATTATCTTCTTTGTAATTTTATCCTTAAAATGCTAACTATTTAGTGTTGTTTTTATTGTATATCAATTACCATCTTTTTGATCTCTTCATTAGATATTTTTTAGGGAAAGATAAAATATTGTCTAAAAAAAAAATACTTTTCAAAAATATTTTTAAAAATAATTAATTTTATTTATTTAAAATGCTTAAAAAATTTTAATTTTACATCCATTTATGATATTTTATAATTTTAATGTTTTTTTATTAATTTCAGTTGAATTTTTTTTAATTAATTTGTTTTTCTTATTTGAAAGATATTTATTTTTTTTAATTTTCTTAATGATTTTCTTATTTTTTTTATTAACGATTAATTTATATCTATTTTTCTTTTTATTTTTTTACTGTTGTGAATTAATTTATTAGTGATATGAATTAAAATAGCTCTCTTAACAATTATTGGACACTTATTTATGATCGGTGGGGAAAAGAATAATTTTATTATTTAAATATTTAAGATTTTATTTATTCCTGATTATTGTAAAAAGAGAAAATAGTTTATTAAAGATCTAACTTATTTTGAAAAAATTGCACACATAATTATTGTGATATTTTTTTTAATATGGAGTTGTTAGTTAGTTAGTTGGAGTTAAATAATACTAAAATTATTCTATTATTTGCGGTTATGATAAAAACTTTGGATCAATGCAATACCTAAAACATTATTGACTTTAAAAACTGTTTTTGATTAATTTTAGTTTTATTTATTTTTTTTCTATTTTGCTCATTCGCCTTTTTTTTTAGCTATCTATTGAAAATTTTAATATTTAATTTAATTATGAATTTTTTGCTTTGTTTGATTTTTTTTTATGAAAAAAAAATATTGTTAATCTAATAATAATAATAATAATAATAATAATAGTTAACACAAATTTTTTTGTGTTTGCAAATAAGCTTTAATAAATTTAAAGATAAATTAATTATTTTGGCTGGTTTTTAGATAAAATTGAGATGACAAATGCTGTCAAAAATTTACTAAAAAAATAATAAGGATTTTTAAATATTTTACTAAATTAAAAATAAAAGTGTTACACTTAGTAATTTAAAGAAAAGCTGGGAATAGGTAGAAAAAATTAATATTTCATTTAATTTAAAAAAATAATTTTTGGATTAATTTTTTACATTTTTTGTACTATATTTGTTAAGAATATTATTAAATAATATTATTTAAACAAGATAAAATGATAGAGTAAATGTAAATTTAAATTTACCTTTCATTTTAGACTATTATTCTATGTAATCAATCATATAAATTCTTTCATAAATAATGAAAAAAGCAAATTAGGAATAATTATTATCATTAATTAATTGATAGATAAAAAATTTATTTAATCAAATAAAATCGAGTGTATTTGAATGAAAACATATTATTAGCTCTATAGAAATTTGATGTCACAAATAATTAACTATGCGAACCAAGGTGATATCGAAATAAACGCAAACGATAAGACTACTACTTCAACAAACTATGTGTTCATTATGATATTTTTGATATTAGCCCTAGGGTACTTGATTATACTTATCCTGATAGTTTACAGAGCGAAAACACTCTATAATAGACAAACAACAATAATAGTGTCAAAGATTTTTTACTTTTAGGGATTTGTTTTGTGCGCTTTCAGAGTTATATCTTCAGTACTTTTAATTATTGAATCGTACAACTATGACTACACTAATTAGGATGATAATAATTCCCAGCAAGACAATTTTTAAAAACTTTTGTATAATGGGCTATATATTTCAGACGCTGTTTTTGATATGATGTATTTCAGTCTATTTTGGTTTATTATCATCTACAACTATAAATCTCATGTGAGAATTGGAAATGTTCTTGAAGATAGAAAGAATCCTGCTGCTTCAAATAAGGGATTGAACATCTTTACATTGATAACTGTCTTGTATAGCTTAGTTCACCTTATAATCATTTTTTTATACAATTTAGATTTATAGAATCTTAATTAGGAATTTTATATATCATGCATAAGTGTGAGTGATATTCTTTGCATTATTTACTATATTATAGGCATATTCATCCTTAAAATGAAATTCAGTGGTTCCCCATATAAAAGTAGCGTTCTAGAGAAAGAAATGAAGCATTTAGAAAGAATGGGATACTTTTGGGTAATTTAGTTATCAATTATTATTATTAAATACTTAGAAATTCAAACATTTGATAGCTTTGAAGTAAAGTTCAAGTGTAATTGATTTTTCAATTACTTAACATTTTTGATAAATATTAATTGGTTAAGGATAAACTTAGCTAGTATAGATAAATTAACCTAAAATAAGCATAAATTATTGATTCATTTATTTTAGTTATTAAATTATGAATTTTATTTTATTTTCACTTTTTTACTTTTAAAAAGTTACTTATACAATATTATTTTATATTAAATTAGTTGTTTGGTAGATGTTTTTAAGCATCTCTTGATATTTTGATGGTAGTAGAATCACAACAGATATAAAATCTTATTGTTGGTAAAAATACAAATTAGGGGATATTTTGGAATGTTATCAGCTACTTTATTCTTCCTGCTAATTATATAGTTGCCGAGGTCGTTCCTATTCTCTACAGCTTGTTATAAGAGTCTGTAAAAATATTTACTAAGAGCCCAAATAATTCTTAAGAAAGCGTCATATTGGTTGATGAAAATGATAATCCAGTTAATGAACCTCTCAACAACTCAACTGATAATAAAGATAATATGATTGAAACTAATAGTTTTATTTCAGATACTCAAGAAAATAATATTATAAAAGTAAACAAAGAAACTTAATTTATTAAGTAATTGAAGAAAAAAGAAAGAAAAAAAGGCTTTGGTTATATTTAAAAAGTGTTATTCGAAAAAAAAAAGAAACCAAGAGAGTAACTTAAAGACAGCTTTAGGGATAGCAGTGCATCCGCAGACAAAGCAGCAGATGAAGAATACGATATCCTTGCTTTCCGTATTTTACCAATAGATACTCTTTCTGCCTGGATATTGCAAGAAGTTAATTAAGATATCAATAAATTAAAGCGCTTTCATATTAAAAACTTGGCAAAAATTAGCAAATTAGCATTAGATAACAACCAAGTGTGCTTAGTTTCAAAATACTATGAACTTGGTTCACTTGCTGAGCTAATTTAAAAGCACCATATTGGATTAGATTCTTCAAGATCATCAGGAGTTTCATCTTTGCCATTTACATCAGATAATAAAAATTTAATTAAAAACGATTAAGGTAATCCACCTGGTAAGAGATTGAATATCAATTCAGCAAGCGTTGACTAATTTGATTTTAAATTTTCTTATGAAACCAAAATGAAAATAGCTATTTAAATTGCTAAAACAATGGCTAAACTTCATAAAATAGGTATAATTCATGGACATTTAAGTAGTTCTAACATTTTATTCGACACGAATTATGAAGTTAAGATATCTGATGTTGGTCTCACTGGTCTTAAGAAACTGATAAGCTACAAATATGGATACTAAAACAAAAGTCACTTTACTGCTCCAGAGCATCTTTAGGAAAACTCCTTAATTGTAAAAAATCCAGCAACTAAGTCAGATATTTACAGTTTTGCTTTCATATTATGGGAATTATTTATGGAAAGAGAAGCCTTTAGCAATCTAAATTTAGAAGATCTTAAAAAGACAATAGTAGTTGATAATTCAAGACCTAAAATTCCAGAGGTTGGTCCTATCCCAAAAGAAGTGGCAACAATAATTCGCTATTGTTGGCTAGAAAATCCAAAAGAACGTCCTGAATTCGGTGTTATTCTAGCTAACTTAAAGAGAATAAACAATGAATCTCTTGATGATGATGAAGATTTTGTATTTGATGAGTAGGAGTACAAACTTTCTTTCAAAGATGGTGATTAAATAAAGGAACAGTATTAAAAAGATTAAGATATTGAATCAGATGATGAAGATGAAGAAATTTAATTTAAGTATAAAAAACAAGCCTAACAAAAATGATTTTTTAATTAAAATATTACTTATTTCGTAAAAATTATTTAAAAATAACAATTTAAATTTATAACAAACTGTGATATTATTTTTTTATCTATCTTTTAACAAAAAACTGTAAAAAATTTAATTTTAATTTAAAAGAATAAGTCAAATAAAAATTTATATTTAATATAGCTTAATTTTTTATGCAATTTATACTAAAACACTTTACAAAATATTTTACACTAAATCTAAAAATATTAAAAAGCAAAAGCAATTAGTAAACTTACTCTTACAAAATAATAAAGAAAAAATGGTCTTTCCTAATTTTATTAATTCTATGAATAAACAGCTTAATAAAATTGTAATTTAAATATAAATAAAAAACTCTTCGAAAAATATGAATATTTCAACAATAAGAATTCTAGTATTGAGTATTAATAATATTGTAAAATCAAATTTGACTTAAAATATTGTTGGTGACAAAAATAAAATAATTAATAAATAAGCGATATTACATATAAATATATCAAGAAGGTTTTATTAATTTAAAAACAATGCATTTTTAAATATTAAATTTTGTAGGATTGAATAGGTCAATATTCTCAAATTTTCTTTTTATTTAGCACTGTTAAAGTGAAATAATTTTGAATTTTAAAATTATTACTGATTTTAATTAACATAAAATCTAAAAAATAATTAGTCCATTCTTTTTATGATAACTTTCAACGAATTATGATTCATCTAATTTTAATTTATGTGAGAAATTTCAACAATATTAATTTTAATTTAAATTAACTGAATTTAATAAAATTTAAAATATCAGTTTATGATAAGATAGATATATAAAATAGTTAATAAGTTAGAGATAAATACTATACATACAAACATATTTTTAAGGTTTTATAAATTTTACAAAATAATTTATGCAAATTAACTTATTTATAGAAAAAGGTAAAAAATTATTCATTTTACTTAACCTTAATCATTTGTGTTAATTTTGAATTTAAATTTATAACTAATTTAAGCTATTTTTCAGTTTAAAGAAACCTATTAGCTAATTTTTATTATAAAATATAGCTTATTTTCTTTAAATATCATTAATCAAATTTATGAGAGAGCTCATTTATTTATTTAAATTATATCTTCTTTATATTTTAGATTTATTTTTATATTTTTTTCAGTTAGAAGATTTTTGTGGTTTTTCTGGTGAAAGGATGTTGGTATAATCGTTGTCTTAGCTTTATCTGCAGCTTAAATCAAGATTAAATTCTTTTTTGAAGGTTACTAATTACATAAAACCTTATAGCTTTTCCTATTTAGCTTCTGGATTATCTAAATTAGGAATTTGCTGTTGGTAATCCTCAGGTATCGAGTTAAGATATTCTAAGAATATTTCAAAAGGAGAAAAGCAAATCTCTCCACAATTATAACCTTTAAAAACCATATCACGAAGTCTAAGCTGCTTAATTTAGCGATAGGTATTTCGAGTTGATTATCTCGGAAGTTCTGAACATCTCTTTACTGGGTTGATAAAGCTTTATCTTTATGATTTGGGTTCTTGCTTTTCTTTAAAAGTTACATTTTTTTATGATTCCTTTTAAGAATTGTTAGCTGTTGAAGCTGATTCATCTGGAGATTACCCCTAATTTCCAGAATCACTCCTATTTAAATCTTCAAGAGGAATTATCTCATCCTGTAAGGTGCTTTCTTCTGAGAACAAAAGTTAATTAAGCTTGTCAATATTTTATTAAGTTTCTTTGTTAAATTTTTAATCTTAGAGCTTATTTAAGCGATTTTTTTATCTTTCTTGCTGTAATTCTTGCTATTTTCGCAATTCTTCTTATTCTTCTTTTATTTCTTCTTCAGTTACTTCATACAAAGTATGAATGACATACTCCCAACCATTCCTCTTTTTTATCGAGAAGCTATGAGTTTTTTTCCCTATCTTCATTATTAGAATTACTCCCCAAGATGCTGAACTTTCCTTGATGATAGAATTCGAGTAAAAATATTTCAACTCCTATTAAAACGCATCACTTAATTCATCTAAATAAAATTGCTTTCCAGGAGAAACACATTCTGTCAAACCGTATTAAGACTGCATGTGCATGGGATCAAAATAATGTGACTAATCTCCTTTTGGTGCATATATTTCACTAATTTCTATTAAGCGAGGGAGCGAACGCATTAGACCCTAGCAGCCGTCTTATAAAAAATGTGTTAAGGCAACAGGCAATGCATTCTTTTTTGGGTTAAAGTGACTGAGCTTTTCTAATATTTAAAACTGTTATAAGGAATAGCGATGACGAGACTACTACTAATTTATAGAGCTAGTGTTTTGAGTGTCAATAGGACCTTTATCTCTTACACAGCAATTATTTCCCATGTATAAAAATCTCTATTAAAATATATTTTTAAAATAAATTTGTTGCTTGTTGCTATTAATCACTTTACGATTAAATTATTATAGATCAAATAATATTTAATGAATGAATGAATTCTTTTCCAATCAATTAGATTAATTTTATTATAATAAAGTGTTAGTTCTATTTCATAAAATTTCTTCATGATTAAAAGCTGTTTTTAAATATAAGAAAAGCTTTCCTATAAAGCTAGTCCATTTACTACAACAATATTAATATAAAATAAAAACATAAATAAATAATAAATCTATTGATATTTAAGCAAATACTTTGTATCCAGTATTCACTTAATAATTTTTTTACTGTTCTTCTTTTTTATGTGATTGTTTATTAATCCTCTTTAGAAATTCTAAAATTAGTTATAAGCTTTGATAAAACACTCAATCAAATATGTTTATTTGCAAAATTAAATTTCTTATAATTTCGCAAAGTATTTTTTATTTAAATGTAAATTAAAAAATAAAGTGCTTTTAGTATACCTTTAAGTAGTCAATTAATATTTTTGAAGAATTGTAATTTCACAAATATTCATTCTTCTTTAGTTTTAATTCAATACAATAATTAAAGATGAGTTTAAAACCATTCAATTAAACATAAAATAACAAGTAATAATAATTACTTTTGTTCTTAAGAAGAAATGCTCATAAAAATGTATATTTATTTTAATATTAAATGAATCTTAACGTAATTAATGAAATTGAGTTTTGTATAGATAGATAGACTGATATTAAAAATGAAATTTTGTTTGAATACTGACTTAATTAATTAATTAATAATTGAATTATAATGGATTTGTTAAAGATAAAATGTAAAATTTGTTTATTCACATATTAATAGATTTAGTGATTGTAACAACACCAATTTTTTGTTAATATTTTAAAGATTAAAAAGTGATTAAAATTATCTAGTTGATTTAAGTATTTCTTATAAAATAAAAATAGATTAAAAGTAAATATGAATATAAATAAGAACATTAGTGTATCCTAAAACTACATAGATAAATATGATGGCAACAATAATAGAGATACTAATAATAAGATTTAAAGTTTTAGTTAAATATAAACTTCCCCATCTTTAAAGTACTTGAGTTAGAATACATTACCAACAAGTCCATCTAAGGTTTATCAGCAAAATAATAATCATTTGGGCCATAGACTCAGCAATAGAAGTAACTAAATTAGACTTAGTATATCAAACAATGGGGAAATTTAATTTTTTTCACCTCGAGGATCTCAACCTTCATATAATAAATTTTAAAATTCAAACACTTATCGCCATTAGACTTCAAAATACTTAAATTCATAGATAGAATTATAAAAATAGCAAGCCTAATAGTCTGATCTTTAGATTTACAATGAGCATCTTGAAATAAAAGAAATGGGTGGAGGTCCTGGAAATATTTAGAAAACAACTTAGCATTTTTTTTAGATTAAGAAAGGAAATCATATTCCCTTAAAGCAGATAAATGCGATTTAAAAGAGCCAGATCTAAAAATAATGCCTTACAGAGCAAAGCGATCTATAAAATTCTCACTATTTTTCTAGCAGTAACACTTTTCTTAAAGGAGTTTATATGAATTAAAGAAATAACTTATCAGCTAACAATGCCTCATTGTTAAAATAGTAATCTAAAATTAGTAATGATAGACTGTTAACTGATTAATCTGAGCTATTTTAAAGTCCTGCTCAGTAATCTAGCTCTACAAGGAGATTTTAAACCTAAAATTCTATGTAGCTCGATAATAAAAAAGATAATATCTCTTTTGATAAATTATCAATAGAAAAAGCAAATATTCAAGAAGTATAATAAAATAAAAAAAAGACCGTTTTATTAAGATATAATAGTGGTAATCAAAAAAAAGAAATTCCAACTAATTTTTCAATTTCCAAAACTACTAAAGACAGAACAAGTTTAGATGACATTTAAAAACTTCATGAAGTAGACTAAGTTACTTAAAACCTTCAAACTGATGAAGGCTTTAGCAATTACTCTATAATAGGTAACGTGCAATCTTCACCAATGCTCAAAAGAAAAAGTATAGAGAAAAATTTGCTTTTGAAGCAACAAATACAAAGCAACAACAATATTGCAGAAAGCAAAAATTAAGTTAAATAATAAAATGAAATAAATCTTTTTCAAAGGAAAAAGTTCAGTTCTGATAATTTAAGAAACAATAATAATAATGATAACTCGAATATGAATTCAACATCTAATACCTTTAAACAGCCAAGCGCAATAAATAATTTTTTTAGTACAGTGGCAGTATCTAAAAATAATAGCAAATTTAAAAGCTAAAAGGTTCTTAATAATAGTAACTCGTAGAATAATATCATGTAAAGTGACAAACCTCACCATTCAAGAAACAATAGCCCACTTTAAAACAGCAACTTTAGTCCAAATAAAACAAATAACTTTAACAACCAGACATCTGTGAGCATAAATAAGTAAATGTGTTTAGCTGCTACAGATTATTAATTTTAAAAATAATTAAGGCTTCAAGAAAGGGAGTAAAAAAAAATAAGATTTGGTTTAGATATGTTTAACAATTTTAAAATGGAAATAGAACGCCTGAAAAAAGCTTTTATTAATAAACAAGACCCAGAACCTATTTTTAATCATTATAAAATTAATTAAGAAATATGTGAAAAGACATTAGTATTAGCAAATAAGTGCCTAGTTTTTAAAAGAAGTAGAGCCCCTCTAGAAACTCTTTTAAGGATTCATAGCAAATCTATCGAACTGAATAAGCAACACCCTAATTTATAACTTTTTATTTTACTCTAAATTGCCAAAATATTTATAGAAATTAGCTCTCCATTATTGGCTATCCCTATTCTCAAGGTAGTCAAAAGATAGTCATTTTTAAATATGTAAAACGAATATCTCATGAAATCTTACAGATGTTTAGCTTAATGTTATTGCACTATTTAAAAATTTGAAGTAAAAAAATTTTTTTATTTTAAACTTTTTATTGAATTATAAATTAATTAAAGATCGCTTTTGGTTATGCAGCTAAATATCTCCACTTGAGTTGGACATGTGACAGCGCTAACAATGAACTAGGTGCATATGAAATGCTTGGAAAAATATATTTTTATTTAGGAGATGCTAAAAAATCAGCTTACTATCACAATAGAATGGCTATGAATATCAGAGAAGAAGAAACCAGTTCCCTGAGAAAAATGTAGATTGAGAATTTAAAGGCTTTGCATAAAGTAAGTTAAACTTAAAATTAAATAAGAATTTACTTAGCTAACTTTACTTTGAAATAATTTTATAGAGAAGATATGAAATTATAGCAGCTCGTGAAATTAAAAAAAACAGAAAGAAACTGGAAGACCAATAAATTGATGGAAGCTTGTATATAATATCTTCAGATGAAGAAAACGATTTAAACTAACTCATTCCAGAAGAAAACAAAGATTTACTTTCAGATCATTTTAATGATCAATAAAAAAAAGAATAAAAGCAACAAGAATAGCTACTTCAGCTTTAAACTAAATCAAAAACGTAGATTCCTTTGAGAAAAACACCTAAGTTTGATATAAAATCCGATAAAGGTTGCCTTATGGATACTCAAGTGAAAGTAATAATTTGTTTTGATGAGGGTAATAAAATTTAAAAATTTTTTAATAAACAAGGCTAACTTAGACATCAGAATAGAAGCTAAAAAAAGAGAAAACTTTTAATAATTCCTTAAAAAACCATATGAGTAGTTTATTTAGTATAAATCTATGAAGGGCATAGGCCCTATGAGAGATAAGCTTTTAGTTTCGCATAAAAGCTATAATAAAAATCTTTCTAATTTTCAACTCAGCTAAATAAACAAGAAATTGAAATCAAGTAATATATTTTTCACATAAAACGAATTAGATGAAAATCTGAAAAACAATGGAGTAAGTCCTGATTCTTAGAATGAGCAAATATACAAAACTAATTAAGATCTAGAAATTAACCAAGATATATAGCACAATATAGAGCAAAGCGAGTATTGGAAAGACTCCATAGTAAAAAAAGTAGAAAAGGCTCTTAAAAAAATGATCAAAAATATAAATTATTTGAGTATTCTACGTGACGAGCTAAAGATTTACCATGAAGAAAAAATAAGAGAAAAAACATTCTTTGAATTAGAGGAAGATAATTTCTAGAGCGAATAAGAGAAAATTATCAAAAAAATGATGGAATCAAAAGAAGAAAACTCTGATCAATATTGGGCTCACCTAGTTTGAAATTTGATCAAAAAAATGAGAAGAATAAATTTAAAATTTGGTATTTAAGAAGACTTTTAAAAATAAAATTTTGAATAAATAATTGAATTAAAATTTATTTTCTTTTACAACAAAAACACATAAAAATATTATGTATTATTCTATATTTTTCATTCAAATTAATTAATTTTTCATATTTATTTTGTGATGAAATTTACTTTAATAAACTCAAGTTTGATCAATAACTACATTTATTTTTAAAAGCAAAATCTTAATTCTTATTATTATATTTTGTTTACTTATTTTCAACAATATTATGATTAATTTTTGATAAAAATATCAAAAAAATAAATCATTAAAAAAATTGTTTCCGAAATATTGAAAAAAAACAAATAATTAACCAATATGAATAAAAAGTCTTTACAAATTATTGGATTTTTTTCAGTAAAAACATATTCAATTATTTTGTTTTACTTTCTTTACTAATTCATAAAGGTAATTTACGTTTAAAATACCTCATTAACAACATATTTTTAAAATAATAGCAATCGTATAGCGCTTATGTTTACACTTTTGTTAGCTTCTATTCAATTGAAAGATTATTAAAATATGTAGCTAACATATTTACATACAAAAGAGGCTACAAAGAAAACCTCTTGATCCTCATGTTAAATCCAATATAACTAGACGATTTTTATTTAATTTTAAGATTAAGAAGCTAACGAAATGAATTCATAGATAATATATAGGCTTAAATTTTAATACAAAATTTATTTTATACTCCGCTCTATTTATTAGCTTCAGTTTGGGTTATTACTTATTCTCTAACTCCTTTCAATATTTTTTTAATTTTCATTTTAGCAAATGGAATAATCTACTTACAATTTGTATTTGGCTTTTAGATGCTAATTCCTGATGTAAAGCTTAATACTATAGATAGCTCTCTTTTTAATAGTATCATTATATAGTATTTTTATACATTATTCAATTTTTACACATTTTTTTGGAGTTTTGCTTTGCTCGTTAAGTATGGCTAATTAAAATACTATCTAATATCGTTAATGCTATTATTTTCATTTATTTTAATAAAAATAATATGGAAAAGAATTGAGAATATCTGTAAAATTTATAGTCTAAACGTATACTATCTAGCATTTTTTATATTTATAAAGTAAGTGCTTTAAATTACTTTGGAAGCTTACTTTATTTACTAAAATGATCCTCTACCTGAAGATAATCAATATGGAATTAAACTTTTTAATTACATGACTTTACATGAGTTTATCATAAAACTCTTACTACTTGCATGTAGCACTGCTCTTTTCAATGAGCAAACATTATTATAAGATATGCCTATAGAAATATTTTTCAAATTTATTTATGCACTATTGGTGATCAATGTAATTATTTTCTGTTATTTGATTTTTTTTAATATAATAAAAAGATAATGGATAAATTAAGAGATTTTAGAGTTCGATGAAATAAAATAATTTGAAGAAATTATAAATAAATCTTATATTTATAAAAACAAATAAGTTTAGCTTGTTAAACTATTTGATTTTAATTATGAAAACACTAATATCACACATTAAGAAATCATGCTTTAGATTTTTTTATTTGAGCTTGAATAATGCTAAATATTAAGTAAATTTGCTAAAAGAAAAAAAATAAAATCAATAGAAAATGACCAAAAAGTTATTTTTGATTATTAATTGACTAGTTAATCAATCTTCAATGTAGTTTAAAACAGAAAAATATTACCATAAATAAAGATAATTTAATTTAATATTTAGAGAATTGATCTATTCGATTTCTATAGGTATTTTATTTCGAACCATATTGATGTCTTAGCGAATACTAATTTAGACTAAAATAATCCAGAACTTTGTTCTTTCAAAAATTATATTCCAATATAAATTAAAGCTCAAATATCACAAATTAAAGCCTTTGAAAAATTTATCATGAATTAAATGATAATAAATCATTTATAAATTATTTACGATCTTTTTGTGAATTGAATTTCAAATAAATAAGTTTATTTGCTATTTTAATATTATAATAATTTTACTATAAAGCTTAGGTTTAAATTATTTTACTCCTTTTTAAGTTATCAATTACTACTGTTTATAAAAATTAATAAAATTATGCTGAATAGTTATTCTAGCTTGAGCTTAATTACACTCACTGTCCTAATCAATAATATTATACACTCTCTAATAAACCTAATAGTGCTTTGAATTAGTTACCTATGCAAATAATAAGGCTAATTATAAAAAAAATATAACAATTATTTTATTTTTTTATAGAAATATAGTGGTTTCATTTTTAAGGTAACCCATATATATAATTTTAGCAAATTATAATATTTGTGAAAGGTTTCATTTATTTTTCAAATATATAGAAATTTAAATAAAAAATATTAAAAAGTTATTGAAGGTATTATTATTTTAAGAGTACTCTACTTCTTAATTTCAAATTAAAGTTTATTTTTGATAGAACTAATTAAATAATTAAAATATACTAAATATGTAATATAATACTATTTAAATGTATTAAATATTATTGCCTTGAAATATAATAGCAATAATAATACAATAATTTACAATTACATGTCATTTATTTCATAAGCTATAGTAACATTTGAATAATTTTTTATTTTAATAAAATGAATATCTATCGTTATAATCAAAAGTACATAAAAAAAGATAAAAATAAATATTCTTTTAATAGTTTTAATTTATTTAAAAATAAAATTATTGACAATAAAAAATTAAATTCAAGTATGCCAAAAAACTTAAAATATTTGTGAAATTTTGTTAAAAAATTTAATATTTTTAAAAATTAAATGATTTCTTTTATTTATTTTATTAATATTAAAATGCCAAAGCAACAGCATTTATTGAAAATATATTAAATTTTAGGTTAGTTTTTTAATTTGTTTTGAAAGCTATAATATATAAGTATTAGCTCATTTACTTTTTAATTTCAAGGTATTGTTAGTATTTTCGAAGGTATTTATTTGATTTTGATATCAAAAATTAAATAAAATTAAATAATTAAATAGAATAAAAATAAAATGCAAAAATACGATTTTATTCAATAAGTAATTTCAGTTATTTTTCATATTTGAACCATTTCCACTTTTACCATATTATCATTTGCTTGATTGAGATCTTTTACTTGAAGGTCATCGGTATTAAAAGTACCATGATACACTAATGAAGGGAACAATTTCTCAAATAAACCACAGAGAATGTTAACAATATACTTTTCATATAATATGTTAACAACCATGTTTGCAATAATAATTCCTCCAAAAATATATCTCCAATAATAGGGCATTTCACTCATAGAGTTACCTTCACTATCATAAGCTATAGCTGAGATTTAAAAGAATTCGGTGAAGTCCATTTACTATGAAAATAGTGAATAAATTGAAAGAGTGATGATAGCAAATAAGAAAAAGGTAAAATAAAAATTAGTATAAAAGGGCTTTTTGTATTAGGATCCGACTGAAAAAGCAATCACTGAACAGATATATTAGAAATTCGATACCCAAAATAGGACTGCATTATCAAAGGAGTTGGAAAGTAAAACAGAAGGATCAGATTAACTCTTTA
Source organism: Tetrahymena malaccensis 436 (assembly GCA_000231845.2). Classification (NCBI taxonomy): domain Eukaryota; phylum Ciliophora; class Oligohymenophorea; order Hymenostomatida; family Tetrahymenidae; genus Tetrahymena; species Tetrahymena malaccensis. Next base: position 163,556 of record JH720036.1, on the reverse strand, counting down.
TGTTAATATCAATAGGTGAAATATACCAGCTCTAAGGAGCAATAACAGCAATTGGAATAAGGAGGAAGATAAATTAAATTATACCCAATCCTATAACAGAAAAAATGTTTTAGTAAGAAAATAGACGGTGAGAAGGTGTCTTAACAGTGAGCTTTTCAGCTGAATCTGTTAAACCTATCAAAAATGCTAATGGGATAATGATGAAGAGATCCCAATAGAGGAATTGATAATCACCAGGAACTGCACCTCTTTAGTAAAGGATAGCTGTTGTGCATGTCTAGATAATGCTGTACACAGACATAAACTTGAAACATTAAAATGAAGTTGCTAAACAACATCTCCCTTCACGTAAGATATACTCTATAATACTTATATTTTGGATCTTGCTTGTGAAGGAAGCTGCTATTGAAGCTTCAGCCTCTCCAAGTGATATACCCATGTCAGCATCTTTTAAAGCTTAGCAGTCGTTTGCACCATCTCCACACATACCGATGAAAGAGTAACCTTAAGAAATATTCTAAAATTACTAGAGGTTTCTGATCAAACTTTATTTCTAGTCTGGTTTCATACGAGCATAAACTTTTGTTTAAGAAAGTAATAAAGCAAACAACTATTTATTTTATGCTTTGATATCATTTAAAAATGTGCCAAAGAAAGCTCCTGTCATAACAAGTTAGAGCTTTTACGAAACAATATTCTCTAAAATTTTATCCACTGGAGTAGAAATACCATCAAAAGAGCTATTTGCCTTTCCATTTTCTGTAACAACATCAAGTACACTTATTTTTTAAGATTTATCAAGGATGTCGCATTGCTTAGCTACACTTAAAGAAGTTAAAGGATTATCACCTGTTACCATATGAATTTAGACTTTCTTTTCAAGCAGTAATTTAATATGAGGAATAGTCTCAGGCTTAAGCTTATTCTCAAAAACAAGGAAACCAGTAAAAATTAATGAATGTTCATAAAATAATCTTTCCTTAGCACAATCTATCTCAGAATCTTGAATAGGCTTATAGCTTAGGGCTATAACACGATAGCCTTCTTAAGTGTATTTCTAAAGCTATGAATCAAAAGATTCGGGGATTGTATTAGGGAGACAAATTGTTTTAACTTTTTCAGGTGAACCTTTTGTGACTAAATATGTTTGATTTTCGAAGGATATTAAAGAAGACATTCTTTCAACCTCAGATTCAAATTAGAATCTTTTTAATACAGAAATAACTTCTTTATTTTCTTAATTTTAGCTTAATGATCTTAAGCTAATTTCAGAAATTACTTTATTTCCATTAATTTATTTTAAAGCATAGCTATCTTCTTCAATTAAATCTGCTCCTGAATTTTCAAACATTTCAACATCAAGAGGATCTCCAGCATTCTTACCCTTATAAAGCATCAAACTATGGCAAGATGACATAATCATTCTTTAATTTTTGCTAAGTTGCTATGGAATACCTTACTCTTCAAATTTATTTTATCCTTAATCATTTAAGAAAGTGGAAACAAATTTGTAAGAAAGCTTTTCTTCTGTTAATGTACCTGTTTTATCAAAGCATATTGTTCTTACTATACCACAAATGTTTATTTTTTCTGGGTTGATGCAGTAAACTTGTCTTTTACGTAATCTTTTTAGAGAAAATGAAATACCAAATGACAAACAAGTAGGAAGAGCAGGAGGAACACTAATAGTAACTAAATCGAAGCATCTTATAACAACATCTTTAGTTTCCATTAATCCTAAATCGATTTTGTCAATAAACGTTTTTAATGCAACAAAGAACGAAATTAAAGCTACAAATCCAAGAATTAGTAAAAATTTACCAGAATCGTTCTTGAAAGAAATCTAAGAATGGGATTTAGGATACATAATAGAACGAATCAAGTTACCTTTTAGGGTCTCAAAACCTATACGTATGACAACGCATTCTAGATTGCTTGTTACTTGTTGAATAGTACTTCCACAGTATATAACATTTTACTTATTTTCATTAAATTCTTCATCATTATTACTCAATGAAGTCTTAACTATAGGTATACTTTCACCAGTAAGCATAGCTTCATTAACTACAGCGCTTCCCTTAACAACTACTAAGTCGCAAGGAGCTAATTCACCTTCACTAAGAATAACTTTATCACCAAAGCACAATTCTTAAGAATCTAAAGTCTGCTTGCTACCATTTCTGAAGATACATGAAGAACTTCTAAAAAAGCTAAATTCTCTTAATCTTGAAAAATTAAGTCTTTCTTCATATATTTTCAACATTACACTAATAGTTGAAGTACCTATAATGATGTAGGCATAAATACGATAACCTTCAAACAACCATAAAATAGTACTACCTACTTAAAATAAGTAGAAAGGAGAAAACAATTCTTCAAATGTCAATTATATTACTCCCTTATCTGGGATATCAGTATTGTTTCTGCCATTTTTTTCTCTAGTTAGCTCTATTTGTTCAGGTGTTAAGCCTTCTTTGAATAAAGAAATAATTTCATTATTTTTATAATCAAATGGAGAATCACAATAAGGAATGAATTCTCCGTTGACGTATTAATATTTGTTAAAGCGATAATCAAAAGCCTTAACTAAAGTAATTTCAGATGAAGTTTAGTTATTATTTTCAATATCCTACTTTTCATTCAATTTACTACTGCTATTCATTTTACGGTTAACCTTTACTTAAAAGAGCTTCAAGATTTGGATGTCTCCATCAGGTCCATAAATTACAACTCTATCGGCATGTTCTATCGTTGTGATTGTGAAGAAGCACTTAAATCGCCATTCTTTTATCCACCAAAACAAGAGGAAGAGTATACCTGCAGAGAAGAGATAAGAAGTTAGTTCTAAAATGACCTGCAAAATAGTTTGTTTAACAGCGTAAACTCTTGAAATGACACATTCTTCCTAAACTTTTTTAAAGAGTTAAATTTTTTAGGAATTGTCATATTTTTTCTTGAATCCAAGATCATCCTATGTGTTTTGCTATGTGATATCATCTTTTTTGTTCATAGGCTTTTTTACAAACCAACAGAATTCTACTATTAAGATTTTAAGAAATTAAGTTGTTTTCCTTTTTTTTAATTTTTTTTTTTCTTTTTAAAAAGTTTTGATTATTATTTGAGAAAACTACTAGTAAAAGTTGTATTAAATACCACCATACATTAAATGAGTAAGATTTGTCTGATGGAGATTTATGAGGTACTTTAATCTATTTCTACGATTAAACTCAACTTTTAGTCATAGGATCAACTAAAATATAAAATTTATATCTTTATACAATTATTGTTGGAAATGAATAAGACAGTAGTTAAAATATTTAACGAGTGATATAAATTTAAGAGATAAAACTAGCTGATTCTATGTATTTAAAAATTTGATTGATTTTCAATTAACCTTTAAATATCACATTTTTTACTTATTCAAAATACATATTACCTCCATGTATAAACTTTAGTGACATCAGATTACGTATTCTCCAAGATTGGTACTTTTAAAAAAGTAATCAAATAATAGTCTGAGTTTTGTATGAATGAAAATTAAATTGAAAGATATTAAGTCATTATTTGCAAACAAATATTATGCTAAAACATACTAAAAAAGAGCAATTTTCAAGATAGAAAAAAAAAAAAATTAAATTACAAGTTATTATGAATTTTACCACACGTATTCAGTCAAGTTAATTAGAAGTAAATAATCCATAAATTATTACTACTAATAAGTTGTTTTATTTTTTAAATAAGATAAGCAAAAATATCTATTTTCAAAATCGCATGTAATTTAATTTTTTATTAATGTAAATTATTTAAATTTAGAAATTCAATTATTTTTAGGTACAAAAAAGATAAATATATTCTGGTTTTTCCATCTTAAAAACATGCTATTTTTTTGAATATAAAAGAATATAATTTAAAAAGAATATATAATGTGATTGAAATATTATAAATATTAACCACACGATCTAAATAATTAAAAATCCAAATATTTTAGTACTAATAGTATTTAATAATAAAAGATTATAAAAAATGACTTTTTGGCATAGAATTTGAATATAGTATAGCTTACTGCACAGTTTTAACTTTAGATTTTCTTTAGGTTAATTACAATTTAATAAGCTATCATAACTATTCTATTTATACGTGAAATAAAGATTCTTAAAACGAGTTTACTTGAAATTTAAAATATTGCTCTGAAACATACGCATTATAATTAATTTGTAATTTAGTAACAATATAATTCTTTTATTAATTCTGATTGTGATAAGAAATGAATAATTACAAATTTAATTAATCATCTTAATTTACAATTGATTGAATAATTTACTTTTTTTAACCTTACTCTTTTTAACTATCTTAAACTAACACATTAAATCTGAGGCTAATTTTAAATAATTTAAAAGTATTTCAATTCTAATTTATAACTATTAAATTTCTTTATTTTTAGAAAATCAAATACTTTTTATCTAAATTTATAGTTTTACTTGATATTTTTTCTTTAAAAAAGTTAATAAATAAAATAAAATTATAATAATAATATTCCAAAAATTGATTAGTAAAATCATAAACAACTAATTTACTTATTTATTTTTATCAACATTTTCTTAAAAATAAAATATATAAATTGTTTCAAAATATAATAAAATTTTATTAAAATTACTAAGAACTTGATCAAGATATAATTAAACAAAGATTTAAACTCAATTGAAATGTCATAAAATTGATGAATGATAGATATGTAACAAAACATAATTATGAAATTTTAAAGACCATACATTTCATTTTATAAAAATCAAACAATTTTAAATAAAATAATAAATTTACAAATTTTTGAGTAAATTTTAAATTATTGAATTAAATTTTTATCAAAATGCAAATATTATTTTTTATTTTTTTAGGAAAAGGAATAGACATTTTTTTTATCAGGAAATGTTTAATAATTAGAATTTTATTATTGTTTCAACTTAGAATAAATTGTAAATTTCAGAAACTTTACTTAACATTTTAAATGAACTATTTTAAAACTTAATAAAAAGTTTTTAATTTATTGAATTTGAATTTATGCTTGAATAATAAATATTTATTAGATGGGAAAGCTTTAATTTATTTTATGATTTTATAAAAATAAAGTAATTATAAAAATGTTGCAGTTATTTTTTATAGTTTATATTTTATGTTTTTTAAATATAAATATTTGGTTAATTTTATTTTCATTAAAACTAACTAACAAACTAATCTATGTCATTTTAATTTTCTATTCTTCAATCATCATTTTCTTCTTCATCATAAGCCCAAAGACCAATTTTCTTTTCTCTGGCGAAATCTTATTCTTCTTACCAAGCTTGAAGTTCTTCAGGGAGGGCTACTCCATCATCTAATCTAACCAAACCCTTTTTAAGAAGTTGGAAGTTGATGGTTTAGTTCAAAGGAGTATTGGCTGCATCTTGTACAATAACATATTTTACGCCATTATCTTCATATTTGTAGGTTAAGTGGATTTTCTTGCCCCAAGCTAACTCTTTGAATGTTTCATCACTTTCTACTGCCAAGGGATGCTTATCGTGTAAGCCAACACAGTAAGCTAATCCAAGCTTGATAGCAAATGGTTGAATAGGAGCCCACTTTTCAGGTAATTTGCACATATCATCAATATGAACGCTATCATAGAAACCGTAATCAACAAAGAATACTTCATATTTGTTATCATTACGCTTCTTAACTATTTTACCTCTATAATAATTATTGTCTCCACTGAAAAGAGCTACACAAGGAGTACCAGGTTAAACAGGTTGTTAAAGTTTAGGATAAGCTTCTAAGTCAAAGTCATCAAGTTCCTTTTCCATCTTATCTAAAACAGCAATACGAGAGTTTTCTTGGATAAAGAATTCATCAGTGTTAATTAATTCGCTCAACTTGGCTTAAACGCTACCTGAAATAGCTTTAACATTTTTTTAAGCTACATCAAAATTTTAAGTACGTAAACTTTCAATATTTATTTTATTTGAACCAAACAATCCCTTCTTGGCTGCTTATACTTCTTTTTCAATAGCTTCGTATTCGCTAGTATGTTTAGCCTTACCAAAAGTAAAGCAAAGTCCCTAACTTAAGAGCTAACTTGCATAATTTTACTTATTAACCAAAACAGTAGCATGGAACTTACCCTTGTTATCCATACGTTCTAATTAGATTTCAACATCTCTCTAGAGAAGATTATTCTTAGCGAAATCTAATGCTTTGCTTGACCAAGTAGTATATTCAGGAATATTGCTATCAGGAGGTAAGCATCTAACACCACTTAAAAGGACAAGAATGGAGTAGGGTTCTTCGTTAACTCTAACTTTATAAATACCACCGCTGATGACCAATTCAACAACACCAGTCAATCTAGCTTTTCTAAATTAAATAAAAATTTTTATGATTAATTTCTGATAAAAATTTTTATCTTTCTAAGCTGAATCAGCAATAAATAAGCCTTCAAAAAATTTTTAAAAACATTCTAGATTTTTTTGTTGGAATAAAACAATCTTATTTTTTCACTTATCAGTTAATTTTTAAAAATTAATTAAAAACGATATCTTGGACATTCACTAAATTTATAGAGACACGTTTATAAAAATCTGATATAGTCTTAAAATTAAAATAAACCTATTCTATTATATATTTGTAGGCTAAAATCTAACTAAGCATTAAACATTTTTTGAAATTCTTTTGAACTTATTTTGTAATAAAGTGAGTTTATATGCTAATATTCAATGTTATACTACTTTATTAAAGGATTTGTTAAAAAATAAATAAAATATTTACGATTTCAATGAGTTGAAGTGCTCAAGAAGTTTAGGCTTATTTTTCAAACGAGAAATATCGTTGACTCTGTGGATAGGGATATTTTTGGTAGAGTGAAGACCCTTCTTTTTCTTAGCAGCTTCCTCAGATGCAGCCTTCAATTCATCGTGGTATTTAGATTTTTCTTCTTCAGTTCTGGCGAAATTGAACTCAGCATAACCTTCTTGGATTAATAAGAGCTAAAATTTAAAAAAAAAATGATTTTAACATAATTAATTAGATAAATTTAAAAAGATTGTAATGGCTTCTGATAGTCAATTTAAGGTTTGATAGTTTGAAAGGTAAAAAAGTAATTTTAAAAAAGCTACATTAATATTTTAGCCTTAGTAGAACACAGTACAGAAGTTCATTTGTTTTTCAGTAGCTTCATTTTCATCTTCCCAAGATTTAGCGACTTTAACAGTTTTTTCGTATTCAAATTTAACTTCTACTTACTAGCCAATGAGCTTCTTACGGAGGAATTCTTAAGATTCAAAAGCATAAGGCTTAGGTTGAGTGTCAGTGTTTCCAATCTTAGGAGCTCTGACATGAGTCAAGAAAAATCTTGCGATGTTATTTGTTTTAACTGATTAGATTGTGAGAGAATCACCAGAGTGAACTTCTCTGACAATACCAACAAATTCGATATTTTGAGGCTTAATGTCTTTTTTATCCTTCTTTTAATCCTTTTGGGTAGCCATTTCTTGTATTGTTATTTACTTCTTGCTTATCTTCTTAGTTTTTTAAGTGCTTTTTATTAATAATTTTCAAATTTTATATATTTTTCTTTGAAATTAACTTTTGATAGTATTGAGTTGTTGCTATTTAATAACACTGTTGTCTGTCTTATATATTTTATTTAAAATTCTTCTATCTTTATTAAACGATATCTTTAGTAATTGTTTCTCTCAAATCTTTATTTAGCGTGTAATAAATAAAAACAGTAGATCTTTTGTAATCAGTGTTTTTATTTAATGAATTTATTTAAAAAAATCCATCTAAAAATACACGCGTTGATTTATTTTTTTTATTCACTTGTCTACTTTCTATTCTTTTTTAAGAAAAGAGACAGACCTACATCAAAAACAATTCTAAATATGCCTCAAATAAATAGCACTTTCTACTATACCATATTAATTCTTAATTTTATTTTAGAGCTCATTAAAAACCCAGCTTAATTTTTCACTTCAAAGATTTTATAATATGATTTTAATGTTTAATTGTATATTTTTCATTTTCTAAGTAAATTTTAAAATTTAATTGAACACTAGCTAATAAAAAGATAATGCTAAATAAAAAATTTGATAAGTCCAAAGAGTTGATATTAATTATACAAACAAGATAAAATACATTTAATAGCTCAATTTAATAATCAGACAGTTTTTCTAATTCTTTTAAAATTTCATTTTTTACAAAATACTTTAATTTTTATTTTTAAAATATTTAAAGAAAATTAAAATTCGAAAATGTGTTTTTTAAAAATTGTTAAAAATTAAATTTAAATTAATTTCTAAAAATTAAAAAAAAATAAAAATGCTAAAACAAATACCAGAGAAAGGCTAATTATTTTTAATTTTAAACTACAAAAATATCAAAAATATCATGAAATTAATTATTATAAATATTAATATTTAAATACACGCTCCTTTTTAAACAATAATTTTCACTCTATTTTTTCGCCTTCTCTTAAAGTAATAACTTCATGACCTTTTTCTGTGATTAAAATAGTATGCTCCCATTAAGCAGATGGATTATAAGGAGAAACTACTGTCATTTAGTCAGACCACATTTGATAACGTCCTCTTCTCATAGTAAATATAGGCTCGATTGTGAAAACCATGCCAGGTTGCATAATGTAAGGATTTTCAGATCTTGTTTTCTTTTCATGGAAGACAGCTGGAGCCATATGTAATAATTCTCCAACACCGTGGCCAGTGAATAATTCACAAACAGAGAAACCATTTTGATGAGCAATAGATCTTGGTTTAAAAAATTATTAATTTAGAATATATTTTAAAGTAAAATTAAATTTAATAAGTGAAACATATGTAATCTATTTACTCACAGACTTCTCCAATTTTTCTAAATGGAGTTCCAGGTTAGCAAACTTTAATGCTTTCATATAAAGCTTTCTATGTGGTTTAAATTAACTTCATAATTTCAGGATGAACATCTCCAACAGGTACCATTAATGAATTATCTCCATGAACACCTTCAATAAAAAGAGTAACATCTAAATTTATATAATCTCCATTCTTCAAAGGTCTTGTATTAGGAATACCATGGCATACAACTTCATTAACACTAGTACATACACTCTTAGGAAAATGCATAAAACCTAATGCTGTTGGATATGCATTGTTATCAATAATAAATTTATGGCAAATCTTATCTAATTCATCTGTTGTAATTCCTTCCTTTACATGACTTGCAAGATGAGCGAGAGTTCTAGCAGCTAAATTTCCTGCAATCTTCAAACCTATATTAACAATTTTGAATGAAATTTGATAAGTAATTATTAAACAATCAAAGTATTTTTTATCAAAATTTTTTAATTTCACTCTTATATTTCATAATCTTTTAAAAAAATAAAATCCTCAATGAAATTTTTGGTTAAAATAAAACATTTAAGTTTGCTTGAGCAACTAAACGAATTTATAAATCATTTTATCTTAAAATTTTATTAATCATATAAAAAATTACGCCTTATAATGTCTTAGTTATGCACAACTGGGTTTCCATGATAAATACCAAATATAGGGTTAGGGTTACCTTTTTATAAAAATAACAAATAAAGAATCTGATTGATTATAAATAGCTCTATATAGTTGAATTTAAATTGTTGTACCTACATAGTCTGGACGCTTGATATTTTATGGAACAGAAAGTGTAGGAGTAACTTCATATTAACCCTAATAGTTAAAAAATATTAATTTTTTGAACTGCTAAAGGATAAGTAGATTTGTAAAAAAATCTTAAAAAAAACTACTTCGATAATAGGCTCAGTTTTAAAATAATCAGGAATAATAGTCTTAGAAAATTTGCTAAAGCCAGTTTGAGTTCTAGCAAAACAGAATCTAATTGTTTTTGAAAGCATTTATCTATTTATTTATTTATAAAATGATATACTATTATTTCTTATAAGATAAAAATATTTATAATTAATTTTTGGTTAAAATTTGTTTTTAACATTGTAAAAAAAGAAAAATCTTGATTAATTAATTAAGAAATCTAAAGCTAATAATACATAAATTAAGTGGCTTTGCATTAATTAAATGATGGGATTTCTGAATATCTTCTTATTAACTAATAATTAGAACAAAAACTTCTACTCATAAAATAGTAATTTTAGTAAAGTAAATTAATGATAGAAATCGATTGCTTTTATTATATATTTATTATTATTGTTTTCTTGCATAAAAACTTTCAAATAAATTTAATTTTAATTTAATCAATAAAAATATTACTATTTGTTTGCTCTCATTTATTAAATTTAAAATAATTTTTTATTTAGAGAATAATCAAAAAATATTATTTTATTTCAATTTTAAAAAATTATTTTTAAGTCTTTTTAATTTATTAATGAAGAGCAATATTTAAAAATAATCCAATTTATGTTAATAAAAATTTAAATAATTTTTATGCTATCTAAAATAATTTAAAGATAATTCAAAAATCTTAAGATTAAATAAAATGATTTAAATTGCCTCAAATTTGAAATATTTAATTCAAACAGAAATATTAATTAATGTTGTCCTTTTTAATTTGAAAATTTGTAGTTAAATTTATCAATTAATTCATATATCTTTTTTCTTAATTTTAATTGATAGGCAGGTAAGTTGGTAGATAGGTTTTTTTGCTTGTTTGATTGTTTGTTTCTTTTTTTTTTTCATAAAATGAAAATAAAAGATAATATATTTCAAATAAAAATAAAATTTAGAGTATCATCTTATATAAAACGATAGAGATTGATACTTGCTTGTTTTTTTTACATAAATGAAATAAATAAATAGCTGGATTTCATATTAATAATAATAGTTAGAAAGGGAAACAGAAAAAAAATTATAAATATATTAAATAAGAAATTTTAATTGGAAGATACACAACAGAAGCAATAAATAATAAATAATTTATAAAAAGGTATAGCAAAGAATATGATTGAAATAGAAGCAAAAACAAAACTCAAATCATCAGAAGGAGCCCATTTCTTCTTTACTTTGATTTTCTTGACTGCAAGCGGACTCATTGAAAGATAATATTCAGAACAAACATGCGGATACTAATACTCTTTACTCGTTGATCTAGTATTCTACAGTTAGATCATTAAGGGTACATATCAATTAATAACTATGGTACCAAAATATAAAAATCACGATATTATTTTGTTCTTTGAATTCCTTGACATAGCTTACTACCTTTTCCTTTTTGGATTATTTGTTTATGCCAACGTTCTCTATTTTTAAGCTGGTTTTGAAACTTGTTTAACTGATGCACCTATTATTGCATACTTCATTCAGCTATTCTTGGTTGTTACTTATTTCATATTCATAGTCTTAGTTCTTTCAATGATCACTTATCTCTTCAGATTAGCTTCTAAATCGAACGTTAGCGAGCACGATTAATTAGAAGACAATTGATTTTAGCATGATTACTTTTCTAGTTTACAACATACAAATATATATGTTTTAGTTATATTTGCTAATCAAATATAAATAAATAAATATAAATTCTTTGACTGTTATTAGCTTATATGTCCCCTTTGTTCTTTTATTCGATAAAATATTCAAGATAAAATTTAAATATATTTTTTGAGACTTTTTTAAAAATTTAAAAACAATTGCAAAAGATTTTACAAAACTTATTTTTTTGATAAAACAATTTTAGAGTATCTATCTCATAAAAACATAAATAAATAAATAAATACAAATTCATCTAAAATTGATAAAAGGCAGCTAAACAAATCCAAAGTATATTAAGAAATAAAATAGGATAGAGTTTTTGAGTATTTAAGAATGCAAAAGATCAACTAATTAAATTTGGCTATCATCACACTTAGAAGGGCATGTATAATAGCCAATATCTTGATTACTGCATTTTATGCAGTAACCAGCTTAGGCAATATATCCAAAAGCACATTGTATGCAAAATCCATTTTCTTACAAGACACAGTTATCAGGCTATTTTTTGCATACAAAATTTTAAATATAAAATCCTTCTGAGCATTAAGTACACTTTCTGAATTCAACATCACAGACTAGACAATCGCTCTAGCATTACAAGCACTAATCTTAATCATCTTTAGATTAAGTATTTAGTCCGTATCCTGGTTTACATTTAGTGCACACATTTTCTACCTAATCACATTATGAACAATTAGGATTTATACAGCTGACGCAACTGCCATTCTTTAATCTGTATCCTGAATTGCATTATAAACATTAAGTAGCACTTTAACATTTAGTACAAATCATACAGCTATCTGTTGAGCAACCCGAGGTGCAGGATTAGCAAAGACCATCTTACAAAAAATATCCATCTAGACATTATTTGCATTAAGTTCCCTTGCTTACAAACTTTAAGCAATTCGGTACTTATTATTAATAACACTTTATGTTGTTAGTATCAAGATCTAATTCTGGATAATATCTTTCATAGCAGTCTGAACAGTCTCCTGCAAACATTCTCCTACAATTACTATCAGTATTATCAACACATTATTATGTTGAAAGGTCTAAGATTTAATTTTTTGTGTCATCGCATTCTATTATGATTACAGAATTTGGGTTACTTTACTTTTTATAATTATAAAATAGTTTTTTTTACAAAAATTTAAATAAAATTTTATTTACATCTTAGATACACCTTTTACTGTAGTTTGATTTTTATGTGTTGTCTATTTTATTTGGATCACAATTTATGCAATTATATGTTGGTACATTATTAATAACGCTAACAGAAAGATAAAACCCTTCCATACATTAAGTGCATTTACACTTTCCTGTTGAGATATCTAATCTATAAGAATAAGACTAAGACTAAGGATTATGATAACAATTATCAGTTAAATCTACGTTTGTACCAGTACCATACTTATTTTCATCTTGTTTAAAAATGCAATCAGGTATTTATTGCTTAGGAGTAGTTGGAGTAACATTTGCTATGCAAATATTTCCATTAGAGACATTAGATATGTTACTATTACATGTAATACAATCAAATTCTGTTAAACAAGTTTTACAGTTTTAATGGCATTTCTGGCATTTAGAATTTTGATCTAAATAGTATCCATCCAAACACTGCAAACATTTATCTGTATTTGGTATTAATTATTTGCACCCTAAAGTATAGATACATACACCTCCAACTAAAGTATAATCTTGATTGCATTAAGAACATATATATTCAGTTAGGGATTCTCTTTGGCAGCATATTGCACAATTTTAAGGGCATTATTGGCATGTTTGAGTATTTTTATTTAAAAAATAACCACTTATACATGAGTCACAAATATTGTATGCTTAACAATAGCATAGATTACTATTTTTATAGCATGTTGAGCATTAACTTAAATCCCACAATTTCCCAGGAGTATTTTAGCATGAAGGTAAAGATGGATCTGAAACTATATTAGTTGATTATCCTTTAACAAATAATCTAATTGTTAAAAGTGAAAATATTTAAAAAAAATTGAAAAGATAAATCATATTAAAGAATTTTTTGCTGATGTATTAAAATTAGATAAATTTAATTAATATTAATTGATTTCAAAATTTATTTTGTTCGTTTTTTATCATAATTAGTTTTTCAGTAAGAATGAAATTCATAATCTTTTTACTATTTATTTTGTCTCAAAATTTTATAAATAGTACTAAAAAGTATTTAGTTTAAATCATATTTAAGCCATTTTTTTAAAACGAATTTATTTATTAAAAAGAAAATTTTAAAAACAGCAAAATATTTTAAATTTACCATTTGGTTTTTTAGAAAAAAGATAATTTCAAACGAAAACTAAACAAGCAAAACCTATTCGTGAAAAGTCTTAATTTAACTAAAAATACATAAAATTCATTTCTTATTTAAATATCACTAAATATTTTAAAATGGATATATTTATGGTTGGCTCTTAATATGATTAAGTAATAACAATTATTATATTTATCAAATAATTTTTTTTAATAATTTTATTCAAAAAAAGGAAAAGAATTAATTTCTTTCAATCAGCTTTGTAAAGAAAATTGATATTTCAACTTTTATTTAAACTGATAAATATTATTTACAAACTAAAAATTAAAATTTAATAAAGTTTATTATCTAATTGATAAATTTGCTAGAATAAATTAAGAATTTTCGAATATTCTTTTTTAGATTATTATTTTGATTACAAAGCTTTAAATATTATTAATTTATGTATATTCTTTTTGTTCTATCAATATGATAGATAGATAAATAAATATAAATTTGTCGTAGTAATTTTAATAAAAACTAAAACTTTTCACTTATCTTTAACAAAAAATATATTAAATTATTTATTGACTATTTTTTACAATACTATTTTATCAAAAAAATAATTTTTATTTGTTTAAGTGGTATTAAACAATAGTATTCTATTTATAGAATATAATATTAAAAAAAAAAGTTAAAGTAAGCAAATGAAAATGGTAAGATGTAAACCTATGAATAATTAGATGTAAAAAATTAAGATATTTTCTTTGATTTTTCTGCGAATAATAAAAGAAGTTCTCTAATAATCTTTTTTTAGTTTAATTAAGAAATCTGGTATTACCTATGTAAAACCTGATTAGTTGTAAAATAATTCCTGATTAATTATACCACTTTATTAGTAATACTTCATGCTATTATTAAAAAAATAGCTGAAAAATAAACAAATTTTAGTTTAATTTATATTTTTCTTTTTCTTAAAATTAATTTTGTCAATCTTAATTACAATTTGTTACTTTAACTTTTTATCGCATTTACATATACATAATCTAACATTAGAACAAATAAAGGTAATGGTTAATAAAAAGAAGATTATCTGATTAATTTATAATAAATTAACTAAATTAAAAATTTTTAAAATCTTTCTAAATAGTTGCATAACTTAAAAATGAAAAACTAAGCTAAATATTTACCAATTGATATCACTTTTAAGGATTTGAAATACACTGTTGCTACTAAAAATGGTGATAAAGTTATCCTTAATAATATTGAAGGAATTTGTAAAAGTGGAGAAGTCACTGCAATTTTAGGTACAATTATTATAAATTTACATAATTTTAAACAAGTTTTAAATTTAAAGGTTCTTCAGGCGCTGGTAAAACTTCTCTCTTGAATGGTCTCTGCAAGAGATTGTAAGTAGATAAAAATCACAGACTTGAAGGAAGTATCCTAGCTAATCAAAAAAAGTATACAAGCAAATCTTTTCCCAATTTTGCTTCATATGTTATGTAGGATGATATCCTTCCTGAAACTCTTACTGTGAGAGAATGCATTGCTTTTGCTGCTGACTTTAAAATAAAAGGCTCAAAAGAAGAAAAAGAAAAAAAAGTGGATGAAGTTATTAAAACTTTGAAGTTAGAAAGATGCCAAAATACACTTATTGGTGGTCACTTCATAAAAGGAGTTTCTGGAGGAGAAAGAAAGAGAACTTCTATTGGGTTTGAATTAGTCAGTAATCCACAAGTTATATTCCTTGATGAACCAACTTCTGGGCTCGATAGGTAAAAAATTAATTTTTTTTTTGCTTCAAAATTTATTTTCAAATTAGATTTATAGCCAGTTAAATAAATTTAAAAATTAAATTATTAATAGTTTTACTGCTTACATTCTCATAAATGAACTAAGAGAATATGCTCACAATACAAAAAAGACAGTCATATTCACTATCCACTAACCCTCCACTGATATTTGGCAAATGTTTGACAGAATCATCTTAATGGTTCATGGATAAATTATTTATTAAGGACCAGGAAAAGATTAAATTTTAAATTATTTTAGTAGAAATGCATTTCATTGTCCACACAATTCTAATCCAGGAGGTAATTAAAGATCATTTTATTTATTTATTTATTTATATGAAAATAATTTAAGACAAACTAGTTAGTTAAACTTTTGCAATTACAAAATTTATCTCTTAACTCATTTTAATTTTAAAATAGATTACTTTTTATCAATAATGCATTCCGAAAGCTCTACTAACGTTTAAAACTTCCCTAGATACATTGAAAACTACTAATAATAGCTTCAAGGTTTAGTTCATGAGGAAATAGAATAATCTAATATTTCAGATCTTGAAAAAAGACAACAAGTACTGAATATATTCTAATAAATTCCTTTAATTATTAAAAGATGCTTAAAGATTAATTTCCGTAACCCAATTTTAGTCAAATCTAGAACTATTTAAAGTATAATCATGGCAACTTACATCGGACTTATTTGGTTCTAGTTACCAGATGGAAAAAATGATCCTTTAAATAATGTAGATGTTCAAAATAGAGCAGGATTAATATATTTCCTTTCTGTTTCTGTTTTTATGGAGTCTGTCAATCCTTGTGTTTTAACTTTCCCAGTTGACAAAGCTACGTTTTTAAGAGAAGAAAATGCTAAACTATATGGATAATTTGCCTACTTTATAGGAAAATTTTTCGTTGATATTTTAAGTAACTTGCCACTTCCTATACTTGACACATTAATTGCCTACTTTATGACTGGTCTTAGACTTGATACTGGAGCTTTCTTCTTTTATCTTATCACTATGATTATAATGAGTATTACTGGTGTTAGCGTTGGATATTTTGTAGGTACTCTATTTAAAGATGCTAATACATCTATGTCTATGATGCCTATGATCGTTATCCCCTTTATGTTATTTTCTGGATTTTATAAAAATCGTTCAGATTATGCTAGCTGGATTGGCTGGATAGAATACCTTTCTCCATTCAAATATGCATTTTAGGCTTTGTGCATAAATGAGTTTGAAGTCACTTATTTCATTCCAAATCCAATCAAAACTTATAATTTTGAGTTTAGTAAAGGAGAAGCTTTGGGACTTTTAATTGTATATATGATTGTTGTCTCAATGATTGCCTTTTTCTTATTATCTATTTTCAAAAAAAAGTTATAATGATCTAATTACTAATAAAGCTGCTGTTTAAAATAATAAACTTAACTTACTAACACTGTATTCTTTATAAATAAATATTGTATTGCTTTTCAATTTTAACAAATTTTTATGCTTCATTTTATATAATCTCATTATATTTGAATTAATTATACCTTAATTAAAAATACAAAATCTATTTATTTTCCTTTAAATCATTAGAAGTTTATTTAAAAATATTCTATGCCTATTTTGCAAATAGAAATTGTTTAATTAAAAATAATAATTAACATGAGATTCATTATTTTTCCAAAATCATGAATAGATTACAAAAAATAAAAGAAAGTTAATTATTATATTTTATATCAAAAAGAGACAGAAAAAAAATAGTTATGAAGGCTCTTTTCTTCTAAATAATATTTTGATTAATACAATTTAATATTCCATACAATAAAATTATTAGTTATTTAATTCTTCAATTAAAATTATTTTCTATTAATACATCAAATAGTTTGATAAGATTAATAAATTTATATTAAAATTATATTTAAAAAGCATTAGAATTAATTATTTTTAACAGTAAAAATGCTACGTTCGGGAATCGAACCCGATCTTATTGCGTGGGAGGCAATTATCATACCATTAGATCAACATAGCTTTTTAAACTGTTTAGATTTTTTTTGTAAGAGCTTAAATAAAAGTTAGTAAAATTAATTACGTTACAAACTTAAATTTTATAGAAAAATATTCTTAAATGAACTATCTTTACTTAAAAATTTTGATTTGAAATAATAAATCAACTTTCGAACTTAAATAGCTTTTATTAATAACTTAATTAAAATTATGAAAAATAAAATGCAAATAAAGTTTAAGATTAATTCATATAAAAGCAACTATTGGGAATCTTGCCTGAGTCAATTGCTTAGAAGACAATAATTACCTTTCCATCCAAAAAACCATAAGATCTCTGCATTTTTCTATTTCAAGCTTAAATAAAATTGTTAAATTATTTGTTTAAAAAAAAATAATATAAGTTTAAAAAAATGCAAAAAGTTGATGAAACATGCTTATTTCACAAATGATAATAATATTAAAAATAAAATACTTAAATTAAAATTTAACAAAATTATCATAATAAAATAAATATAAAAATATTTTTGATTCATTTTAAAAAATGTTTTTAAGTATTTTTAAAAATTAAAAAGACATGATAATTTGACGCCAATACTTTTACAATACATCTAAATAAAGAAATTAATAAAACTTATAGTTTAAAAAAATTTTTTTAAAAATGCTGCGTCCGGGAATCGAACCCGAGCCGATTGCTTGGAAGGCAATAATCCTGCCACTAGACCAACGCAGCTTTTCAATTAAACTTAATTAGCTTAAATCAAATCTTTAATAATCAAACAATATTATCAATTATAATTAATATAATGTTACTATCTAATTTTTAAAAATATATTCAGAACTTTATAACATGTTAATAAATAGTTTAATTTTTAAAGCTTCTATAACTTAATAATCGTATTTTAAATTAATATAAATGTGTAGTAAAAACTTAAAAATGTTTTTATTTTAATAATCATACCTTATATTAATACTAAGGTGTTGAGTAAACTGAGTGAAGTGTTTTTTTAATATTATTTATATTTTTCTACAAAGTAATTTTATTTTTATTTTTAAAATAGTAAACATGTAAAAAATATCAAATATAAAAAATCAAATTTATTTAATTTGATGAATGAGTAAAGTAATGTAACTAAATAAATTATATAAATGATATTCATAATGAAAGTGTAATATAAATATAGTATTATAAAATCAATAATTTTAATTGATAATAATTTTATTTTAGGGTTGTCTGTCATAATTTATTTAATTAGATATGGTTGATTATGCAACTGATGTTTATACTTAGGTTTAGCATTAATGATGAGGTACTTTACCTACTATGCTTGAACTATTGACATACATTGTTGATATTATAGAAGACTTAATTCCATCATTATTTCCAATACTAAACTTATTAGAACAAGATGAAACTATTTAAGGTATATACTAGATACTATATCCTTAAATTTATATTTTTGAAGAGTCGTACTATGCTAAAAGACTATTTGTTCCTGTGTTCTTTTTGTTTATTTAATTAGTAAGTATTTTAAGTAAAATGAATTAAATCTTACATCAATCATGTTTGTATCTATAGTAGAGTTAAATTTAGCATTCACAAATGTTCCTTTCATATAAGCTCCTATTTCTACAATACCGAATAAAGCTGAAAAGTAGCCTTATGCTTACAAATTTAAATTTGATTAAGTTTAAAATACTATTTTATTGTTTTAAGTAGTAAGGGTAGTTTAGATACCAGAACCCCAGTTTACTTAAAGGTTTAATTTTAAGCTAAAACCTATGGGGCTAGGATAAATATAAGTATAATTAATACTCTTTGAATTTGTTTCATAATTATTCTATTGAGTTTTGCTATTTTAATTTGTTGTTTATGAGTTTTATAATTAAGCTAAAACAGTATTATAAGCAGATACCATCTCATTTTATTACTGCATCAAGGTTTTAACAAAATTATTTTGCATATCTGTGCTTACAAAAGAGCTCAGCTATTTTATTTATATTTTAAATTTATATATTTTTTTATTTAATTAATTTAAGTTACTCTGTTATAGAATTGCTGTATATTAGAAATACCTTATGTATCCAAATTTAAGTTATTTAAACCTTGATTGGCATCAAGTTTAAATCCAGTTGCATAATTTTAAATTAGAGTTTTGTACAAAGTATTAAATGTAGGGGTAAATATTGCTTAGGGGATCTAAGGTAGTTGTATCTTATAGTTTTGTAAGAAAGTTTACATATTGTTAACTATTGATGAAATTTATGGACCATAGTTTGTAAGGTTATCAACAACAGTATGCAATTAAGGAAGTAAATTTGATAGCTATATTAGCTATTAAGCCAAGTAATCATTTGTTATTCCAAAAACTGTGCTATTTAATTAAGCATCATCTGGTGGGTTCTATAAAATAAATTAAGAATAATTAACAAATTATTTTATTTAATATTTTACTTGATTATTTAGTGGATCATTATCTGGATAAGTTTAATTACTTAAAAATGCAGTCACTGTATTATATATGCTACCAATTTAAGATAGTATTTAAGAAGAAGTACTATTTATAATTGCAGTCTATTGATCATACTCATTTTAAACTATTGGGATAGTTTGGCTAAGAGCATTCATTACATTCAAATTAGCTTCTTAAAGTAGTTTAGGGAAACTTAAACTGTA
>JH720036.1:0-134663 GCA_000231845.2 Tetrahymena malaccensis 436 | reverse complement strand
TGTGCGTTGTAGTTGGAAATATTCATAGCGGTTTAAGATAAATTGCAGATATAGCCAGGCTCAAAGCATTGAGTTTAGTTGAATGCTTGATCAAAATAAACGATTTCATTTGTAGTGAGGTATTTTAAAATATTATAAGTGTTAGTTGAAACAGTTAAATTATTTTAAACGATATTATTGATGAAAGCCCTAAGTTTGTCTAAGCGAGAATTGAACTCAACGTATGTATTGTTATATACTGTATTCACAATATTTACGTAGGTGGGATATAAAGGCAATATAGAATCGTTGTACTTTTTGACAAATGAAGCAGTTAAATTAATTGCATTGATAGAGTACTAATATTGATTTTTATTAAAAATTGGTTAGAATAAATTTATAAAATTTGTTAAAATAGTTAATTAATGAATTAATTACGTTTTTTGTGAAATCATTAAATCCGTTCATGGTATTGTTAAGGATTTAAATGTTTTGATTTACTGTATTAGACAAGTTCTGAATGACATTATTTTAGAAAGAAGAGGTCCTATTAATTAAAGAGTTAATCAGATTAATGGCAGTCTAAACTTGATTTGAGACTTATTGAGTTACGTTTCCCATCAAATTGTAGACATTGTTTTTGACAAAGTTGAGTTATTAAACTCTTTTATCAATATTTCCATTTGAATAGATTTAAGATATGTTTTATTATTAGAGTTATTAAGATTTTCCTTAGAATTTTCCATTAAATCCTGAATAACAATTAACTTATTGTGCAGTAGAATTTTTATCGCATTCAGAATAGTAGTCAGATTACAAGTCTATTGATGCAAATTAATTTTTGAAGATATTAGATTTAATAGCCTTGCCAACAATTTGTTGATTCGAAGGTTATGACTACAGTAATCTTGCTATTGTCATAATTAAATATAAATAAAATGAAAACTGTAAAAATAAATATTTTACCTGCGTTGGAAGATATATCATGTTCATTATCATATTCCTAAACTTTATTTTGTAAATCTTGAGCTTGTTTCCAAGTTAAATTTAGTTTAAGCATTTCTTCTTAATCTTGAATTAATTTTTACAAAAATTAAGGATCTACCTAGTCTTATTGAGAAACAAATGAAATCTAGCCTTGAGATGAAACCTACATACCTTAATAGATTTATTAACTCTAATCATTTTCATCTTTGCTAGGTGATAATTTAACAGTGGATTAGACATCAGAAGATTGAAGAGCACCATTTTAGAAGCTATTAACTTAACTATAAGATGTCTGATGCTCAGTATTCTAATCATTTTAAAGATCGCTGTATGATTTACTAAATTAGCCAGCTAAATTAGAAGTAACAGTTGCTTCTAAATTAACAGTGACATTATCATTGTTTAAAACTCTTTTTGTGTATTTTTAAGTTCTTGTCTAAAGCATTCTTTTGTTACCATCGTTAGTAGATTGATAAATGTTGTAGTAATCTTTAATGACAACAGGCGACATCTATTCTAATAAATTGAGAATTATTTATTGTAAATCATATCTCATGTTAAGAGGTTTTTGAAGATATCCAATTTAGCCACTCTAAATTATCATTAAAATAAAATAATGAATATTTAAGCTAATATATTAAATCAAGTAAGTACCTTTAAAACCGAGAACCTGATAATAGGAAGATTACTCTTTAAGAAATCTTAAGGATTGATATTCTTAGATTTGAGAATCTAAATTTCTTATTCACTTAAATTTGACAATTAATTTAAGTTAGAAGAGTCAAAATGATTAACACTGTCAGTATTTGTTTTACCACTTTCTTGAGTACTATTATTATCTTAAGCTGCTGGGGGATAATCTTAGAAATCTAAAGTTGAATTCTAAGAAACAGGAATTTTAGATTCAATGAAGTATAAGATCATATCGAATTCTAATAAATAATGAAAATTAAATTATTATTTTTTAATTAGAAATGAGTGAGTGAGTACCTGTTTCATTGACGTTAAGACAGACAACACCAAATTTGTATATTGAGGGTTGAGTTAAAGTCTAACTAGAATTATCTATGTTTTAGACAATTCTATTACTAATAATCTCATAGTCATAGATTCTTTAAGTTTGAGGGACATGAATGATCTTGATTAAGTTATTTTGTTGGCCAGCCTTTTTATTTTAATTTTATTTATGTTATGAGTTAGTCTTTAATTAAATTTATATTTTACAATAATTTTAGATTCATAGTTTGAATAAGTAGCAGGGATTTGTGGAGTACCCTTTTGAGAGTTATTTTTATCAGTAATAACTTTGTAAGCAACCAAGCCACCTAATACAGCAGATATCACTAGCAATAATGATAATGAAATGATTATCTTTTATTTTCTAGTTATACCTTTCTTTTGTTGATTTTCTTCAATTTCTAATTTATCAATAATAATCAATAAATAACTGGTAAAAAATAAAGGGAAATATTTAACCTTAAATTTCTGGAAATGAGTTTTTCTATTAGTTACTGACCAGCTCAACTTTAGACTGGCGAGGGAGGTTAAACTGAGTAGTCATGCATTACTATTCAGGCATATTAGGTATCTTAGAAAGGGAACAGTTTTAAGATTCCTTTTAGAATGATTAATTGTGCGACAGCATTTTAGAATGGATAATATGATTGATTAATTTATTATGATCTTTTCTTTTTTATGTATAAGGAAAAGATTTTTTTAATTTTTCTTTTTTAATTTATTAACTTTTTAGTGATGATGTCTCTCACTTTTCTATTTAAAAGTTATTCCTACTGTCTTTGATAGTTGATTTATGGTGTTTATTAAACTACCAATAAAATTAAGCTGACTTTTTAATTTCAAACTATCTTTCATTCAAATAACTATATTTTTAAAATAAGATCAGCACACTTAATACAATCTATAAAAATTCATCAGAAAAATTAAGATTTCAGCTCATTACTGGATTCATAAATAACAAATTTTGATAATTCAATGGATATATATATATATATAATCATATGTACAATTTATGCCATTTTGAGCAATATAATAGGTGATATTTAATAATAAATATTTTCTCTATTTTTCTTTATTCTTTACTTTTACCAAAAAATAAATAAATAAACTCCATTTAAGTTAAGCAGTTTTTTTATTTCAGTATTTAAAAAATTATTTTTTATTTAAATAAAGTAACTTAAAGAATTAACCATGCTAGAATCGTTTTACCTTTTAATAAAATAATAGCCCATTCATTCTTGCTTTGAATTTGGTAGATTTAAAAGTCTGTCTTTTAGATATATAACAAGAAATACTATTCTTGAATCATCAACAGACTGTTCTTCAATTGTATTTTTAAAGTTACACTTCTAAATCATAAATACTTTATAATTGATTTGTTCACTGAATTTTAAATAGAGTTTTTTAATCATTCGCATTATTATCACTACTAAACAAGCTTTATTTTTAAGAGCATTACATAAAAGTACTATTTTAATTTTTAAAGATATTTTTACTAAATAAAAACTTACACTATGAGAAAAAATAAACAATATTTTCAAGAATGCAAATCACGAGATTTTATAATGAAATTTTTTTTTGATTATATAAATATAATAGCATTTAAGTTTGGCTATTTTCTCAACTCAGCATTCAAGTGTTAAATTATTTTTGAATTTTTTCAGATTAAAATAAAAATCTATTTTTACCCTTTTAATTAATTTGACTGAAAAAAGAAAAAAATATGTTTATTAATACTTAATTTACTTGCTGAATTGGTATTAAAGGGCTTTTAATGCTTTTTTTTCATATTTATTTTAATAAAAAATCATTTTTCATTGCTAATAAGGTGGAAGAAAATAAACATAAATAGTTTATTTAAGTTACGCACCAGATGAATATATGATCTTCTTAATATAGATTAATTTAAGGAGTATGCTTGAAAAGTAAAAAAATTAGCTTCAATCAGTGGTAATTTAATTATATAATTGGATCATCACCACACAGATTTAATTTATGATTTAAATATCATAAAAGTGTAAAAATCAAAAATAAAAGAAAACTATTTAGATCAGATATTCATAGAATATTATATTTTTTTTTTCCCGTAAATATGATTCAAGTTAATTATTGTAAAATGATTAATTTACATACATTATTGTCTTTTTTATTCTTTGTTTGTACCATGTATCTCCTTAAAGATCCCCTATTTATATGTTTTCAGATCATAATCAAAAATATAATATTTGTAAAAATATTGATACATTTTTTAAGATCAGCATAGTTCTCTTTAGATTTTTATGCAAATAAAATCATTGTGAGAAAATTAAAATTTAAAAATTATAGCCAATTCATACAAGAAGCTCACAAATCAATTGTATTATAGCTAATTAATATTATTATTGATATTTAACATTTTTCTATTTTGATTTGTGATCTCAAAAAATTGAACAAAACACTTTTATAATTTAAGTAAGCAAAAAACTTTAATTTGCATATTTATATTATAATAATTTTTTTATTCGCAAAGAATTTTACAACTTATGAAAATTAGATATTTTTGAATAAATACTGTTGAATTTAATTAACTAATTAAAATTTTTATTTTAAATATTAAGCAAAAATAGATTTTTGATGATTTTATTTCAATTTATTATAAAAATTTTAAATTTTAATAAATATTTTATCTTAAAGTAAAATAAAAATTATTTGAATATTTTATTTGAAAATTCCTTTTTATGATATCAAAGCAACTCAACAATTTTACTTAGAAAAAATAAAAAATACTCATTAAAAAAAACTTAATTTATTTATGTTTAATAAAACTTAATTTGGAGAAATTTTAATTTAAAAAAATATTTTAAATTATAAAAATGTAAAATTATATAAAATTAATATAAAAATACAAACAATTTATTCATAGTTCAATTTATTGTAATAGGTAATTATAATTTAAATCAGAAGGTTCCTTCTGCAATACGCTTTGAATAAGTATCACCTTTTAAGCTAAATGGATCAAAAAGGTCTTTTCTAACAGGCTATATTTTGAGACCCTTTATGCATTACAAAGCTTAATTTACTTTATTTGCAATAACTTATTTCCAAGTAGGATTTTGGGCTGCAACGTCAACTGATTATACAGATTTTTTGACTGAATCAGTTTAATTCAAAGGTTCGATAACTCCTCCACAGCTTTGTATATCTTGTGGCATGTAGTATTAATAGTAAATACCAACCTTAACATCAAAAGGACTGAAAGAGCCATCAAAGTAATATTTACCATGATAATTATTAAGCATTTGTAATTATACTCCTGCAGTAATGTTAGTATCAAGGAAAGTACCTTAAGCATAGCCACCAGCTTATGCAATCAAAATAGAAGCTGAAATATCACCAGTGACTATAACCTTAGTATTTACTTAAGATACAAGGTCGAGAGTGGCATTTTTAAAAGTAAAGCTCATTTAAATACCTGTATTCCAGCTAGCTGAGAGCTTGAGTTGGATAGCAATACCAACAGGAGTTGGGTAGGTAAATAAATATTGGATAGGGATGTTAATATTTGGGAATTAAAAGCTTTATTAGAAATCAGCAGTAGCTATTAATTAAGTAATTAATTACTTGTAAATCTTTTTAACATCAACTTCCTAACCAGAAATAACTTAGTTGTAGGTTTATAATAGATCATTGCTTAAGAGTTGAGTTGCTGATGCAGTTAAAGCAGAGGAAGCTTGTAAAGCGACAGGTTGATTGACTTAGGTTTCAACAGCATTTAATACAACTACTTCTGATTATTGTTTAGTGCTTTAGATAAATTTAGTGACGTACTATCCGATAAGGCCTGTGTCGATATTGTTATTAACAACTGTAATTTTAATTTCGTTAGCAAATGAGAGAGTGCTTTAGTACAAAGTTTTGAGATCAACAACAAATTATTTAAATTTGTTAGGAATGTTCTAAATTTGTTGTACCTTGTTAGTAATATTATTGAACTTAGTGTTCATTAAAGTTCTGACACCAGAAATAGAATCTTCGATATCGTTAAAAAGGGGCTTTTGATATGATTTAGGATCATCTTCAGGATAGGAGTTAATGTTGAGGAAAGAGATAACATCTTAATAAACAACTTTTGCTTGAGAAAGAAGAACCTTAGAGTCATTAAGTAAATCGTTTTTCCATGACATTAAATCAGAGTAAATCTTTATACCAATATTTTTTAATTGATCAGCAGTCTTGAGAGCATCATCCTTGATTTGTACAGCCATGTTGACAGGTAAATTTAATAGATTTACAGTTAAATCAATAGAAATTCTCTTGACATCAGAAGCCTTGATATTTTTAATTTATTCTGATAAGTCAGTAATGTTCTTCTTTAATATCATAACATCTTAGTAAACTTCAGTACCAAAACCAATAATGCTGTTGAGTTCAGCTTTAATGTTATCAATTTTTTATTGATCTTCAGCAGTTGTGTTAGCATTAATTTGCAAAGCTTCTATCTATCCGATAATAGTATTCTTGGTAGTGTCAAGAGTTTACTTCAAACCATCTTTAAGCTAGTTAACAAGTTGAGTGTTATTAGCAACAGATTTGACTGCATCTGAAATAGCTTGCTTGATTAACCCGTTTCCATTTAACTAGGTAAGGATAGTGCTTAATTGATCAGAAATATTGAATCCTTAAGTTGCATTGTTTAATGGTAAGTTAAGATTAGTAAGATTAACATTGTTTGTAATGTTTTAGACAACGGAATTAATGTTTTAGTTAATAAATTAGTCAATCAAGGTAGAGTTTTAGAATATCTTATCAGCATTGTCAAGGATAGCATTTTCAATAATATTCATAGCTTCAGTGGCAGGCTTTTCAATAACTTAAGCTATAATTTAAGTATGGTGATCAAGAAGGAATTTAACTTCATCCTTAATAGCTTAGCTAATGCTTCCATTTTTTTTAGCTTAATCAACGAAACTCTTGATTTTTGCATATTTGTCATCATAGAAACTCTTAATGTCCATAATTTATTACTTCAATGCAGGGTTTTTGGCTTCGAGATAAGCAAAAGTTCTATTAGTGAGAGTGTTCAAGGGATCTTAGAGAAGTTAATTTACTGAATTCAAAGTTACTTAGATCAATTATTCGATTTACTTAATTTATGCGATTATATTAAGAGAATCTCCTTGGACAATTGACTTGTATTAGCTTAAGATAGGATTTTAGTCAACGCTAATAGTGTAATCAACCTTGTTAAGAATATCATCAAGAGCAAAGGAAACTGCATCAATATTCTTTTGGATTGAGTCAGAGACAACAAAGATTTTATCATTTAGAATGTTGGTAATGTATTAGTAAATTTTTAAGACCTTAGAAATATTGACAGTAGTGTTCTTTTCAAGAATTTTCATGCTATCTCCATTAAAGTAGCTGTATAATCCGACATTGCAGATATCTCCTGAAGTTGTAGCATCTGAGCATTCAGATTTTAAATCAGCACCGAATTCCATAGATGCGTAAGTCTTTCTAAAAATAGGCTTGGTGATTGAAGAGCTATATGATTTGGCTTATTGCAAAACTCTCAAATTATGAGATTCTTCATTAACTAAGCTAGAAGCCTATTTATTTTGATTAAAAACTGAATTATAGTTTGCAATAGCTTAATCCCAAGTCATTTCTAATACACTCATGTTTTCTTGGTCTTCAACAAGAGTTTTTAAGAAGGACTAATCCATAACATCTTCTTGGCTAACGAAGTTGATGATACAATTTGAGTTCATAGATAACTTAGAGAAAAGAGGTTGAGAGTTATCATTTTAATCAACTAAATCATCCTCTAATGAGAACTTAGAAGAAACTTGACTTGTAGAGAGAGCTCCGTTCATGATACTTGAGGTCTATTTATAGTCAGCATGAGTACGAGTTTTGTTATCATTTCTTTCATCAAAAGTTTGATATTGCTTTGAAGCGTTAATTACTCCGCTATCTTAAATTTTAGCATCGTAAACAGGTTCGACTAATTTATTATTCAAGATTCTTTCTTGGTTTTTTAAACTTGAGCTAGAGAGCAATCTCTTACCTTGAGAAACATTGTAGAAATCTTTAAGAACAATAGGAGAAATTTATTCAAGAATATTTAAGTAAATTTAGTGGAGATCATATCTTATTCTAAGAGGTTATTAAACATAAGATATGGCACCGTTCTTGAGCATGGTGAATCTAATTATGGGTAAACTAGAAGCGTAAAATTGATCAGCAGAAATACCTTAAGAATTAAGGATATCAATTTCTTTTTGTGTAAGGAAGCCATATTCATTTTCAAGGTCTTCTTATTTTTCATTTTGTGAATGTTAATCATCGTTATTCAAGAATCTTCTCTAATATTCCTTTACGCTAGGATAACCTTTCAAAGTTGATTATTCATTTTCCTAGTTACCGACAAGCTTTGATTCAATGAAGTAAAGAAGCATATCGAAAGCTTTAATTAAAATAATTTATTTTTAATAAATAAATTAATGAAAAAATAATTACAAGAATCAGTGACGTCTAAGCAAACAAGACCAAATTTGTGACTAATATTTGATTTTGTTTCAGATTACTTATCAGCGCTTTAAGCAGTAATTTGATTGTTGGTTAACACGTATTCGTAGATCTTTTGACTTTAAGGGACATGAATGATTTCAACCAAGTTGTTTTCTTGACCAATCTATTTGGATTAAAATAATTTAATATTTATTTAATTAAAACAATAATTTAGTTTACCTTAATTTGTTTTTGGTATTAAGGATAAGTAGAAGGGACTTGAGGACCACTGGTTTATTATGAAATGATGAAATAGGCAGCAAGACCACCACCAATCATTGCAACAGCAAGCAAAACAGCCAATCCAATAAAGTATTTTTATCTCTTAGTAAGGGGTTTCTTCTCATTTGCATCAAGAAATACTGTAGAAGGTCCATTTGCAGGCTATTAAGGTTAGTCAAGGTCAGCCAAACTTTCAGGAATGTTTGCAAGACTTGATTTAGGAATAGGCTTGTGCTTAAAGTCATTGTTAGCAAACTATTGATGGGTATCATCGTTACCCATCTGTGGATTCTTTTCAAAAGATTGATTTGCAGAAAGCATTTTTATGCTAATTGATTACTTTATTTATTTTATTTTAATTTATTTATTATATCCAATTAGTTACTTTTGATATGCAATTTAAAGATAAGCGCTGGCCGATTTAGTTATTGCTTTTTTCTATTAATAATTTGATTAATCTTTATTTACTCATACTACATAAACTATATTATGAACAGTATTTTAAGGTTATTAATACACAGTACATTAAATAGAAATTAAATTAATAGTACCCAGGAATCTAATTAAGAAAATGAATCTAATGTCGCTCTAACTGGACAGATTTATACTATACTGATTGTAAATGAAAAAAGAGTAAACTTTCATTATGAAGTGTTTAAGCTTTAGTTAGATAGGAATTTTATAATTAGTAGTACATATTAGTGGTATATGGAATTAAATTATTAAAATACATCAGATCAATTCTAAAAAGTCCAATAACTTTGCCTTTTCATTTTAATGGTCCAAAATAAATTTCAACTTATTTTTATTAATTTGATTGTTGCAGAGGATATAAAATTAAAATTTTCAATTTTTAATTTGATTTATTTTATACTTTTGTTATTAAAAAACTATGTCTAAATAAATTCTCAATTCATTTTGTTAATCATTTATTCATATTTTAGCTAAAGATAAAAAGAAAATTATTTTTATGTAAATAGAAGCTTGAAATTAGTATTATTTGACAAAAATACAAAAGTCAGTGTATGTTACAAAAAGAATGACGCAGAAGTTGGAAAAATGGATTGTACTATAAATTAAAACCATAAATACTTTTTATTTAAAGATTAATGGATTAAAAATGCAAATGTACTATTCAATAAATGTTTACCACAATATTTATTTAATATTTCATTTGGTTTGATAACTAATCACTAATTAATTATTTATTTGAGTGTTAATTAATTAATTAATTAATTAATTAATAATTATTTAAAGTCATTGGTTATTTAACCTAACCTTATTTTTCCATTTTTCCAGTCAACTCAAAAAGCAAATAGATTTATTTTATTTTGCTAGATTTAAGCAGAATACTCAAAAATATTTTACTAAATTAAAGGTTTTTTCTATTTTTCTTCTACAAATATGTTTTAATAATAAATCTAAAACAAAAATGAAGATTCGGCTAAATCTAAAAACTTGTTTGCATTAAGAGACAAATAATTTATCTAAAATATTAATTCAAAATATCATAGATTCAATTAAAAATTATGTAATCTTTTTTTTTGTTAATTAAATGGTCTAATGAAAGGAGTTCTAAATACCACATGATTACCTAGAAATAATATATTGAGTTTAATAAATTATGTAAGTGGTATGATAATTAATATTTACATCATATGCAATAATATTATGCAATTGAAGAGTAATTGTCTATTTTAATAAAATGAAATATAATAAATTTTTATTCTCGAAAATATTTGGCTTCTTAAAATAAATAAAATGAATTATCACAAAAATACAAATAATCACAAAAGTAAGATTTTTTGTTAAAAATAAAAAATAATTAAGTTAAATTACACAATGATTTATTTCTATTTACATTTAGTTTATAAGAATTTAAAGCCATTAAAGAATATGTTTCTAGATTTATTCTTTCATTTATTAATTTTTTAATCTTATATTACCAATTTGGTGGGAATATTTTAAGAACAAAAACAAAAAAGAAAAAATGTGCTTAAAACAGCTTTAAAAATATTCTTTTAGATTCTAAATTAGAATAAAATAAAGCTAACAATATTAAATTAATTAATAAATCTATAAAAAGTAAATATTTCTATTTTAACTTTTTAATTTTTGATCTAATAAATTTGTTCATTTCAAAAATTTAATGAATAAATTTAGTATTGCCTTATAATTCAACCTTCTGTTTATTTCTTTTTAAATATAATTTAAACTACCCTGATATGCATTTAGATGGATAAAAAAAATGCGTTAAAATATACAAAAGATTATTTAATAACAAAGATCAATTTAATAATCAATACTAAACTGTAAAAGCATTTAAAAAATTTATTAATTTAACATCATTATTAAATATTAATTAAATGTGATATTTTAATTTTCATTTTATTTAATAAATATTTTTTAGAATCAATTTGTCTATATTTATTTTATTTGATAATTTTAACATAAAAAAGAAAACAAATAATCTTAAATGTTATTAATTAGTTAATTAAAAATAATTTTAATATAATTTTTTTGCTTACATTTTTATTTCAATAATTAATAAAAATTCTGTTATTTCATTATTTCTTTTTGAATATCTTACTAAAAATGTTAATATTATTATACTTAAAAATATGGTTTTTTGTTTTTAGCAAATAATTGAAAATTAAGAAAATTTGAAAATTTATTAAAAAAATTCATAATATAAAGTTTCTTAATATTTAAATATATGGTAATATTAATTTAATGCAGCTTTTCGATTCTTCATCGTATTAATTTTTTTTAATTACATAAAATTTATAAGATAGAGTATTCCAAGTATAGAATATCATAAAATCTTACATTTAAATATGAAACAAATATTAATATTATTTTATTTTAAAAAAGTATTTTTGTTTTCAGCAAATGGTTGATAATTAAGAAAACATGAAGATTATTTATTTAGTAATGTATATTTTTTGTTTCTCAATATTTCAAAATAAGGTAATAAAATTTTATGCAACTCTGCAATTATTGTTCATATTAGATTTTTTCTTAATTACATAAAATTTATATGATATTCAAAGTATAGGATTTCAAAAATCCTTTGATTAAAAATATTTTAAGGATAAAATAATATAAATTTATGCTATTAAAAAAATCAAAAGAAAATGATTTATCATTTGGAAATACTGTTTTATGTTTATAAAATTTTTGAAATTTAATATTTTATTAATGATATATTTAGGAAACAAAAATAAATTTTATTTAATATAAGTTAAATGTAAAATAATCAAGTTCTTAAAACAAATTAAAGTATGTTTAAAAATAAATTGATTTTAAAATCAGAAAATTTTTATTTTTTTAGAATAAAAGCCTAAAGTTATATATTTTTAGACTCTAATTTTAATTTACTTTTACAATTTTTTAAAGGTGACAAAAAAAATTAATAAAATTTAGAACAAAAAATGGTAACACATGAATCATAAAAACTTATAGTAGACACTAATTAAAAACCATACAATTGGTAATTATCTTAAAATATGAAGGTATTATATACTCATATTGGTAAGTACTCATTTTTATATAAAATAAAAAGTTTTTTATTTATGATTTTGTAAATTAAAGGCAAATTTCCTACGACTTATTTTTTAAATTTTATAAACGTCTTCATTTATTTGATGGAAAATTTAAATAAAGAATTTTATTTTAGATGGTAAGTGTTTTGTTTAGATGTTTAAAACTAGTATATATAAACTCAATTAAATAAATATTCTAATATTTATCCTTTAATTTTTTAAATATTCAAAAAATCAAC
Organism: Tetrahymena malaccensis 436; assembly: GCA_000231845.2. Lineage (NCBI taxonomy): Eukaryota > Ciliophora > Oligohymenophorea > Hymenostomatida > Tetrahymenidae > Tetrahymena > Tetrahymena malaccensis. The sequence continues at coordinate 122,122 of JH720036.1, read as the reverse complement.
AATATTTATTAGAATATCTTAATTATTTAAAATGATAAAAACAAATAAAAACTTATTTTTTTCAATAGAAAATATTTACAATAGAAAATTTTGATTTACTGTTTTATTTATTTTTAATAGTTGATAAACTATTTTAACATATCCCATTTTTATTTTAAGGAGTTAATTTAATTCTTTTGCTGTAATAGAAACGATATGAAATACTAAAGAAATTATGATCAGATACGCATATTTAGTTAGCAATTAGTAATTTAACTCAGTGTCTAATACAATAAATAATATGTCTCAATTAAATTTGTTTCATAGAGACGCCTTAATTATTCGATGATATATTGTCATGTATTTTTAAACATTGCAAGCTAATTTTTGAAAAGACTTATTCTAAATTAAATGTTACTTAGTAAATTTCTTGAATTTTTCTTTGGAGAAAAAAATATTATTTAATTAATATAGATAATAACAAATATTAATTCAGTTTAATCTTAGTATTTATTTATTTGATATTAATTAAATACAATTTTTAATATAAAAGAAATGATTAGCGAATCAATTGAAAACATAAATAATAAAATGATGCTTTAAAAAATACATGAGAGCTAAGAATCTCTAGCTACTATTTCTTGCAAAATCTGCACATAAGGGATATTAGATTAACTTAATTTCCTAGAATAAAATCATCTGAATGAAGAGACCGAGCATTTTTAGTCTATGACTTCAAACACCATCGAAAACATAAGGTCCAAGTTATAAAAGCAAGAAATCTAACTTTAAAATAAAGATGGTAAATATATCTTTTGTTATGAAATTAAAAGCTCTGAAAGCGAATTAGAAAATGAAAAAACTAATGAAATACTTAACTTTTTTTATTAATTAATTTCAGGATAACAGAAGGTTACCACTTTTGGAAGCTCTAACTCAAATAATGCTAATAATACTTAAGAAATGAATGAATCAAATTGTTCTACTAACCTATTAACTTCTTCAATAAATTATAACAATCAACAACAATATAAAAAGTAGATTTCCTAAAACCCTACTAACTCATAATTTAAAAAAGAGGAAATTGACGAGCCTAAAATATTTATATAATACGAAGAAAATAAAGATTTTGATCTGTTTTCATTCAGTCCTTTAAAAATGAGGAATCTTAAATCAGAAATATAATAAAAATAATAAAATAATTTATTCGAAAACAATAACTTCTTGATAAAAGAATAGAATTTATTAATGCTCAACTAAGTTGTGGAATAAGCAGAAAGTATTGAAATTGATTTAAGCGACAGGGAAGATGATTTTGGCCACGATTTTAATGGATTTAAGCTATAAAAACAAGACAGTCACAATTTAAATTTTGAACTCCCTTTAATTGTTTAGCCTTGCTAATTAGAATAAAACAAATAATAAGTATTGGATAATTTATTATCTCAAGAAATTGATATTTCGCATAATAGTTAAAATATTTCGAATATTTCTTAATAATCTGTTGGGGATGATAATATGATAAAGTGCTATTCTTAAAACAACCTTAATATTTAAAATAAAGAAATTCCTTCTCTTAAGAGGTAAAGCTCCGAACCTTTGACTTAAAGCATCTACAAAGATTAATTAATTTCATCTAATAGCTCAATAAGCTAAAAATGCTCGAATAAAAAGAAGATGTAAAAATGCAAAATTGATAGAAAGTAAAATAAAAAAAATCAAAATTAGGAAACCTTAACTTCATCTTTATCTATTCCATCAGAAAAATAAGCTCATAATATTTCGTCCACAAAATAATAAAATTTGTTATATCGTAGAATTGGAAAATTATTTTTTAGATATTTAAAACTAAAAAGAGACAGCTGCCTCTTAAAGAGCGATAAGAGTGGCGCACTTCTTTATAAATAATACAAAGATTTATTTAAGAATACCTTCAATAACATAAAATAAAAGTAAAATTTTGACAGCTTTTTGTAAGAATAGTCTGAGAATGAAAAAATATAAGGATTGTAATCTTAATTCTTAGAATTTCTAGATTCAAAGATTGATTAAAGTTGTAAAATAGACTAGGATAATGCTATATAAGTGACTGTATTAGAGTTTTAGAAAATAAAAGATTTATTTTTAAAATCATAAACCAAGTCTTTAAAATCTCCTAAGAGCAAATGATTAAAATTATTTAATGTTAAACACTTAAAATAGCTGTTAAAGTTGCTTAATTCTTTTTTGATTTTTTTCATTTCTAAAAATGAATAATTAATCAAATAAGATGTAATTTAATTTGACTAATCAGCTTAATGAACAAAGGAAAAATTTAAAACAAATTTAGATAATTTTGGATATTAAAAACTGTAAAAAATTTAAACAATAACTAACCATTTTATTTTTTAAACAACCTGCTATAATTTTTAAAAAAAACAAGAAAATTATTTTATCTTAATACAAATAAGATAAAGTCATTTTCATTCCATCAATTCCTTATCTCCTAGTTACATATAATAATTATATAAAATTAATATAAAATTTTTATATACCTGCAAATTTATATACATACTAAACCTATAAATTAATATATATAAAAAATTATAAAAAAACAAATCACTCATACTCTAAAGCATAATAAAATTGTTATTTGATTTTATTTTTTGTTTCTGAAAATAATAACTATATCATCCTTTTGAATTAAATTTTCAAAAAGAGAGATATCAAGTAAGATAATTCTTTTGGTTTCATCAGAATAACTTCTTTCAGAAGATTAATTAATTTTCTTACATTCATTTAATTCTAATACTGATTAAAATTTATTCTTAATATATAATCTCATAGACACTTTAGTTCAGACTAATTAGCTATTTTAATAGATAAATAAAAATCCAAATTTTTTTAAATTGAGAAATTAATTTAAATAAAAAGACTTTGGTTTTTTTTAATTAAGAGAAAACATAAGATATTTATTTAATTTATACGTAATAATATAACTGGTACTTTTAATACCTTAAATTAATTGAATAAAAATAGTAATTAATTAATTAACTATTTTAGGAATAATTTTTAATAGTAATAATAATTTTTATGATCATTTATTTATTTGTTTGCTGATTTAGTTTTTTTGACTTATCAAAATATTTAGGTATCAGTAAATATATAAAAAAGTATAGCTTAGTTTAGCTCATACCAAATATTTTAATTCAAGCCAATAGTTATTAAATACAAAACTTTATATAAGGATTTATCGATTGAGTTATTTGTGATAGTTCAGTTTTTGTAAAAGCTGTTAATAATTTGTATCAAAAAAGAATGTTTTTATTGTCAGAATATTTTGAAGATAAGAGAGCTAAAGATATGTTTTGAGTTGCTTATTATTACTATTAGTTTTAATTAAAAGTTCTATTAAATGATTAATGGGATGATGTATTTCTAGTAGTCTTTGAGAATATTTCTTCAGTATTTGTTGCCAATTAAGATCTTCTGATTCTAAGCATGCTCATTGAGGAAGAACTCGTTTCTTATGTAATTAAATGATTATCATTAATTTGAGGTTATCCATTATGAGCAACAGCGTTTTTATTTAATGCTGAAACTCTTTTCCTAAATTACTCTAAACCAATGGTCTTTGATTCTTCTTTTACTTCAGGATTTTTGTAAAAATTTTGTAAAGTTTTATACCCTTGCTAAGGGACTTGTTTAAGTTAAGAATTAGATCTCATTTGCTTGATATTTTGCTAAGAAATATTAAGATTCTTAAAGATTTAATCTTGGTTTGATACATGTAGGACTGAGTTAAAATATGTATGGTGCTCTAACTTTGTTATAGGGCGTATTTTATGAGGTGCAATTTCTTTCTTAACTATCCTGCTCGAAAGTGGTTTTTTAGCATATCTTTGCTCATCAAATGCAGAAGATATATTTGTTGGTTATGGTGAAAGCAATAATGATCTTCTTGCATGCTAAGTATCTTTACTGCTGCTTAATTAACTCTTTCTCTATTAACAGTTGTTTTTAATTTATTTCTCGAAATTGAATTCAGAGATAGGAACTTCTTCAATTATGATATCGTTTTTGATTTCTGTAGTATGCTCTTTGTTGTTGGCTTGCTGACTATTCTGCTTTGTTGTCTGTATGCTACTAAAATTTTGAATACTTGATAATGCTGTAAAGGATGGGACACTAAATGCTCCAAGCTAATTTTTATAGTTATTATTTGTTGAAGTGGAACTTTAACTAAACACATTTTAGGATGGGGTTACACATGTATGAGAATTATTTAATTAAATTTAAGATGCTGAAAATTCTGATGGGTTATTCAAAGCAACTTAGCTCCTAGAGCTTGATCTAATATGAAAGTGATTTTTAGCCTATGAAGTTTTAACTTATCTGTGAGCTATAGTGTTGCTACCGCTGGAGATAGCGATTAAAGGACGGGATTTAGGGGATGTGAAATTGCTTACAGAATGAGAATTTCCTATTTCTTCATGGAAAAGTCCTGTCCCTGCTATCTTTAATATTTTTTTAGAGGAATTTTATACTCTCATTTTTTAAGGGCTGCTCTCTTCTTGATTGTTTTAAGAAGGAGTTAATGTCTTTTAAAAGTTATAAATTTAATAAGTTGGTTGAGGGGTTTTAGATTTTTATAAGGCTTCATTTTGTTCTTTTATTTATTTGAGCTGCTTTTAAACTAAGCTATTTTTGCTTAAATTTAAAATTAGCTTATCTGTTTTAGTGATCGATTTGCTCTACAATTACATTACTTTTTCTTTGGTGTTTTCATCACTGCTGCCTTAATCATTCAATAAAATATTTGTTTAGCTTTGCCCTTTTGACTATATCTTAGGAGGTTCTAAGAGTTAGTATTCTTCTTTTTCTATAGGCTTGTCATCTATTTCAAAAAGGTTTGTGAATGATTTTATTTGAATGGTTCTTGCTGACTTTTGAATGTATTCATCTAAACTATTATCAAGAGTTGTTATCATTTTATTAGAAGCTCTTCTGATCTTTTAATTGATAAATTATTAAAATTTGTTTTTAAACATAAAGAATTACATCTATTTTAGGGGTTATCGATTTAGGAATTTATTTTAGCTCAGTGTTCATTTTAAGATCATCTAATGTTTACACTTGATTATATCTAAAAGATTTACGATGGTCTTTTTAAGGGAAGATAGGTTAAATTAAATTGGGATTGGCATGGTTTACAGTCATTTCTTAATTTTATTTATGCATCTAATTGATTTTATCGTGTATCCTATAAAACACTTTCTTTTATTATTCGAGATTTTTAACTCTGTTATATTCCTAAATATCACTATCACTGATCTCTTCAGATTCGTCTTCGAAATTTAAAGTGCTACCTTTATTTTTAGTATCATCAGCCAACTTTTCTTTGTCATTTTAATCTTAAAATCTTTTCGAAAAGTTTAATTTTTGTTTCTTTAAAAGAACTTTTTTCAGCTCTTCCTTTTGAATTTCAAGCTCTTTCTTTTTTTTGTCTTTTTCCAGGAATTCATTTAAATTTGAAATATCCTTTTGAGGTATTTGCATTTTAATGGCATTTTTTAAACGCTCTGATTTCAATTCCTCTTTGAAATCTACTGACTACTTGAATCTATCAAAAATATTGTATCCTAGCACTTGATGAAGTCTCTGAATATTATTAAAAAATCAAATTAATTTATTTAATAAATAAAATTCTAATTTATTACCCTCTTTTCAATTGCATAGACCTCAGCTCCTTATCCTTTGCAAATAGCTTTTGCTTCTCTTTTGCTTAAGTTTTTAACAATTTCTTCTTCTCCAAAATAACTATTTTAACCAAGAATTTTTACAGTGTGAAGTTTATTAACATCTATTTTAGCTTTTTTCATTCTGAGATCTTTTAAATCTTTGGTGTCATCATATTCCTAGATTTATATATTATTTTAATATAACAAATATTATATTTCAAAAGTATTTACCTAATCGTTATCTATGCTATATTACTTGACCAATTCTTGAGGGTTGCTGTATCTAGACTGTAGCTCTACTTCTCCTTCTTTAATCAAGAAAAAAAAATTTGAATTTTCACCCTCTTCATAAATATTTTGTCTTCCATTAACTTTGATAACTTTAAACTGTTAAATCAGCTGTAAAACCCTTTTAGTAGAGAGAGTGCTGAAGAATTCAAAGCTCTTGATAAACTCTATCTTTTCTCTGATGGTATTTTGCTTCATATATGAAATAGTTTTATCAAATCCCTCTTTATCTAAAACCAATAAATCACAATCTTCTTTAGCAACAAGTGTAGCAGAACTAGTAATATTTTAATTAAATTTTAGATATATTTTAATATTAGCTAAGCTAATCTAAAAATTAAGTATTAAATAAATAGAGTATTTTTTACCGATTTTGCTAAGTCATCAAAGCAATTTCACCAAAACTATCTCCTGGCAAAAAGGTTTTGACTAATATGAAACCTGGAAATTATTGCTTTAAGAATTCAGTATCAGATAAAACATCATTCTGTTTTTCTTCTTCTTCAAACATTTCTTCAAGCTACTTTGTAGTTGATCTCATTCTAATATTTAAAAATGTAATTTAATGCTTGTTAACTTTCAAATTCATTTTGATGCTGCTTACAATTATCTGCCAGTAGTCTTTTTTTGTTTTTTTAATCTAGCTTAGCTTCTAATGATATCTACAAAGCTTAAAACATTATGCTCAATTTTAATTTTTTTATTTACACTCTGAACTATGTTATTCAAAAAATCACGAGCAGTAGATTCTGCTTTACTCTCATTATCTTTTTTTTCTATTTCTTTTAATGGTTCATGTTTCTTGATTTGTTCAATTTTTTTGTATGTAGGATCAGGAACGAGGCAAAATGCAGCGCCTTTTTTGAAAAATGTTTAGAAATTAATGAAATCGAAAGTAAATACTTGAAAAATAAATCATATAATTAATTAAGTTTAATTTACCCTTAATGACTGTAAAGAATTCAGTTCCTTTTTCACCTTTAAATTTAATTAAAACAAAAACTTATTTAATTTTCAGTCGCACATTTTTAATTTTGATTGAATAAATTTTAAAAATCTTTTAATGGAACCAAATTATTAACTCTTTAAAATAAGACAAGCACAGATATTTTCCATTAAAATAATTTTTAATTGATGCAGGATTATTAATTAATAAATTGCGTGCAGTTGTAAATATAAATTTCATGTAAATTATATGTTTTACCATAGTTAAATATAGTTTACTGCTTATTGAAATGTCTATATTATAGTGCTTGAACGATTCTTTTAAATTATGAGTGATCTTTTGTTTCTTATTACACATTAGAACTAGAGAAAAAGGGAAGATTTTTTACTAGATTGTTCAAAAAATTGACTTCCAATTCATTTTTAATTTTCTTTCTGAGAATGTATATAGCAACCTAAATATTTTTAATTAACAAACTAAGCATATTTTTTATTATTTATTTCATTTTATTAAGTTAAATTCATAAACTAATTGCATCAACTAATTATTTAATTTTTTACATTTTAGTTTTCTTCAAACTTTAAATCGATCACATCCTGCTTTAAAATATCCATCAAAAGCTTATCTCTATCATTTAATTTATAATTATCTTTATCGTTAATTTTTAAGCCTTCTTTTTCGCTTTGCTTGAAACTATTTACAGATCTGATTAACAGGAGTAGCCTATCAGTATTAAGGCTTCCTCTTTTCAAATAATTTTTGTTAATCTCTTGTATTTAATTGATCGTAGCTTGCTTTGGTTATATGTTATCAATACCTATGGTCCTCTCTGTAACTGTATAGCTTGTTTCGGTAAATGACTAATGATGCTTATCGTCATCTAATTCTTCAGGAATATGATTCAATGAAGTAATCATTTTTTTATGAATTTATGTAATTTTATGTTTATTTCCTTCTACTTTGATAACAAATTAATATTCACTGGAAAGCTTCTTTGATTTTCACAAGCAATTAATTAATTTATGGGTTATTTATTCTACGGACGTATAAAAAAATATATACTTGTTTGAATATATTTTGTTTTGTTTTAATTATTTATTTATTATTTAGGGTCATTTCTTCTCACAAATTTTGATCGAGTAAATATGATGAGTATAACTTTTTTTAGTGATCAATAACTCTAATAGTTCTAGATATATCAGCAAAGCTATTTAAGAAATCAATTCAAGAAGATATCCAATATTTTACAAAAATTGTAATATTCATTTTATTAGCAAGTAAAAATTCCTTAAAATTGACTTAACGATATGAATTTAGTTGAATTATAAAATAACTTAAAATCTAATTTTAAATTGGGTCTTAATTATTTTACATAAAAATCTTTTTAGCCTAGTAAAAACATAAATTAATATTTAACAAAAAGAAGTTTTTTATTTATTAAAATAGATAGTTTCCAAAATACCAAAACACAAAAATATATCGCTTATCCTCAATTCTATTTCTTTAAACGCAAACGTATCTGTGACATTTTGTTTTGAGGATTGTTTTGTCATTTATTAGTTATATATTTTCACTAATTTTTTTATAAAATTGCAAAAATTATTCTTAAGGAGTGAGCAAATATGTTCTACATCCTTAAATTAATTTATGCATTGTAAAGAATTTATCACTACCACCATGTATTTATATAAATTAAAAAAATATCTATTTATGAAATTTACTTTTTTATTAAGTAAGAGTTTATATTTTAGAAAATATTAATCGTTAGATTTTTAATTTTTAGTTGTTATTTAAATTAGTAGAATCTCATAATTTGTCTATAATAATCCTATCGAGTATTAATATTAATCTATTTATCTTTTTATTTAAATATTTAGTATTATTTTAATAGATATAAATAACACAAGTATCTGATTCATCTAGAATAAACAACTTCTGTTGATAACTCATTTACTTACAAGTAAGGATGGAAATCTTGTTAATTACTTTAAAATTATCAGAAATCAATTAATTTCATAGAAAAATATGCAATAAATCTTTTTAATAAAAAAGATTATATTGCTAGTCAAAAATGCCCTATCAAAAAATTAGTTTCTAAAAATATTTTAAAATACATTTAACAATTACAAATTAAAGAAAGACACAGAAGTATTTCAGGTTTTAATTATCACACAATAGCTTTTTTAATTTTACTTTGAAATAAAATTTTAAATTCTATCATTGATTTTTTTACCAAAAATGGATGATATAAAGCTATTTTGTAAATTAATCAAAAAAAAAACAAAATAATAAATATATTTTAATTTTAAAAGAGAAACAGAATAAAAATAAAATATAAAAAAATGCTGGCTTTATACTAATTAATTACTTACTTAATTTTATTAAAATATTTATTTCTATCAAATTACTCATAGTTCTTCGCTGCTTAAATCTATGTTATTAACTATTTCAACTTTTTCTCCTTTATTGCATAAGTTAATACAAGGGACTACCTTTTCATTTTCTGGAAAATCGAGAGTAAGAGTGAATTTGTTGTTTGTTTTTTATTTTTTAAATGTTAGTAATTTTTTAGTATAATCGAATTCGCAAATGATAATGTCATCATTTGAGAATACAAAGCTCTTGTTTGCCATGTTATCCTCTTTTGAGGAGTGTGACCATGAATAACCGTTAGAAGATATTAAGTAAGCACCATGCCCTGTGTTATTATATTCAAACTTATATGCTTTTTTCTCTAAGACATTTTTGAGACAAACACCAAATCCTATCCAATTTGCTATATGTTTAACTTAGAAAGCAAAACGAGTTGGATGTTCCATACTTAATTCTGGTTCCAACAATGCAAATCTATTTTCATAGTTTTAGTTAGATCCTTGAACTGCAGTCTATTTTATAATATTTTTAAATAAATGAATTAAAAATTATTAAATATGTTTTATTTATTAGTTTATCGGGAAAGAAATTTTATTTTGAGAGGGCATCAAATATTCTTTACTTTAAAGATTCATTTAAACACACTCAAATAAAAAATAAATACTCATAAATATTTTCCTTCTCTTTAAAAAATAAACATTTTAATTATTTATCGAGTTTAATAAAAATCTGCCTAAAATAAACTTTGAAGGCTTTAATATTTTTATTTAAAAATATTCAGCATGACAAATAAATAGATTTTAGTTTTCCAATTTATTGAACCAACAATAAGTAAACATTTATTCTTTAATTTTCTAAATTATATTCAGCAAAAATAAACAGAGCAAGTTCTATTACGATAAAACTGTATTGATAAATAAAAACGACATTTTTACCTTGCTATCAGTAATTGTAATGGTTTATGATTTGAAGGTCTACGAAAATTAGAATTAAACATTGACTTCAGTTGCAGAAATAGTTTTTTCAAAAGACTTTTCTAACTTTTTGATGCTTTCTATAAATTGCTTAGATGCCTTTTGAATATTCTTGATAATATCTTACTCTGTAACTGAGAATGATTCTATTGACTTTTCAGGGCGAATATCGATTTCAATTCCTTTTTTTTCTGAATAATTTATAGAATCCACGAGCTTTTTGCACTCGGATCTAAGAGCTTCTACGTCAGTGTATTCACTATTAACTATAGAATCTATAACTTTAGGCATATGCTCGTTCATAAATGCTTGTGAAATTATCTTTTCACGAATACGCTTTATTGTATTGGCGCATTCTGTTTCAAAATTTTTAATTGTGAGGGCTAAACTCTCAACAACTTCTTTCAAATTATAAAGGATAGATTAGTTAAGAGAATCAAGCTACGAAAGTAGTTCATCTATGTTACTATTGAGCTATTGGCGACTCTTCATTTTAGAAGCTACTTCGCACAAAAATATTTTCAATGGCATCACCTTATGCTTTTAGTGAATTTCTATTCTACAAATAGAACAAATTAAACCACTATCTTTACAAACAGGATCTACACAAATAAAATTGAGCTGCTCACCATCGTGGAGGTGCCCTTTAGGACATTCTAGATATCTTAACTTTGATTGCTTTATAATTTCTTCCATTAATCCTATAAAGTAACTTTTTGGTATTTATATTGTTACTTACTTTTTGTTTGATTTAATGCTGCTACTATAGCGAAATACCTATCTTATAATTATAAATAAATAAAATTAAAAGCCTTTCTTCTTCTTATTATTTTTCGTGTCTTTCTTATTTTCCGATTTTGTTTGTTTGATAATGCATGCAACTTTCAAAACTATTCATATAAGTCCTTATTAAATAGTTGAATGAATAACTAATTCACATAGACTCTATACACTTATTCTTCATTCTTTCATTAAACAGATTACTTTTCTACATTCATTTTATTTATACATTAATCAGAAGTTAAACAAACAAATATTAAATCAATCAATCAATTAATCAATCAAAAATTCATTCATTTTTAATTGGCTTAATAAAACTTAGTTAGGTATTTATTGTATTATATAAACAAATAGAATAACAAATTTTTATTTTTTGTTTTGCATACATTAATAAGGACATATCTTTTCTTTTCTGATAATTCCATTCTTCTCTGATGTTCGATTGATCCATTCTTCTCCCATTTTTCAAATAATTTGATTTTCAAATATATCTGTTATTTCTTAGAATTAGAATTATTTATGTTGGACTTAAATTTTTTTAAAATCTAAATATCTTTGTTTTCAGATTTTTATTTATTAACATTTTCTAATAAGCTAAAAAGTGTCTTAAAAATCATACCAATCAATCAAACAAAAATTAAAAGTATTTCTTTGATGTTAATATGTTACCATTTTATTTTTTTAGATTTCTTTTTATATTTTAATGAGAATTTTTAAATATTTCTTCAATATTTTAAATTGATTTTAATTTTAAAATTAAATAATTACAGTTTTACTAGTTCATAATTTGTATTTAATTTAATTGTCTTTTCCAATTTCAAAGTCAGTATTAATTAATAGTCACTTTTATTTAGTATTAATAATATAGATTTACAAAGAAGAAGAAATAAAAACTATTTTGTGGGGCTAATATTTTTAAATAATAACCAATTAATAAATGTTTGTATTTTAATGAAGTAGATAGAAACATTTTTGCGGTTTTTTTGTATGAAAGAATTGAAAAGATATCTAAAAAAAATTAAAGCTTTTAATTCTCATTATTTTTATCATTTACTTATAAAATATTGACTAATTAAAAAATTCTAACAAAATACATTTTTATTTGTGTAGAAGTTAATGAAAAGAAATTAGGATAAAGAAGCAGAAGATAATATCTATCTTTAATATTAAAACATAAATATATCATAAAAATGCGTTAAATTAGAAAATTGTGGGGAAGGAGGATTTGGTACTGTTGATGCTTATTATGATCATAATTTATAAAAAGTAATAGCTGTTAAGAGAGTAGGTAGAAAAACAACTTATCTTTAAGAAAAACGCAGACTGATCAATTTAAAAAAATAACAATTAGATTTTGTTAATAATTTAATTGGATTTTGCGATGAAGAGAGAATATTGGTCTTTGAATTAGGAGAAGCTACTTTATTAGAAATTGATGATATGTTTTAAGATGATGGATACATATGGAGAGAGATTGATTTAATTTATATTGCTTGGAATTTGCTGGTTGGGCTAAAATATCTTAGAAATATAAAGAGTTTTCATGGTGATATATCTCCTAACAATATCATGTTTTTCATGGAAAAGGTTAAATACATTGACTTAGGTTCTTCAGAAATCAACAAAAACAATCAATACTTGCAGTAGTACAAGATTGAATTTGTAAATCATGAAATTAGAAAAAATAAAATTAATTTCAAATATAGTGACGAGCAAATTACTTAAAATGAAATGTTTACTTTAGGAAAAACATTGCTGTACCTTGCTCTTTATAATGGTAATGATAAAAATCATTTTGTAATGGATGTAGACAAGAAATCCCAAAATGCATTAGTTGAAATGTAAAAAGCCCATTTCTATGAGCTTGTAGCAAATGACACACTAACAAATAGCTATCCTTTACTTAAAAATCTAATAATTAAAATGATGTACCCTTTTGACATTGATTTAAACAACACAGATGACTATAATGTCAGTTTGCCAGAAACCAAAGAAGATCCTATTAAATTCAAAGAGCCATTAAAGATTAAAAAATTAAAAAAGGAGGAATAAATCGTTGAGAGATAAGAAAGCAATAAAAGATTTTAAAAGGTCTAAGGCTAAATGAGTGTAGAAGATGAAGAATAAAAAATAGAATTTAACTAAAAAACTATTGAGATTTAAACTCATGAAAATAATAATTAAACAGTAGAGTTAGGAACAGTGTAATTAAAAACCTAAGGAGATAAAATGGAATACGAAGAAGATGACGATTTAGATAATTAGTTCTGTGAAGACTATGGTGATGAAGATGAGGAGGAAGATGATGATGATTTCGATATTGATGAATATAAAATAAAAAATGGAAAAAAAAGAAAAGCTGTATAAAAAAAGAAACCTTCCAATAATATCGATAGCATATTAGATGAAATAATAAATCACCTGGAATAAATTCTCTCAAAAAAATATTAAAACAAAGAAAATTTTTCAAAAGTTATTGAAGAGAGTGAATAAATAAGAGTAGCTTTATTTAAAATTAGATAAAAAAGAATAGATGAACTTTTAGAAAAGCATGATGACCCTTAGCGTGAGTTAGTTTATCTTTCCACTATGAGTGCAGAAGACTGGAGAAAGGAAGTTGCTTAAAGCATGATTTAAGATATCCTTAATTCATAAGCAAATTAATCAGTCAGAAAAGATAGCATTTAAAAAATGATTCATGAAAAAATTTTAAGAATTTAGATGAGAATTCTAGATAAGAAAGTAGAAATCGAAGATAGCTTTATTGATGCCATAAAGCATCTTTATGCAATTTGCAAAAAAAATAAAGAATACCATTCACTAATAGAATGTAATTATACACTATTCTTAATTTATTCCTTCTTGAAACTCTCTGATGAAGCTAAAAAGTAGCTGTAACTTGCAGAAGAAAAGGCCAAATTTGCAGACAAGTATATAAATACATTAACGTTAAATAAGATAAAAGATTCCTCTGAAGAAGATATGAAAACAATACGTTTTTACGTAGAGGAATAGCTTAATGAGTTAAAAAACAATAATTATTAAATTATTTATTGATTTAATAGCCAAAATATTTATTCTTTTTTAAATTAAAATGATTAAGGCATGTATTTTATTTTAGAATTTGAGTATATAAATTAATAAATAAATTTTGTGTTATGTAATTTTATTATAAGTATATTTTTATTTTAATGGAATCCTAAATTCTAATTTTTAATAATTTAGATCAATCTATATTTAAAAAGAGGAATAACCCAACAAGTTATAAAAAATTTTTTATTATTGTTAGTGAGATATTTATTAAATAACATAAGACATTTACTCTTTTTAAAATTAAAAAGTTTATAGATAAACACTAAAAAAATCATTAAAACATATAAATAAGTAAGTAAGTTTTGTATTATAACTTATTGTAAGTTAATTTTAATTAAAATAAATTATAAGATCTATTTTTAATTTTTTAAATGAATTCGACATAAAAAAAGTAAACTTAGATAAATAATTTAGTTTGTAATTAGATTAAAATTGCTTTAAACTTAATCATTTATAAAAATACTTTTTATATTTAATTACTAATTAAAGTATAATTAAATAGATTTTTTGTTCTTAATTTAAAAGTAAATTAAACTTAATAAAAAATCTATAAATTAATTTTATTTTTTCAAACAAAAATTATAATTTTTATAAATAATTTATTGCATAATGACTGATAGGCTGAGAACATACATGCTTTTTTATTTATGTGAGAGAGCTTTCATATTAAATTTTCATTTTATCAAATAAAGAAAATAAATTAATGTTTATTCAATATAATTTTTTCTAGCCACCTTAATTTTAAAATTAATATATCTAATAGTAAAAAAAGATATTATTAAATATTTACAAAATGAGTAAGAGGCCAGGAGAGGAAATGTAAGGGAATGATCCCTAAAAAAAACTTAAAACTGCAGATTTACCTACTGCACCAACTACAGCTAATAAAATATCATATGGCAGTCTTAAACCACCAACATCTAGTGGTTCCTCAATATCTTATGCTGCTTTTAAAAAATAATAATTATCAACTATGAAATAACCTGCTAAACCTGCTAGCTCCTCATAGGTACCCTAACCTACAGGAAATAGTTTGAATTCTTCTTCGGCTGTGTAAAATAATTAAAATGCTACAAAATAGTTAACATAATAGAGTAGTTCATAAGCTTAAGATGTTAAAACAACTGATGCATCATCTTTAAGTTAAAAAAATTAAGATTCTGTGGCATCAAATCAAAAAGCTTCTGATCAATCTTAAAATAAATTTACTGAAGCTTAGCCTACTGTAGCAGAAAAATAAGGATAGCAAACAGCACCAAAAACAATCGATTTAAAGAGCTAACAATAGTAAATCATAGAAAGAGCTAAGAAGTTAAGAGAAGAAGAAAAAAGGCTTGCTGAGTTGAAAAAGAATGCAGCTGTCATTTAAAAAGTTTAAAATGCATAATAGGGAATAAAACCTGGTTTGCCAAGTTAAATTAGCCAAACAAAAATTTAAAAAGAATTAAAGAAAAAAGAGGAAAAGAAGCCTCTTACAAAATAAGAATTAGAAATGAAACAACTTTAGGAGTTTGCTAAAAGAAAAGAAAAAGAATAAAAATTGATTGAAAAGCTGCTAAAAGAAGGTAAAATAAAGCCAGAAGATTTAGATAAATCAAGCAAGAAGGAAGAGATAAAGATCGATAGCAAAGAAAAAGAAGTACGTTTAGATGAAAAAGGTAATTTAATAGATACTAAGGGTAATATAGTGGTTATTGACACAAATAAAAGCACCTTAAAAATCAATGAAAAGAAGAAGTAGCTAGATAAATTAACTAAAATGGCAAGAAATGCTCGTTTTTAGAAGTAACTAACTTTACATTAAATAAATATTTATTAAAATACATTTTATTATTTTATATAGCTCTCAAGTATTTTAAGATTCCAGCATCTTCCTTACTACAAGCTTAAAAAGGGAAAGAAAGAAAATGCATGCTCTTAACTTTATTGAAGATACAAATTAAATTTAAGATGAAAAAGATGAATATGAAGAAAAGATGGATATTGAGAGCAAGAGTGAAGAGGATTAATCTAATTCTGATTCAAGTCAAAGTGAAAATGAAAATGAAGAAAAAATAGAATAAGAAAATCAATAAAATGAATAAAATATAGAAAAAAATGATGACTTCAGATAGTTAATTTAAAAAACTGAAATAGATTACAGAAGAGAAGATTTTTAGAAAACAAACAGCAAATATTTACAAAGCTTACACAAAAAAAAGCAGAGCTTGAAATAAAAGCATCACGATCCTATACCAGATATTGAATGGTGGGATTTGCCATTATTTGACAACACTAGAAGATATTATTTACCTTTAGATCAAGTAAACTAAACAATTGCACAATAAGCTATTCAACCAGCAGGCGAATCTAATCCAACAGCAACTAATAGTAATACCGAAAATTAAACAGCCAACGAAAATAATTTATCAATTAATATTTTGGACAATTTGGAAATTATTAAGTAGTTATTGGCTAAATTATAAGATGAGAATTTCTAATACTCTAGTGAAAATTATCGTTAAGAAAAAATTACTAACTTGATTGAGCATCCTAAGCCATTTAAAAATGATGGATTACCTAATTCTAATCAACTGGTAGTTATTCCTAATTACTTAACAAAGAAAGAGTAAAAAAAGCTTAGCAGACGCCATCGTTTAGAAAAAGAAAAAGAAAAGCAAGATAAGATAAAATTAGGATTAATTAAACCTCCTCCACCTAAAGTTAGACTAAAAAATATGATGCGTGTTTTAGGTAATGAAGCTGTTGCTGATCCTACAAAAATGGAAGCTTTAGTTAGATAAGGTGTGGCTGAACGTTTGTAGGAACATCTTCGTAGAAATTAAGAACGTTAGTTGACTAAAGAACAAAAAGCTGAGAAATTCTTGCGTAAGCTCAAAAGAGATAGTGCTATTGAATGCAGAGTAGCACTTTTCAGAATTGAAAATCTTTAAGACAGAGTTCATAAGTTTAAGGTGGACATCAATGCATAGCAAATGTAATTACATGGCTGTCTTATTAACCCAGTTGTAAATCTAGACAGTAGATCTACTATTAATATGCCTGCAATAGTCCTTGTTGAAGGTGGTCCTAAGGCAATTAAGTTTTATAAAAAGCTTATGCTTCGTCGTATCAAGTGGGACAAAAATAGCTATTTACCTAAAGATGAAAATGGCGAAATTATTACACCAGTTGATTTGACCGAAAATAAGTGTGCTTTAGTTTGGGAAGGAGTGGTAAAAGATCACAATTTCAATAAATGGAAGGTTCATGATGTAGACAGTGAAGTAGAAGCTAGAAGAGTGTTTACAGAAAAAAATGTGGAATTTTACTTTGACATGGCAATTAACTATTAATATCCTATTTGAAATATAATTTGCTATTTTGAATTGGATTAATTGGTCTTGTTTATTATAATTTTTCATAAAAAATTGAAAAAAATTTTTAAAAATGAATTTAAAATTATTTATTTTATTGAGAAATACATTAATAATTCAAAAAAGTATAATTTTTTATTTAGTTATTTATGTATTTGAAAATTAGTTAAAAATCATTATTTCGTTTTAAACATAATATAAAAATACATAGAACACTACTTAAATAAACAAGCTAATCATAAATATTATAATTAATTTAAAAATTTCTTTTCAACAGCTGTAAAAATGAGAAAATTTGTTACTTTGAGTTAAGTTTTTTGGTATTTAATCATATTAAGATTTAGCATAGTATGGAGGAGGGAATATAGGATCAACAGCATATCTAAATGTTTAATCAATTAACTCATTATAAAATTAATATAAAAATTAGTTTTAATTCGTATCTTATCTCTACTTAGTGTCTACTGAAAGCAACCATACTTTTAAGAATTTATCGACAATAAAATTCAAAGAAATAACCTAATTAATATTAAAAATATTTAATTTAATCATTAAAAAATTTACTCTTTTAAACAAAATCATTTATAAATTAAATTTGACAGAAATAAATTATTAAAAAAGTTTGTTTGATTTATTTTAGCCAAAAAATATAAAATTAATTTATTTAATTGGAAAGATGAAAATGAAAAAATAGAATTAAATGTGCAAATTTTACTTAATAGCAAAACTGTAATCTATCGTTGAGGATATCTTGAGATTTAAATTAGATAAATTCAGTAGCGAGTTTCTATTTTGTATTAAAATTGTATCAATATCGAATGAATATTTATCATTAGATATTTTATTATTTAAGAATAAAAAATTTTACTTTCATTTATTTTAAAATAGTACTATCAAATGTGCAATTCTTAATTTAAAAATGAGCATCTTTATATTCAGATAGACTCATCTTGTTAAACTTTTCGAACACTCCATAGTTTTATGTTTTGAATTACTTTTAATCATTTGTATTGTGTGAAGCAACATCATCTAAATCTAAAATTTAATAGTTTTTTGCACAAGTTGAAATAAAACCATCTTCGTACCAGTATGCTTAATAAAATAAAAAATTAGACAAAATTCTATCAAATTTTAAGGTACCATTCAGGTGATTGTTATAAGAGGTTATTAGCACAAAACATTTTATAGTAAACTTTCGTTTTTAAAGTAGCAGAGGTTACTCAATATATTTTTGAACAATTATTTTTTATAATTTTTTCTTTGGCTATGAAAAGTAGATTTTAAGTTATTCAATATCTTCCTTTTTGTAAATGACTAATAAATGAAAAAATAAATTTAATTTATAGTTTGAATATAATCTTATACTTTTGTGGTCATAGCTATCACTTTTGCTGTCAAAGATCTTTACAATCCACGTATTTGTTATAAAATTTTAAGATAACTCCTTTTAATGATTCTAATCTAAATAAACCTAATTTATGCTTCCATCTAATTTATCAAATTCAGAATAAAAACTTTGAGACTGTTGCTTAAAATTTTCTTTTGTAAAAATGAAAGATGTTGGAATACAAAGTTTATCCTGATTTTAAGCTTAAAATTCAACCTAAATTTTACATGATAATTTAAAAATAATAAATAGATTGAATTAAATGAATTAATACATATTATCTTTCTATGTCCTGAAATGGCTATAAGTGATTGTATAATGTAATTGTCTTTTTGTTGTTTATATGAAACCACTTTTAAGAATTAACATCAATTTGTTGTTATTAAGGTATGATATTATTTTATTAGTCCTTCTTAAAAATGTTCTTATTTTTATGAATTAAAATTTTAAACAGAGAGAGAAATGGTTTAAATTGAATTTACTAAAATTTTGAATTCTTCTGCTTTATGGTTTTTTTAATCATTAGATTTAAATTGATTTGTTTTATAGCTAACTAAGCTTGAAACATTACTTATTAGATAGCTATCGTCAAACTCTTCTTATTGTAAATTTTACTTTTGAAACAATTTTAAAGGAGTTAAGTATGAAAAATAGTCTAAACTTAATTCCTAGCTGCAGTATAAATTAGCATATAAATTCTATAATTTATCTTATTTACTTTAAACATTCCACCACCATCTAATAAATTATTCATTGTAAATAAGTTCAGAATGTTAAAAGAATTAAATAAATACCTTGCCGATAGTGCTAGATCATAAAGATTATCATTATTTTACATTTAAAGTTGAATAACAGGATTATAATCCAAAAACTTTAACATTTCAAAATTCTGCACTAAATTATTTTAGTTGTTCATCAGTCTTAAAAAAGAATAGTATTATTTAAGATACTCGCAGTCATGTATAAAGTCATTTTAATCTATTTATTGAGGAATTTAACTTTTATTTTAAAATTTTTATTGCTTAACAGGGGTTTGTATTTACTTTTTTTTAGGAGTTAAATTCATTTTATTTTATTAATTATAGAAATATTAATGATTTTGCTATTATTGGTTGCTTTTTTAATCAGTTAAGGCTTATTTTTGGACAAAAGTTTATTTAACTTAGTTCTTATTGTTGTAATATCCTGTTTTTGAAGAGTAACTAGGAGTTAGAGATCTCTACTGATGAACTGGTTAATCAATCTGCTAGTCCTCTATTTATATTTAATTCCTTTTTTGAGGAGTTTTAAAGTACTCAACAAACTTTTTATTTTTAAGTTGTATTGGGAAAAATTCTAATTTTTAAACTGCATTCTATTTAAATGATTTAGGTGTTTAAGATTTAGTGCTTATTAATGCCTTAGAAGTCTACTGGTGAGTATAACTGGCTGAGCTTTGCAATTCCAGCTATTTTTAATACTAAAAATTCTATTCATTAACTACCTAGTTCATGTTATTTTCAATGCTAATTTCTAAATTTGGCTATCCTGCTTATCCGTTATTTTATAAATTCTAGTTTATAATAGGATTTATGCCGAATTAGCTTGTTTTACTAAATTCAAATTGATTCAATTAAATTTAATCAATACTTTTGATTAATTAGTAATTTTCCATAAATATTTTAAACAGCTACACCTTTTAGTATCCATCAGCAGTTATTTTTCCTTGAAGCAAATTCTGATTCTGTAATAGATGGGTTATTACTTATTATATATCCTAAATATAAAACATCAAGGATTAAAAATATTTACAATGAATTAACTTAATTTACATTCTAATTATTGTTTATTTTAGTTTGTGGTAAAACATCTTTTGATATGATGATTTGTAGCAATTAAAAAGTATTTTCTAACATCATCTAAGAAGTAAGCTGTGTAAAAGAATCTACTTGATATTTATCAATTACATTGACCTGAATTAAGTCATTCCATTACTTTATTTAATCTATGTTCTGTAAAATATCTTTAACAGATACTCTATTTTTGTTTTGAAGCTTCATCTAATTCTCATTGTGCTAACGATTTATATACAAAAGAAAATCTGTTAAGTCTTTTTATTTCTACTGCAAGGCTGCCTGGTGAAAGTTATTTTATTGGCTCAAAACTTATTACTAAAAATATTATTTTTCTATTTATTCTGTATATTTTTTCTCATCTTCCTAAATCTAAGCAACTATATTTTACAATGACTACCATTTATCTCTTGCACTATCCTAAATTGATGTATCTATACTTAATACTTCTTACTTTTTAACATTACCTTTATCTAAGGATTTCACAGCTTATGGTTACGTAGTTTAAATTTAAGTAGTTTATTTGGTTATTGACTTACCCATCAAATTTAGTATGTTATCTTATAGAATATCATTGGCATTGAATACAAAACTTTTCTTTAATTTGATTTTTGTTAATGAATTGATATTAAATAAATACATGATTACTTTTGAATTTTTAGTAGGAGTTTGTTGTGAAGGAATATTATTTACTTCTATCTATTTTTGGATTATTATTTTTTATTAAAGTAATTTTAAGAAGTCGTTTATCTTTATTGGTACAGTACTTGACACTTCAAGATAAATCATATTATTTTTTTAAGCTACTGCATTTGCCTTTAAAAATAAATTTATTAGAATATTTTAAAAAATAATTGTAAAATAAACATACATCTGAAGTAAGAATTTATTTGCTGCTATACAAATCAGCTTTATTGCCAAGTAGAAATATAATACACTTATTTTAGTTAAGAATTGTTTTTATAGACTAAAAGCTAAATATTTTATAAAATTTATTTCATTAAATTGATTAGCAATACATGATTAATTTTACGTTTTAATTGCGTTATCAAAAGAGGCCTTTGAAGTTAAGTCAAAAAGAAATACTATCACTGAAGATTTAGATGCATATCTATTATTTAAAATTAGTAGAATTAAACTTTTAATAGTTATCGAGAAATATAAATTACAATTTATTATTGAACTATAAATCTAATTTAATAGTTTAATCATTTTTATCTATCGTTATATAATTTTTTTGATCTCCTTAACCTAATTTATTATTTAAAAACTAAGATAATCTGTCATTAATTCAATCATATATAATAATGTCTCTTTTGAAGCTTAAATTAGTGAAAGATATTAGATAAAAATTACCTATTCTATTTACAAAAGAAGTCAAACCATCTTTTTATCCACTAAAAATAGTCATATAATAATTATTTTGCTAAGAGCTATTCATTTACTTTTAAATTAAAATACTTTTAATCTTCTTAAATTCTAATCTATCTAACTCTTTAAACTAAGCAATTATTCTGAGTTTTAATTAAATTTTTAAAATAATAAACAAATATTATGTGGCTTTATTTTGTTTACTTAATTAAATAGCAATGTTGGTCTTAATAAAATATTAATCTATACCAATAAGTGATAAATTTTATTACAATATCCCCTTTCATTTACAGCATTCTATTAGATTTTTATAAATACAGTAAATAGAAAGATATTTCGTTAATAAACAAGTTATTGTTTTGTAAGTTTTATATTTAAATTACACACAATCAATATTTAGCTTTTTTTGATGGATATTAATTTGTTCCTCACATATTCATTTACTAAATAACTTCAAAAAAATAAATTCTCACACATCTTAAGAGAAGGTCAAATATAAAATTTTAATCTTAAAATTAATAAATTTGTTCAAATTAGTAGCTATTAGCTATTTAAAAGTTGAAGTAATATTAATTATAAATTTATTTCCTCTCCTTGCTTCATTATAAATCTAAAGAATTCAACATTTTAAAAATTAAATAAAATAAATTGTTTTAATATTTTTATATTTTAAATTAAATGACAGTCCTTGCTTTATTTATTTAGGTTAAATTATATATAATGTATTATCTTTTAAGATAAACATGAAATGAAATATATGTATATATTTATTTATTTTTAGAAAATCTGAAAAACTTATAAAATTTATCAAGAAAACATCTAAAATATTATAACCACCCTATATGAGTTTATTTTTTATCTCATAAAATAATTTTTTGATATTTAAGAATGTTTATAAAATTGATTGTAATTATTTATATAATTTAGATTTTAAATAAAATATTTAATAGAAATAATTATTTATTATCTTTACGTTTGATAATTATAAATTAGCAAAAATTAATATTTTAAAATAATTAAAACATAAACTTAAGATTAATTGTTGTAATAAATATTTTTTCTACTTAGAAAAACTACAATTTAAAGAATTGTAAAAATATATAAAATAATTAAAAGTATAAATTAATTAGTTAAAAATTAGTATTGATTTATTAATAAGAAATTGTTCATTAATTGTTAAATAATCTTTTTCTGATTTCTTTTAAATGAGTTTTGCTTTCTTAATCTCTTTTGATTTGTTTAGATTTTTCATTCATTTATATTCTGAAGAATATAAAATAGATTTCATGAATTGAGGCAAAGAAAATTCTGAAAAGAAGCTGTCCAGTAAGGAAAATAGAAATTAAGAAGAGAATGTAAGGTTTTATTCTTGCAAATTACTCATCTTCTTCA
Source organism: Tetrahymena malaccensis 436 (assembly GCA_000231845.2). Lineage (NCBI taxonomy): Eukaryota > Ciliophora > Oligohymenophorea > Hymenostomatida > Tetrahymenidae > Tetrahymena > Tetrahymena malaccensis. The sequence continues at coordinate 98,631 of JH720036.1, read as the reverse complement.
ATAACTTTACTAGTTAAGAGAATAGAGAAAACTATACCTATAGCGACGTTAGTTATAAACCACTCAGCTACGAATTTAAATTTAATCTACTTGCTCAATTCTTGTTAGGCACCACTATCATCAGAGTTTTTAGTTCCCCAAGAGAGATCATCAATTCTACAAATAGCATATATAAGCAATAAATGAATATATTATGCTTAGTAAGCCATATAATGAATGAAGGACTTAATAATTTCAATAATTTTGTTAGGATACCAAAGGATAGGTATGACATTAATAGCAAAACCTAAAACGACTATCCAGGAGAAGATAGTACGTAATGTTTCATCCTTCCATGAGCTCAAAAGACCTCTATTTTCTTCTTCAATTGAAATATTTCCTATTATGTTCTTTTTAATTACGTAGATGAACATTTCGACAACGTAAGCCATCATAAGACCAAAAGCTGATAACATTATTATACCTAAATATGTAGAAATAGCATAAAAAGAGGAAATAACTTTAGGGTTTCTGTTGTTGAAAGCAATTGAGTAGTAGATGATCATTAGAATGCACATAAAGTAAGAGACTAAGAAAAGAGTAGTCAAGACAACTGAAACTATTGAGGTGGTATCCTAAGCATCGCCAAGAGTGATTGTTTAAACATTAGTTAAAATCATGATGAACACAATAGTAAAGAATACTGATAGCGAGACGTATCCCAAAAACTAAATGATATTCAGAAAAATATAAATAAATAATTTTTTAAAATTAAAATAAAAAACTTACATTGTTTAACTGAGCAAACTTCATACAGATCTTAAATTTTAAAAGTTCCCAAGTTGTATGTTCAGATTCATAAACAATACTCTTCTTTTTAAGAGCTTCTATGAGTGCAAAATATGATCCATTGATCCATCTTCCTGAAAATTAATTAAATAATTTTTAATTAAATTAAGAAATTGAAGTAAATATTTTAATTAATTACTTCTCTGTCCTACTAAGGTTACCAAATCTGTGACAGGATCAACTCTTGCAGTAGCATTTCTGATGTATCTCAATGTGTATTTCTTTCCTTTTTTAGAGAAAATTTTCAAGCAGAGAATTCTATCTTCAGCAAGATTCATATTTTATTATTCTAAAGTTAATTCCTAGTCTTTATCTAATACACTAGCTAAGTAATCATCTAAAATAGAATTTCCATCGCTATCTCTTTTTAAAGCTTCCCAACGGTAACCACTAAAAGCACCAGGAAGAACTTAAATAAATCCAAATAGGGACTCAAAAGGTTTATCAATTAAATGACCTAATAAATGAAAAATAGTTGTTTAGTTAGTTAATTAATTAAAGGAAAAAAATATATTTACCCATATTATACTCAAACATCTAAGCCTTTTGGATACTAAAAGCTTCTTCATACAGTTATGAAAGCCAATCTACATTTTTTTCATCAAAGTTATCAGCTGTTTATTATTAATAAAGGAATTAGTTCAAATTTTTTAATTATATAAATAAAGCTTATTACTTCTTTCTCCTGATTCATTGTACACATTCTATAATTTAATACCCATAAAACCGCAGACACCACCTATATCTTTGTCTGTTTCTAAGGCTAAATACATGTTTACTAGAGCAGTTTCATCTGGAATGAGACCGCAATCTAATAGAATAGTATGTTCAGGCTAGAATAATTCACAAAAACCACAAAAGAACCACAAGTGACTTGAAAGCTTACCACCATTTTTATATTTAATACAATGGAAAATATGAAGATAATCCTCAGTTTCATCATTAGCGCTGGAAGATTTATTTCCTTCCTGTTCCTAATTTTAATCTACTACTTTTGAAATACGTTCTCTCATTTGATAAAGTCTATAAAATAAAAAAATTTAGTTATGATTAATTTAAATAGAGTAAATGTTTTCAGAATTTATTAAGTTTAATTATAAAGTCTATAAATTACATAGCGTTATTGCTCTTTGAGTCAATGTATTTTTAAGCTTTTTACTTCACAGAATACAAGAAATCAGCCTTTTTTGCATCATCAGATCTAACATCTGCTGTAATGGTTGTTATATATTTATTATATTCATCATTAAGCTTTTCATTTTGCTTGAAGATCTTAAAGTCATCATTTCTCATTTACTCAACTTAAAACTTAGAGCGCTCCAACTACTCTTTGAATTTTTCATATTTTCTAGGAATAGTAAAGTTAGATTTGTGATATTTTGAACCTTCTACACGATCCCATAATCTATTTTTAATATTTTTTATTAATTTATATGGTTTTCTTTTTTTAAATTACTTGAAGTATTCAATCATATTGTCATCTGGATCCTTTTCATTATTTATTTTGTCAATACCATCATAAATTACAACCACAACGATTTCTTCATTTTGAATTCCTAAATTTTTTTTGAAGTGCTTCATGTTTCTTAAAATACCGTCCAAACTTGATTCTTTTTAAATTAAATTGTAAATTTCTATGTAAAAAAGATAATAAAAGGTTTACCTAACTCTTTTCTTGCTTCATTATACATTGTAATACAAATGGCTAACTTAGGCTTAATTTTGAGAGATTGGTCATTGATGGATTTTTAATTATAAAGTGAGATTAAACCATGGTTTGGAATATTATCGTCATCAACGATATCCTTTATTTAATCAAATTTTTAATTTATTAATCTGTTCTCAGAGGTCCTACTGCATGCTTTGAGCATAAATTTGTTAACATGGCTTCCAGGCTCTGGTATTTCTGTTAATATTTTAAATATATTGATTTATAAAAGCTAATTATCTCAATAGATGCATACCTTTTTCCATTTTTAGCTCGACAGGAGCTAAAATTTGGTGCTTATACTCTATCTTTTGCTTAGCGAGACCTGTTTTTAAACTGAAAAGTTTTGAGCTCATCTCTTTCACAAAATTTATTAGCTTTTTTAATTATTTTTTTTAAAAAAATTACTCAAAAATCAAAGTCAATATAATTTTTAAATGCTAGTTGATATTAATTAATTAACTATTTAATGTGCGAGTGAGTTAGCGATTGGCTGATTGATGAAATTAATTTTTGACTAAATTAAAGTTTTTTACTCTAATGAAGATAGTGTGATGACTAACTACTCATAAGTACCAATGCAAAATAGATACAGTGAATAATATCCACTCATTTTAATTCTCTATTTATTATTATTTTTCCTAGATCATCTTAAAAAAGTATTTTGAGTATCAAAATTAACTCGTTTTGTATTGAGTATTAATTTAAAAAAATATATCTTTCATCATTTTATTAGATCAGTAATATTATATTAATTTAGTGCTAACAAAAGATCCAGTAACAATTTCTTAAGTTAATGAAGTTATAATGGGCTAAATTTTTATTCATAAAGTAATACTCATAACGCAAAATTTCATACAAAATAATAATTTTTACTAAACAACATAATAAAATGCTACAAAATATGAATAAAATTTTAACCTAATTATGAAAGAGGGTTTTTTTCTATTAAAACGCTTACACTTTGAACAATATTTATTAATATTGTTAAATGATATTATTTAAAGATTTCAATTTCTATTTTATCTAAACTTAAAAAAGAATAGATAAACCCTAAATCTTATTTCATTTTTTATTGAATTTGGATATATTAATACTCTGTTATGTATGACATGGCAATAATTTATCTTTAAAAGGTGATTAAAATAAATAAATAATATAATTTTTTATTTAAAATTTTTAAATGAATAAGATTTACACCAAAATTATTTTAAAGTTTAATTTATTAGACAAATATATATATATATATTTATATTTGCTGATAACTTTTAATACACAGGCATTTTAAAAAGACTATTAAGATAGAAGAAGATATTAATTATAGTTAAGGTACCTACAAATAGAATTAAATAAGATTTTTATTTATTTACAAGTTTGATTGTTTAAAATTATTTTTTGAATAGAATGAAGAACTCATTAATCACTCAAATAAATGATTAGAATCTTTATATTATAAAAAGGGAGAGGTTTTTGTATGTATTTAGGTAGAAGAAGAGATAGCTAAAATACTAGATTACATGCTAATTTTAATTTATTATTTGATGTTTATTTTAGATACTCACTCAATCCCAGCTAAAATACTTTTTAGTTAATTAATTAATTAATTAATTAATTGATATTTATAGATAAATTTTTAAATCATTAAAATTTTTATTTAGGTTTGTTTGTTATTATTTAATTCAAAAGGATTCCTTATTCTGATTTAATATAGTAGAGTTTTTTTAATTTATTCTTTTTGTAGAATTTTCAAAGTAGAAGCTCGCTTTAACTTGAGAAGTAAACATTTTACATTTGAAGGTTATTTTAATTTAATTGCATGAAAATTTTATTTATTTCTTTTTTGATATGCTACAATTTTACTGGTTTAGAAAGAAACCCATCTGCTCCACTCTACTGGGCACTTTGAATTTCATCCATACGTGAATCACCTGATATCATTACAATGATGATCTCTTAATTAATACTCTTTATTAATTGTATTGCTTCTGCTCCTTTCATTACTGGCATATTAGAATCTATAAATATTAACTGGTATCCTTTAGGGTTACTTTAAACTAAATCTGCAGCTTCTTTTCCATTGTATGCCTTCTCAAGTAGGAATTCATTCTTTTATAAAAAATCTAAAGTTTAAAGCATCACATAAATGTTAAAAGGCTCATCATCAACTATAAGTACACTTTTTACTCCAAGCTATCTAAGTTATCCAATGAATTGTTCATTAGAATTTTATTCCATTTAAGGGCTATGCAAAGCGCTTTGATCTTGGGGAATATTATTGATATAGTATGAACTACTTAACTTTCTGACTGCTTTTTTATGGTTCTGTTTGGGGTTTTAAAGAGTAGTTGTAAAATTAGAACTTATATTTCCATTAGAGTTTAATCTCTTTTATGTTGGCGTTCTACTTTTTTACAGATTTTGACTCTGTAATTACTAGTTTTGTTATACGAGTTGATTATTATGTTGTATATTGTTTTCAATATCAATTTTATCAGCTTACTTCAAGTTTTCATTCAGAATTATTGCATTATAAAGTGTTTTAGATGAAGAAGGAAACAACTCAGATTAATTAATTTCAGATTGAAAAGCTTAAATTTGGTTCTACTATGAATTTGTCGATACATTTTTAATAAAAGATTTAGTGTTTCCTAATTTCTATTGTCCAGACTTAATACTTTGGTTATTAGATAAAATACCTTGTATAATATAGCCTTATTCTTAAGGAGGCGGAGATAATTCATTTGGGTTATTTATATTGCGAAAAGGCGATTTATTATATCTAAACTTATACTCAAAGTTGGTTTTGATATTTCTTTCACTTTCTTAAATAGATTTTGGTGTTAGACTGATTTATTAACTGCTAATGCTATTTTAATGGTCATTTTAGATATTATTTGTAATGATCCCATCATAATTTTAAGATACATTTGTAAAGCTAGAGTTAAATCTACTTTTTTAATTGAATAGGATACCGCTTGGAGTCTATATAAGACTATTCAATTATTTAATTTTATTACCTAGGTTCTTCAAATCATTCATGTTGTAAAATCTGTCAGAAACTAAAGGGATATTTGCATGAGATATATATTGTTTTGTGTCAATCTATGTGTTTTCTAAAATATTTTTAGAATGATAATTTTCTTGCTCGCTTTCTTCTGTAAATTAATTTTTTTGTTTCGTTTCGTTTTCTTGGTTTTTGTAATCTTGCTATATCTCTTAATCTTCAATACTACATCCTTCTGTTTTTATGCTCATCACTGAGTTTGCATCGCAATAATTGTAAATGTGTTTGTCTTACAAATTTAAAAATATAACAAATGAAAAAGTAGTCCCTTTGTCTTTTTATGAAGTTAATTATATTTATTGCTTACTAGGCCCCATTTCTTAAACAAGCTTTTGACTAATTACAAGACCTAAGCCAACGCCTAAATTTACAAAAATAAAATATAAAAATAAGTAAAATGTTTTTTAATTTAGTATTTTGGAAAAAAATTTTAAAAATGAATTAAGTATATTTTTAAAATGTAAAGTCGAAACAATTAGAGTGGAGCTTGCATTAATTAAAATTTTTAAATAAACATAATTTATTAATTAGTGGTAAGTATAACCCATAATTTTCAAGTAAGCTAAAATTTTAATATTTGTTACAAGCACTTATTTATCTATTATCAAAATATTTAAGTAATTACCTCTCGGATTTTCACCCTTTTTGTTATCAAACGTTTGATAAAGCTTAAAAAGCTCGTTCTTAATATTGTCTGGAATACCTGAGCCCGTGTCTGAAATGGATATTTTAAAGAGCTCCTATTTGTTTGTATTTGAAAAAGAAACAGTTACCCCACCTTTAGAGGTATATTTTATTGCATTACTAATAAGATTGATCATAATTTATTTCAACCTAAAGCCGTCTGTATAAATGTAATCATTGCATAGTTTTGAAATGAAAACGAGCTCAATTCCTTTCAGTTTAACTTATGGTAGAAACAAACTATTGAGTTCGTTTATTAATTCATCTATTTTAACTTGCTCACTGACTAATCTAAGTTTTCTCTTCGAGTGCTGATAAAAATCTTAAATATCATGCACTAAAAATAAAAGAAGCTGGGTATTTTTTTGGGCTATACTCAAAAACTCCTTGATTTTTTCCAAATTTAATTGACTCTATTAGGTAATATCCTTTTAATTAATGATTTCTTTTTCGCACAAATCAAGCATTTAAACCATACCATTTAGAGGGTTTTTCAAATCATGAGTAACAGTGGCTAAGAGGTCATCTTTGTAGCCTTCTTTATCTGCTGTGTTATTTACATTTATGTTTTCTTAAATCTCCTTGTAAACGTCTGTTACTTCTATGAAATAAAAAATTGCGATGTTATGCGATAAAACTTTTAGATTTTAGATATTTTGATTTTAATTCATAGAATAGACAATTGAGTTCTTTTTTGATAAGCTCGTGTGGCTAGATTTTTTTTGAAATGCAGGTAATTGTGGAAATAATTAGATCTATTGACTTTATTGTTGTTGCTGCTACTACTACAATTATTACAATTAACTTTAAAGATTCAAATTTTCGCTTAGGTTATTTTCAGTTGTTTACATATGATGAGCTTTACTTTTTGGAGAGGGAAGAAATCCATTATCAAATTAGATTTAATCTTGAATAATCATTTTGTATATAGTGGATGTTCTCTAATTTTGGCAGATGTGATAGTTCTTACTTAAAATATCTTTATATTTAGGATCAAAAAACATCTTTATAAATTTTTCTAGAGAGACAGTTAATTCATCTATGTGCATTTCGCTTATAAATTTTTTTGTGTCTTCATTATTTGTTTCCACAATTTCTATCTTTTTTTCTTAAGAGCTAATAATGAGATATTTGAACGGAATGTTTATTTGCTTTTAAATGTGGTTTAATGTTTAAAAGGTATTTTCAGAATTAAGAATTTAAACTGGAAGGCCGTGTAAGCTGCTAGAAATCTATTCTTCGAAGATCGTTTACTATTTCATATCAGGGAAGTAAATGCTTTCGTCGTTGATCATAGAGAGCTTCGTTTTTGACAAGGTTGATGTTTTTTTAACAGTATTCGATTTCATCAATTAAGGGGATTAGTTGATGTTTTGCTACTATATAATGCTATCTTCAACACTTAAACTACCACAATTCGGACATCCAACATTCATTCCAAACCCAACGAGAGAACTAAATTTATTTTTTTAACCAACTCTAATTTTACCATTTTAATTGCTGAGCATGCGAGAGTTTTTTCTTATGCTTTACTAAAAGTTAGTCTTACTAGAATTCGCTTAAACAATCTTAGGATTAAGTACAGTCCCGTTTTTGTTATTTAAAATCGATTGCAAATTAACATTTTAGTAAACACTGTTGTGTACGTTTTTATTGAATAAAAAATTATTGGAGCTATGGCTATTTATGTTCACAGATTCTTACTAAAGATTGTTATTTAAATTGTTACTAACTCTGTGTGAATTATAATATATAGAATTTTCGTTCATGATATTGTTATTTTGCAAATTTTATCTTTGTGTTTAAAAATTTAAGTTGCTGCTCGTTTGATGAATCCTGTTGTTTTACTAGACAAGACCACCACTACCTATCATATTATTTATGTTAGCGCTATGAATGTAGTGAGATTGTGTATAAGATGCCAGTTTTCTTATTGAAGGATTTAATTAGTATGAGCTAGGTTACATCGCTGCTTAAGTAGTACAATTAAATTAAAAAGACATAAAGTAACTTAGATTTTTGTGATTAGAAGTTAAAGTTGCATCTTAGCTCTAACCTCCATATGTTTTGTTATAGATCAGTCTGTTAATATTTTCATCTACTCTGTTGAGCAAGAAGGTAATGGTGATAATAAATAAGCAAGAAAGAGCAAAGTAAACTGCCATTCCAGTACAAAAGTCTTATATTATAAAAAAGATAATCTATAGGAATATTATGTAAGGAAAGGAAATTAGTTGTATTCTTCTTGATATTTCAATACCAACAAATGAAAATACAAATAGCAATTCTTGTGATTTGAAGTCTCTGCTCTCATTGTGCTCCTAGTCATGGTAAATTAGAAGCGATGCGATTATCACTGCCTACTTTATAATTATTAACAGCTATTGAAAAATGTTATGTAAAAGAGTCTCTTTTAAAATCAGAAATATATCTATTGTGCATATTAATAAAGTGATAGTGCTTAAAATCAAGAACACATTTTTAAGATTGTCTTTATTCAAAAATAATGTCACAAGAATAATGCAAATAAACGCAATGTTAATAGTTATATATAGGCTTTTCACATATTTTTTAATCTATTCGTTTATCGACTCCTAAGGACATATAACTGCTTTATCATTCATATTTAGAGCAGGATTTGCTTCCTAATTCTAATTAAAATGATCTTTTACTAAAGATGGATTCATAGCCTATCTGATAGTCTGTGAAGTTAATATTATAGAATTTAACTAAGAGAAAATTGTATTAATGCGGATTTTAAACTAAAATTCGCAGATGGTCTATTGTAAAATCTATGGCTAAGGTGAACTATATATTCTATTTGACTGCTAAATTGATATGTTTTTACTTATATTAATATAGCAGATGCTAATTGATATTATTATTAATAGAGTGATATATTATAAAATTGCTAGCTTAAGCTTTGTAAGGAATACTCAATAAAAACTTTATATATTCAATTTTACAAAGATTTTTAATGTATAAAACAATAACTAAATGAATCTCTTTATAATAATCATTAATTTAGTAATATCTTTATCATCTCTTTTTTCAACTAAACTAATTAATTCATTCACCCTTTTAACATGAAATCAATATTTCTTTGCTTATTTTTTCTAGTTTTACTTACTTACTTACCTACCTACCTTTCAATTAATGCTAACTAAAACCTTGTTCTTTTTCTTCTAAATACTTTCAATTATTTAAAAAAATGAATGGATGATTTTAATTTCAACTTTTCAGCTTAATAATATCAACTTTCTTGATAATTATTTACTTTTTCTTTTATTAATTTAATGCGATAATATTTTTGCCATTTATTTATTTATTTTTTTAAATTTTATAAACTGAAGATGCATGTATTTATGATTGCGTATAGAATACAAATATTTAAACAAAAGTAAAAATTGATAGTATTTTTATATTTTTCCACGAAAATATTCAAGAACTTCAGGGAAATACATTCTATAACAATTATAAATTCAATAAGATTTTATGAAATAAAATAATCAATTTTGTAAAATCTATTATAAATAGAAGTATCTATTATTTTTTAGATTAAATTATATAATCAATTATATAAATAGAATTTTATCTCTCCTTAATTATTGATTTTTATTAATTGGTTTTATTGATGAATAAGTTGATTAATTGATAAATATTTGTTTCTAAACCTTGAATGCAATAAAATTTGTATGCTAATCATAAATTTAATTTTGTATTTTCTCTAAAATATCACAATTTTAAACAAATGCTGTAAAATTAAGCTATTCAACCTATAAATATTTAGAATATATTTATTTTTAGAAATCTCAAAATTTTATTAAATTATTCCCTTAAAATTTTTCAAAATAAAAAAATTGAAATTATAAATTTATTAAAAGAATCTTTTTTGTCATTCATTAATAAATAGCCTTGATTGAATTGATTACATTAAAAAGCAGAAGAAGAAGCATGTAAATTGAAAAAAAAATTGCTAAAAAATTATATTTAACATAATTTTGTTTATCAGCATGTAACCTTTTAATTGAGACCTAATCCTTTAAGGTTAATTTACACTTTAATCAGAAATTTTTAAAAGTAACTCAATAACTACTAATTAAACTTAAGATATAATATCCATTTGTTTACAGCATTTCTATATATTTAATATAATATTAAGTATTTTTTGTAATTATATTATATTTTTGCGTTTAAAAGCTCTTAAGTTATCAGCATATTTTTACTTTAGATATAAAATTTTATTACTTAAGCTAAAGTTGGTATAAAATAATATAAATTTATAAAATTAGTATAATATAAAAATAAGATTAATACTATTATTTATCACTTTGATTTTTAATCAAATTTAAAAATTAATAATCTAATACAATCAAAAATCAAATAAAAATATTTGGTACTTTTTTAATTAATATAAAACAGGCAAGCTATTAATCATCAATTTCAAATTTTATTTTCTAAAATATTTTTTTGTTTTGTAAATTAAAGAATAATCTTAAATTTTCTTTCAATTATTTAATCAGATAGAGTTTTATTATTATGTAAATTTAAAAAGTAAAAATAAAAATATTTTTTAAATTTTGTTTATTAATTTTGTAAATTAATTAGAAATACAGATGAAAATATTCTAAAGTTTTTAATATATATTTTGTAAAATTTATTCAAAATTCAACTTGATACATTTATCATTTTTCATTAAAAATTTAAAAACTAATCAAAATACACTTCTTATTTATTACATTTTACTTCTTTAAAATTTAATTTAAATGTAATCTAGAATATTCCTTCTTTTTTAGACTCTCTACTTGCTATTTTCTATACTATTTTATTAAACCCCTCTAATATAAATACATTTTAAAATCATTTTTGTAATTTAATCATTTTATAATAGCATATGCTATGAATTGTTTTAAATTATTTTAAAATTACTTAACCATGATTAAATTAAATTATCTTACTATGTAAAATTAGTGTTAAAAAATCAAAGCACAGTCTATTTATCATAAAAATTAAATTGATTTTCTTTAAGCAAATTTGTTTTTCATTATAAGTATATAAAATTTCAAATTGATAAAAACTTTTTTTTAAATGATTCATCCTCAATTTATCTAAATTAGCTTGAATTTTTCTTCTAAATTTTTTGTAAATAATTGAAAATATACTTTAAATTAACAAATTAATAATGGTTTCTATTTTTGATAAACTATTTTTTATTAAGAGAATGAATGTCTATGCTTTATTATATATATTATAATCAAAAAATAATCTCAGTTTTATATATCTTTCCAGTTGTTTCATCCAGAGAATAAAATTAAAATTTAAGAATGGTATTTAATATTTTATTAATGAAATATATCAATTTAAAAATGTTAATTTGTGATCTAATTGATAGGTATATCTATACCTCATTTGTTTATTTCCTTATTTAATTTTGACTTTAACTAGTATATTATATAAAGAATAATATTTAATTTATTGTTTTTTACTTATCATGATTTAGTAAAGATTTTGGTTAAATTAATTTAAATTTTTTTAAATAATGTAATTAAGATGAATTTTATGAAATAGATATGTCTGTTAAAAAAACTTATTAACTATTTTTTGTAGCAGAAAAAAATAGTAAAAGATATAATTTGAATCCTTGTATTGAATTATTATTAATTTTAATTTTGATAAACATTTATATATATTATAATTGAATCCTAAGATTCTCCCTTAATAAACATTTATTATTATTCAAATAATATTTACAGAAAATCTAAGACTATTTTTAGATTATTTAATTTTCTTGCTGTGTTTATTTTTTCAGTATTAAGATTTCTTTCAATATTTTATAGATCATTTAATTAAAATTAGTGGATTATTTTAATTTAATTACAAGACAAACTAGTATTATTTTTTTAATAAAATTAGTTGACTATAGCTTTAGTATTAAAAAAATTTTTTTAATATACAATTATTTATTTTCATCTTCTAGTATTTTTATTTATTGTAAATTAAAAGAAAGTCTTTATCAATATATTTCAATATGTAGCAAGATGTTATTTAAAAGCCAAGGGATTTGGGTTTTACTAGGTTTTAAAAATGTATCTTTAATTAAATCTTAAAGAATGGTTAATAAAATAAATTCCTTAGATTAGCTTAGTAGAAGTAAAAATTAAAAAATTATTAAAACATTAGCATATAATAAAAAAACATATGATGGAGCCAGATATTTAAAATTTTAGATTTTCATAGTTTTTATTTTGGGTTGAGAATTTGAAATTTCATCTAAAAAACACAAATAAATTTATCTATCAAGTATGTATGCATCTAGGTTATATTTAATTTAGCATTAAAAAATTATTAAAATAAAGTTATCACATACTAGTATTAGTAAAAAGTATTGTTATTTACATTTTTAAAGTTGATAATTAAATTTAAACTTTTTGTTCATTTTTAATTTGAGTTTAAGCTTGAAAAGATTTAATCAGATTAATATTATCCAATTATATTGGTGTCAATTTACTCACGAAAAAATAATTAAATATATTTTAGCTGAAATTTTAAGTATTTATTTGCAATGTAACATTAAATAAAATAAATATCCAGCTTTGTTTTTTTAAATATTTTTATTAATTTTAAATATTAATTAATTGATTTTAATGCTGTTAACTAATAAAATAGATAGTGATCTAAATTTATTTTTTTATATTGTGACATTTTTAAATTATGTAAGCCATGTAAGTAATAATGTGTGGAGATTGTAAAGACTCTATAGACTTACTTATTATAAAAAATATCATAGACATTATTTAAAAAGTTCAGAAAATACCACAAATATGAATCTCAGATGAAATATTTATTTTTAAAAATTTGTGGTGATATAAATTAATTGTAATTAATCTATATTAAAATTCAAATCACTTTCACTCAATTTATTGAGTCAACTATCTTAATGCTTAATAAAAGAAAAATGTAAAATACGAATATGATGTAATTAAGATTAGCAAACTAAATAAATTACTAATAAACTTTAATTTTTTTTCTAAATCGTGATTGAAATTTATTAATCATTCCTCTCTTTTATTAGAAATAGATGTAAGATGATTTGAATAGATCAATCATACAAGTATGAATAATTAAAGATTGTCACACAAAAATTAAATAGATTAATTGTGATTTGGAAGGTAAATTTTTAATTAATTTTATTTTATGATTGATTTTGTCAAAACTTGATGGTTGAAGATTAATATAATATATCTTAATTATTTCTGACACCAGACTATTTTTTAAAAACTCAAAACATATCTCAAATAAAGTTAAATACATTTCTCATTTTTTAGAAATAATCTTAATCAATAATAGTTTTACTAATAAAGTAAATACATAAACCATAAAACTCTTAGATTTGAAATGAAAATTGAAATTCTTATTTTCAAAATTATTTTCTAAATATTTGTTATCTAAAATCTATTCTTGTCCTTAAGAGCAGGTAGCTTTAGAATTAAATTGCAAAGTTAATTTAAAATATTTTATAAAAAATAGATGAAATTTTATTTGCTTAGGAGTATGATAACACAAGTCCCATTAACGACTACAAATAAATGAAATGTGATAACGGTTTCTGGCTTGAATATAATACAAAATATATAATAGGTCAGTACAGCTCTGATTAAAATTCAAACCCAATTGTAAGGACATACTCATCACTACCACCTCATTGGAGTATCGCGCTTAGTTTTGATTTAATCTTATTTAATATAAACGATTGGTCAATCAAAGATAAACTAGAAATTTCTGTTGATAACAATATCAAAGATACATATCTTAAAGAAAATATTAATCCATCCAAATCATTTTGCATGTCATCTTAATATGACTCACTAAAATTATATCATATAAATGTAACTCATTCCTCCCCTAGTGTATAGCTTAAATTAAAATCTAGTTTTACCTCAACTGACAATGCTTACGGGATTAGAAACATTATTTTGCATGTGGAAACATGTCATTAAACTTGTCTTACATGCAATGGTCCAACATCTGTAAGCTTTATAAATTTTTATACTTATTTTTAATTATTTGATTACCACAAGTTCAATTTTTTAATTACTGATAAAATATATATAAAAAAAGAATAATTGCTTATCTTGCCCAAATAACTTTTCTTTAGTGGGAAACATATGTAAATGCGCTGATGGGTATTTTGCATATTAAAATACATGCTTATAGTAATGCCCTCAAAATTATAGTTAAAATTCAAATAATGGTTAATGTGAGTATGACAAATGTAATTCCTTGAATTGCTAAACTTGCAGTTCTTCACCAAAGCGAAACTGTTTAGCATGTAAATCCGGTTTTAACCTTCATATTGATTAGTGTGTTTCCTCTTGTCCTCTATATGCCCCATTAACTAATAATATTTGTAAGGATCCTATCTCATAGATGTAAAGTAAATGCTTTAACATTTAGTTGTTATTTAAATTTTTAACTATTTTTTGATAAATTAATTAGATGGGAAATATGCTTTGAGAGGATTATTTAGCTAGACTTTTGGTGAAAGTGAAATTAAAGGAATGAACTTGTAAACCCAAAATTTTTATGGCAGCGGATTAGAAAACAACAATCCAAGTCGCTAAGTTTTTACTAATTGTGGAGGATAGCAATTATTTGGAGGCGCGAATTTAGCTTCTTCAAAATCATAAATAATCTGGAAAAGCTCAAATTTGTATTCAAAAAAATTTTTAGTGAATAAATATTTAAAAAAATATATTAATCAATAGAGATCCTCATTACAAGCTCACTATTTCTTTTACAGCTTACATGATTGATTCTTGGGATAATGAAGAGTTCTAAGTTTACATAGATTCAAATAAAGTTTTTTATATGAAGGAAGATTATAATAAATTTAGTAGTTAAATATGTGGCTTAAAAGAGTATAAAGATAAAATAGAACTAATAAATCAATCAATAAATCACAGTAGTCAAACTATAGAAGTAATTATTACCTCGGCGTTAGATGAAAGCCCATACAACGAATCTTTTGGTATAAGGAATCTTTACATTTTGTTAGAAGCTGTAATTAATTATTTATAATTTTTGATATTTAAATATTTATTTAAATTTTTCAGTGTATAGATAACTGCTAATAATGTAATAATAGCACTTAGTGCTAGAAATGTATGTCTGGGTATGGTCTATATAATTCTTAATGCTATCAACCTTGTCCAGACTCATTTTGGAATAACCAAGGTATTTGCACAGCTTGTGATACTAGTTGTTTAAATTGCAATGGAACAGGTAATAAAATAAGAATAAAGTTTTTTATTAATTCAAAATAAAATACATTGTCTTTAATATAAAAGGACCATCTGCCTGCACAGCATGTAAAACTGGTACTTTCTTATATAATAATAAATGTGTTAATACTTGTCCTGATACTCAATATTATCCAGATACTTAAAATAATATCTGTAAACCCTGTGATGCAAGCTGTTACAAATGTTAGTATCCTGGTAAATTCATCTACTAATTAATCATCTTTATTTTTTAATTTGAGAACAAATTATTAAAATTTTATTTTAATTTTGTTTTCAAAAAGGTGATCAAAAATCTTGCACTTAATGTCAACCCACATACTTATTAAATGGATAATGCTTGAATAACTGCCCTGATTAATACTACAAAAGCGGAAATATTTGCAAGCCATGTGATTAAACATGCCTCACATGCTCTGGACCAAATCCAAATTAGTGCATAACTTGTCTTCCTCCAAAAAAATTGCAAACAAAAGATAATACTTGTAGTTTAACATGCCCTGATACTGATTAATATTAAGATTCTAACAAATGCATAAATTGCGATTCTACATGTGCCTCTTGTTCTGCTGCAGGTTCTAATGCTTGCACAAAATGCAAAAGTCCAAAGTAAGCATTTTATTAAATTTTTAGAGTTATAAAACATTATTAAATAGCTTTTTAGATACAAACAAATGTGTTCCATCATGCCCAGATGGCTAATTTGCTGATTTAAGTGATAGAACATGCAAAATATGTGACCTTAATTGTCTAACTTGTTCTAACTCCTCTGTTCAGTGTTTAACATGTAAAAAACCTTTGATGTTGTAACCAAAGACTAAATAGTGTGTACCAAACTGTGATAATGATTAGTATTATGACAGTACTAGCAATTCATGCTTACCTTGTGATTTAAGTTGTAAAACCTGTTTGAATTCCTCAACACAGTGTACTTCTTGTAATCCTCCAAAGTAAACATTATATGAATTTATAATAAACTTAGTTTAAATTAAAAAAAAGTTATCTTAAACTTTCTACCTGCACTAACACATGTGGAAATAACCAATTTGGCGATTCTACAGATTAGAAGTGTAAACCATGTAATTCTACTTGTTTAACTTGTTCAGGGCCAAATGATAATTAGTGCATAACTTGTGTTCCTCCATTACTATTTTATCAAGCAGAAAAGTAATGCAAATAATCATGCAGGGATGATTAGTTCTTAGATAAAAATTCTAATTCTTGTATTTAATGTAACTAAGATTGCTATTAATGTTCTGGCCCAAATAATAATCAATGCCTCAGTTGTAATCCTCCTAAGTAAAATTTATGCTTTTTTATTTTATTTTTTAAAAATAACTTTTTATTAAAAAAAATTAGAATTTTGTAAGGAAATCAGTGTAAAAGTAACTGTGATGATGGTTTCTATGCTGGTAATAATAATAAATGTCAACCTTGCGACCTTAATTGCTTAACTTGTATAAATACATCTACTTAATGTGTTACTTGCCCATCTGGAAAACTTTTAGATACTGTTTCTAAAAAGTGTATTTCATAATGTTAGGATGGGTAATATTAAGATCTATAAAATAAAGCATGCAAACCTTGTGATACAAATTGTAAAACTTGTTAAGGACCTCTTACATCAGATTGTTTAAGTTGTAATTCTCCATTGTAAAATCTTTGAATTAAATATATTTTTTAATACTAACTAACCAATTTAATTATTAGAGTGCTTCAAGGTACAAAGTGTTAATAAAATTGCGATAAAGGATATTATTTTAGTTCATAAAGTCAAAAATGCCTTATCTGTGACTCAAACTGTGAAACTTGTTAGAATGATTCTACTTAGTGTTTAACATGTTAGAATGGATAATTTTTAGATAAAGTGAAAAAGAAATGTATTTCATCCTGTCAAAATGATTAATATTTTGATTAAAAAAATTAAACTTGTATAAATTGTGACAAAAACTGCTAAACTTGCAATGGGCCATTATCTTCTGATTGCAAGAGATGTTTTCCTCCAAAGTAAGTTAAATTTAATTACTTTTATCAAAATTAAAATGAATTTTTAAAATTAAAAATAATATTATAATTTAAAAAATGCTTAAAATAAAGCATTTTATCAAAGTTAAAAAAAATCAATGTTAAGAGGAACTTTTAATTTGAAAATTTGAATTTTAATCAATTTTTAAAAATTTAAAAGTATATCAAATATCAATTTAATTTTTAAATGAATAAAATAATTTACCTATCTTTTAAAATTTAATTTTTCTATATATAAATTATAATTTTGGTAAAATAAATTCTATGCTTTCAAATTTTATTAAAAATAAAATTTTAATTAAATATTTAATGTTCTGTTAATTTTTTTTAAAATATTATTTTCCTATTAAAAAAAGTGTTTTATAGGGATCGAATTGCTAATAGAAATGTAGTGATGGTTTCTTTTTTAGTACAAATGATTAAAAATGCATGCCTTGTGATTCAAATTGTTTAACTTGCTCTGCTACTTCAAAGTAATGTTCAACTTGCCCTTAAAACTAATATTTAGATACTGTTTCTAAAACGTGTGTCTCTAAATGTAACGATAGTTCTTATTTAGATAGTTCAAATAATTCATGCTAACCATGCACTGGTAGTTGTAAGACATGTTCTGGTCCATCATCAATTTAATGTTTATCTTGCTATCCGCCAAAGTAAAAAATCATTAATTTCAAATAAAATTAATTAATTTTCACTAATTTATTAGCGTTTTATAAGTAAATAAATGCTAATCTGACTGCGATTAAGGTTATTTTTATAGCTCAGTTGATTAAAAATGCATCAGTTGTGATTAAAATTGTAAAACATGCTAAAATAAATCTACTGAGTGTTTAACCTGCCCACCTTCGAAAATTTTAGATTCTGTTACAAAAACTTGTGTAAGTAATTGTGCATCAAATTAATATTAAGATATGCAAAGCATGTCTTGTAAAATTTGTGATAAAACCTGTAAAACTTGCTCTGGGCCAACTTCTTAAAACTGTTTAACATGCGAAACTTCTTTGTAAAATATTACTTTTTTTGCTTACATTTTGGAAAATTTTTAAATAATTTAAAAATTTAGCTATCTTGTAAACGGTAAATGTGTACCTGTTTGCACAGTTGGATTTTTTTAAGATAAAGATTTGATTTGCAAACAATGCGATCAAAATTGTACATCATGCATTTAATCATCCAATAATTGCTAAACTTGTAAAAGTCCTTTTATCCTAAATAATCAGCAGTGTGTTGCAAAATGCAATTCAGATTAATATGTAGATTTAACAAAAAATGAGTGTGTTTAATGCAACTCATAGTGTTAAACATGCACTGGTCCTTTAAATAATTAATGTTTAAGTTGTCCTTAGGGAAAGTAATTTTAATTTTATTAATAACAAATGCTAAAAAATTTAATATTAGGTATCTTGTTGGAAGTCTTTGCTCTGATACTTGCCAAGAAAAATAATATCAAGAAAATAATGTCTGCAAAAATTGCCATTAAACTTGCGAATCATGTTCAGGAGATAAAAATAATTAATGCACGAAGTGTTCTAAAGGTTCTTATTTGTATAAAAATATGTGTATATCATAATGTCCTGAAGATTTATTTTAAGATGAAAATAAGTATGAATGTGCTAAATGCCATGAAAGTTGTTCGAATAATGGATGCTATGGACCAAATATTAATGAGTGTAAGAAAGAAAATTTCGATTATAAAAGATCCTTAATTGTGATGATTGTTACTGGAAAAACAATTTTATGGTTAATTAGCTGTGTAGCTGGTTTCATTTTAGATAGAAAAGATAAAAGATTTTACTCAAATAAAGTTTAAAATTTTTAAGAAGAATAGATAAATGGCTCGCCTAGAGATTTAGAAAATAATTAAGAACTTAAGAAAGATGAAGAATGCTTAGATAGTCCTCAAAGAGAATTTACAAAAAGAAGAAGAAGATAAAAATTTTTGTAATCTTAAATAAGCAGCTAAAATGTAACTTCTGCAAATGTAACAAAAGAATAAATCTAAGCACAAGATTCATAAATAAATAATTTAAATCTTAGTCCTCATCGTAGTCGTAGAGCAAGATCTAAAATCGCTATACTTATGTCTTAAATAAACACTTTCTAAGATTTGAGCTAAAATATAGATTAAAATAGCCAAGCTGTCACAGATCTGAGTCCAACAATTAAAAAATAAGAGTCAAAATCGATTATGGATAGTAATTTCTTACAATTTAGCTTTAATTTATTTTTTATATTCTAAATTAGATGAATAAGATTCGCCATTTTGTTCTCAAGTTTATCCTAAATAAGGCCAATTGAATGATAAATAATATCAATCTGATTAGAAGTTTAAATATACAATCGTAATTTTTCAAATTATTAACTTTTTTTTGGTTATTTTTTAGTTTATTTATTTCTTTATTTCCTTATATTTTTATTAATTTATATAATAAAACTTAAAAGATTGGAAGCGAATTGGTATCTTTGTTTAAATTGTATGATCCACAAATAAGTAGAATATTTAGATCTACTCTGACATACATAAAATATTTATCTTTTCTTTTTGCCACAGAATTTGTATTCTATCAGGTAATAAATTTACCAAGTTTATTCATATTTATAAATTAGCTTTTTTTTAAAAAAAATAAGGGGAATATCATACTATTAATACCTTCTATATTCTTCGGTTTAGCTGTTAAATACATATTATATTAAATTTTAACTTCTTTAAATATTTTCTTGAGATATGGTGCAGTAATTGCTTCATTACTATTAATTGGAGCATCTGCTTCTGATATTTATCTTTGGTTCTTACCAATTGTTAAAAGTCTCTTTTGGAATAAAGATTTTACCTGGTCTGTATATTATGCTGTAGTTTTTGGTATTGACCTAATTGTTATTCAATAGGTATTATCTTTATTTAAATATTTGAGTTCTATTAGATCTTTGAATGTAAAGGGAGAATTTTGGTAAAATATTTTGAATAAATTTCTTACAAGCAGAGCTCTCATATTGAAAATTAAAAATAGTTGAGCATAAATTAAAAATATTTAAAGTAAATTTAAAATTGTAAAATAATTATTCTTTTGTTTCATTTATTTGTTAAAAAGTGAAGAAAAAATTCGTTTTTAAATTTAAAAAAAAAAATATAATTTAATTAATTAAAATTCATACAAATTTGTTTTATTTCAACAGTATAAATCATATAATATTTCATTAGGATTGCATGTCATTTAGTGATAAATTAAATTATTAAATGCGCTTATCTAAATTTTAATTTTGTTAATTTCATCAACTATCTCTTTGTTTAATATAGTTGAGTAAATATATAGGTAAATAAATACATTATTTTCAATCATTAAAGTTAAAGCTCTGTATTGATCATTTTAATTAAGGCTGTTTATTTATATTTCTTTGATTTATGGTAATATTATTAAATGCTTAAGGGATTCAAATAACATAGATAAATCAATAGTTTCTGCTACATTAACTGAAAATGAATGTTTATTTTATTGATTCATTATGTACTCTCTTTAAATTGATTAAAATTTTACTTCACTTTATTCAAATTTAGAAAAGATAAATTAGATATAAAGTTATTGTTATTATTTATCTTCATTATGAAACAGCATTACTTATTATACTTTTTTATATATAGATGCATAGAGAATGCTTTTATTTTTATAATATTTAAGATCTTCTATTGAATCAATTTCTAACACTATTGGTTCTAATAAATCTATCAAAATTATATAATTTATTAATCTAATTAACTAAATAGAAATTATAATTATAGCTACAATAACCACTATACATTCTGTATAATATAATTTTAAATCTATAACTCTGTTATTCAAGTAATAACTAAAAAGAAATATTTTCATAAAAAGTGATGATAAGTTGGCTTTGTTAAAGAAACTATTACCATAAACATCAATTTGGCGTTGAGTGTATAAGCTTTAGAGTTATCTTAAATCAACAATCAAATCTAAAAAATAAGCTATATACTTCAAGTAAATAAATTAAATCTAGATTTACCTTTGACTACTTATAAATTTCACTCTCTTATTTATAGAATAAGCATTTATAATAGCTAAAATGAAAATGAAAAATATGAATAACCCTAAAAATTAATTAGATCTCATATTTAGAATGAATAACGAAACATTTGTAAGTACTTTGAATGAAGTAATAAACACTTCTTTTATTGTCCTTAGCATAACCTAATGATTATTAAGTTTATTTTAAAAATCTAAGAATGAATTTTAAAACAATAAAGCCAAAAAACTCATCAAAAAGATCAAATATAAAATAGCATATATCGCAAACGCATCTGCAGGATACTAATAAGAGTAGTATGTAAAAATCACTTGATTAGGTATAGATGCAATTAAAACAAGTAATGACTAACCTACGATTCCTGATACTAAATATTCTGGATATACATCAGATCTATAAAATAGATAAAATTCATCGCAGCAAAATACTCCGAGTATCACTATCATTAATTTATCAATATTCTTTAAATCAAGGACAGAGTGGATTAAAATTATGGAGATACACCTTTCAATTATGAAAAATATTATGAAAGCATAAGTATAGTATTTACTTTCTTGCTAAGATAAAAATAATTATTAGTCATTAAAAGCAAAAATTAAAAATATTTACTGAAAAAATGTAAGCAAAGTAAAATTGGTAAGCAAATAAGACCTTTGCATACACAAAAAACAACATTTTGTAGAAGATATCATCCCTTTGATATTACATCTTGTTTTAATTCTATTTGTATTGACTTTTAACTTAGTTTAAAGCAGATTTTAATATCTTAGATATTTATTTCTATAAGTTTAATGAATTTAAATTATAAAAAAAATCTTAAATAAAATATCATATATAGGATCCTTTCTTATTAAACATGAAAACAAAGTAATTCTCAATATGAATATTAATTGAGTAATTCGATTATAAAATATTTTAAACAAAGGCATAGCTTTTATTTAAATAATTAAAAAATTAATAACGTTTTTTCTTTTTACTAACAATTAAAAGAATGCAACAAACACTGTTTATTAATCTATATGACAATTACATAGTTTATAGTTCATAGACCATAAAAGATCTATTTATCAATAAAGATTTTTATTTTTACACAATTTTTAGAGGAGTGTGGAAGGTTTTTAAAAATAATATCAACAAAAAATTGATAAAGTATTGTGGGAGATAATGAAATACTAGAAAACAAATCTAAAATTGTTGCTTATCTAGTAATTGCTTAAAAAAAAAAATTTAAATCTACAAATAGATAATAATCAAAGATACAAACAAATAATAAAAAACCAGAAAAAATTAATTCAATAAATATTATGAGTCAAATAAACTCAAATACTTCAAAATAATTACCTGCTTAATGTGAAGTTCTTATTGTGGGAGCAGGCGTATCTGGAGCTACAGCATTTTATTCTCTTTAGAAAGCTGGAGTCAAGAACGTAGTTATAATAGATTCTGGAAAAAGTGGATAAGGTAATGCCTTAGGTTAAACTACTTCGTAACACGCTTTCTTAAGAGAAGATGACATCAATTAAAACAGAGTTTTTGAGCATGCAAGCAAAAGCGGGTCAGCTGTAATGGAGTATCCTACATCTACTATCAAGATGATGGTAAATTTATATCCAAGTACTTCTAAAGATTACATACAGCACCATGGATTTAAAGGAGCAGCTCGTTATTTAAAGTTAGCAGACGCTGGTTTATAAATTTAAACTGAATTGGCATAAATTGCTTTTGAAAAAGAGCAGATAAATGAAAATTTAGTATAAAAAGGTTCCTTGTATGTATGTGAGGATAAAGATGTTGAAGATTTCAAGGAAGAGTTTGAACTACTAAAGAAGCTTGGATGTAAAGGAATTGAATTGTGGGACAAAGAAAAGGTATGGAAACATGCTGGAGGACCTCAAACAAAATTCGCTTTGGGAATATACTTTCCTAATGACTCGGTCATAAATTCATAGCTGTTCTCCTCGAAACTGATACAGAGTGTCCTTAAAGTAGAGCCATCCTACAGTTTATTTGAAAACACTCCTTAAGTAGTCAAAGTAAAAACTAGCAAAGAAGGTTTTGCACTAACAAAATTAGAAAATGGGGTTGTAATAAAAAGCAAATATGTTGTTGTTTGCACAGGAGGATTATTTAATGATCCTAATTTGGCAGGAATATTGATACCTTGCTATTCATATTTAGTCTCATTAAAAGAGCCTGAGTCTACTAAAGATGATTAAAATCGCTTACCTTACCCAAACTCTCTGAATTTTTTCACATGGGGGTTTACTCATGATTGGTGTTTAACTAAAGGGCACTTAAGATGCAGTGGAGAAGATCACTATTCAGCTTTGAAGCCTCCTAGAGATGCAGAAAGATGTGCTTCTCTTGCAAAATGGACAGTAGAAAAGCTGCCATATTTAAAAGACTCTGAGCTGAACTGCGATAAAAAATATGGTGTATACTCTGAAACACCTGATTCTACTCCTCTTGTTGGCACTATTTCTCCTTAAAGCAAAGTATGCTATGTTTTAGGATGCAACGCATGGGGATAAGCTTCTTTAAGTTATAGTGCAAGTCTTGTACCTGGCCTACTTGGTTACACAAATTTAAATGAAGATCAAAAAGACTCTCTTAAATTATTAACAATAAGAAGATTTGCTTTGCTCAATGGAGTTAAGAAATAATTAACTCCTAAATTGTGATATTTTCTCAATTTTAGTTACTTTAATTAGTGATGAGATATTATGCAAACATATCAATCAAAATGTATTTTTGATCAAAATCTATTTATATTGAGTCATTTTAATGCTTTTTTCTTTAAATATCTAGTCAATAATTATCTTTATTAAAATTGAATATTTTTTCTTTCATACTTTAAACAATGTAAGCTTAATTTTTTTCATAAATAAGATTTAATTTTATACAATTTCTTCCATTAAAAATAAATACCACAAATTTTGTTTGATTCACCTAAATACTAGTTAAATCCTTTGCTTATTTTTAATTTCATATTTTTCATAAATGTTTGGTTTTTCCAAAATAAAACAAAATTTATATAAAATTACGAACACAAAAAAATATTTTTATTTATTTCAATTATTTCTTAGTAAATAATTTGTTAAATCATTTGTTGAAACTAGTAACCATAAATGAATGTCAAAGTTATTATGGAATTACTTTTTACGATATAGACTTGTGAATAAGCTCAATTTTAAGAGAATGATAGCATATTCAATTATGACAAAATCTATTCCTAATGAATATAAATAAGCGTACCACCATTTATTAGCAGGAGACTTTACACTTAAGAATTGCAAAACAAGAAGGGATACTACAACAACCAAAGAAAGAGAAAGCAGAACCATGCCAATAAATTTTTTGCAACCTTAAGATCTTATTAACACTTTAAAAAAGAATATACCAATATTAGAAATAATAGATACAACAAATACCAAAGGTATACTGAATATAAGATCTAAACTATATTCACTACTATTTTGAACTAAGCCTAATAACTCTGCCATTAATATGTATTTCAAGAAAATCAAACTAAATCTTAAAGGTCTTGATATTTGATTTTCGAGAGTAATTACTGCAGAAAAGAATTCATGAATATAAATAAAAGCTTTCAAAACAACTTCAAATGTTATAACAATTTTGTAATTTAAGCTTAAGGAAATCACATCTTACCTATTTTCTTGATTAAAGTCTTTTGCTATCTGACTGAGTACCATATTTTATTGTGGAATATTGGTTACATTTTACTAAAATGGTGGAGGGACGGGATTTTCTTTTTATTCAACTGCGTTTTGCTATCCTATGTCTTCTATTTATAATAGTGATATTATATCCTTACTTGAATTCTTTCTTTCTACAGGTTTATTTTCTAATAATTTCATTTTTTCAACTTCAAATATAGAAATAGCAGGTTTCTCACTGCCAATCTTCTGTTTTTCATTATTAACGTTAAGAGGAGATTAGTCTTCTATTAAATTGTCATTGGTTATTTAAGGTGTAGTTTGTTTCTCGCTTTTTGGATTTTCAATTACTACATCTTATTTCGATTTTTGTTTTTACATTAGCCAAATTACTCTTTAAATAGGGTTTTTAGGTGCATTTTTCTCCTCTTCTGGATCAAGTTATGCTTTGATTGCTTACATTTGTTTTTCTTGTTTCTCCATTTAAACTTTTAAATAATTTTCTTCATCTTCAATCTTTTTAATTTCCTCTTTTTATTTATTTAAAAGTTACTACTTTTGTTAACTGAATTATTCTTGTTATTCCTTTAGTTACTATTAGAAGCTCTTCTATAATTATTCAACCTTATCCTAATTTTCACTGTTATCTAAATTCTAATTATTTTTCTAAATATCTTTGATCTCCTATATTCTAGCTTCATAAGCACGCTACTAGTTTTAAAGTTTTAAATTCTATTCTTGCTGAAGAGCAATTATTTGTTATTACTGTTCTTAAATTTTTTTTTCATGTAATTCCTTCATCTAAACAAAATTTTATCTTATTAGCTCTTAATCTTTAACTATTTACTCTTTTTAAGCAGCCATATCTTTTTCTTTTTCCTAAAGATCTTTTTCATATTTTTACATTTATTCAAGTTTTTTCTGGTTAACTCCATTTGGAACAACTAAAGAGTAAGGTACAACAGTTTAATTTATTTTTATAAGATCTATTTCATCCTTCATTACACCATAAATAGACAGAACAATAAAGACAATAAGCTAAGATATTAAAAGTAAAAGTATAGGATAGCTAAATATGTCTGTGAATGAATGCAAATCAGTATCAGAAGGGTTTATAAATATATTATGAGTGTCTTCTAGAAGAACTACAGGATCCAAGGTCTTGCAATAGCACAACACATCAATTCCATTTGGTTGAATAACAGTGCTGCAGTCTTAAGAAGTCCATTAGCCTTATTAAGGATAGGCTATATTTCTATAGGTACTGCTAGCCTTGTAAGTAATGCAAACAAATAAATTTTAGTTGAAATCATGGCCAAGAGAAGCTTTTAAATTGACAGGATAAACTCCATTCAAATTTAAATCTACATTTTATTATCTAACAAAGGTACTAACTATTGGTGATCTTTATATTCCTTAAGGGAAGCTGTTTAAGTTTGCAAACATTACTGAAGTGAACTAAGATATTTAAATAACAGCATAGGGTGAAACTGAACTCTAAGAAAGATTTTAAGGCATTATTTAAAGCTAATTTACTAGCTGTTGACCTGTATACTGTGCTAAAGTGATAGCTAAAGTAGTTCCAGAGTAAACCAAAGGCTGATTATTTATTTAAGTTAGAACTAAAGCTTATTGACATAAAGAAATTAAGGTAGTGTACAGCATCTAGGTGACACCTACTTAACTTGAAGTCGGTATTAAGGATTCAATAATTCTGAAAGTTGAAAAAAGTAATCTTTCCTGAGTGTGATAGATCCTAAACTTTTTGTAACTCTACCATATTATCTCATATTTGAAAATTTAAGGAATTGTATATATTGTAATGTTATTAATTAAATTTTGAATAGCTTATTAATTAAAAGTTGATTACACTAAAAACCTTTCTTATTCTAATAGTAATCTTCTTTAACTTTATTATGAATATTAATATTCTAAATATTTCGATTAATATAAATTGAAATGAACCATGGTTTCGTCATTAAATAACCTTAATTGAGACATCAAAGATTATTGATTAGTTGCTATTTTTAGAAAAACAAATTATTTAATAAATATTTGAGATGTAAATATATAAAATAAGTCAAAATTACTTATTTGCTAAATCTGTAGGTAAGATTGGATTGTGGCAATCGCGATTTGAGCTTCAACTGGAATTTATTGACTTTATGAGACATTATCATTATAATTGAAGACTAAATTGTTGATCCTATACACTTAACTGGAAACAGATCCGTTACTGTCTTAGACCATAACTTGAATAACATAACCAAATTATGTACTACCACTTGGTAATATATTGAAAGAAATGCTAAGTTAAGGAAAAGAAAAAGTGTTGGAAATAGAGAATGGCACACCATGAAGAGTAACATATTCGTGATTTTAAATCTAATCCAAATCATTAATTGATAAAACCATTTAGGATAAATATAAAGATATCTTGTATTACAAAGGTTGGTATTGTGAGATACAATTTTAAACAGATATTGCATTATTTGCAATACTTAATTCACAGTTTTTAGGTGAATCAACAACAAAGACTTCATAGCTTGTTTAAAATTATGCTGAAGTTGAAGGAGAGTCTATTTCAAATAGGATATTCAAACTGTCTTTTTGATCTAATTAATTCAACTAAAATAGTTTTTTTAAGCTTATGAACTAGGAGAAACTAGATAAAAGCATCTTAGTGTAATAAATATTATTCTAATACTAAATAGATGTTTTAAATGTTAGCATATTCATTTAATTTTAAAATTAGGATATTAAGTTAGCATCTGTAATTTAAAATAGAATTTTATCTGTAAAGCTGATATAGCCTTAGCTCAATTAAGGTGGAATTTATAGCTAAAATGATTAGAGCTAGTAATCTAAAAATACTATCTAAGATTTACAAGAACCCTATTAAATTGTTCCATCTAGATTTGCTTTTCTAACTACTACATTTAAATAGATTCTCTAGAAATATTAGAAAGTTCTTTCTGGTACTTAAATTGTTAATTGATTGTTAGCTTAGTCTTTAAATAATGTACCATCTTACCATAGACAATTAGTTTATGTTTGTTAATCTGTGCATGTCCAAGATATACTGACTTAGTTACTATTGCTAAATGCTTACTTGGAATCAGGATCATAGACATAAGCAGCTAAAGTAAATTATTAATTCCATTGTTTCACTGTATCTCCTCCTATAATTTAAACTATTAATGGACTTTAGTTAATCTAAATGTACACTGTCTACTAAACGAGGTAATTTTTTCCATTATAAACAACATTTGCCTCAACCTTTTTCAAGAAAATAATTTAATTCAAAAAATAAGGTAAAAAAAAATTACATTAAACTGGTATTTATCTTTAGGGACAGGTATGTATGGATTAACAACAAAACTGAAAGTAGCTTAATTGAAAAATAAGATAGAGTTTTCTATCTTGTTTGACTTTAAATCAATTCCATTGAAGCTACCAAATTATTGTTACCACTAGATATATTAAACTGTAAATGTATCTAATGAAGAAACGCAAGAATTAAACAAAATATTAGCCTTCAAGTAAATACCTTGATAAGCGTAGAATTAGTAAGTGCTTGATCCATCTATTCCGTTTAATATTTGAAAATAGAACATATTAGAATTATCCTAGGTGTTGATTTGAATAGTTGATTGACCAGCTACACCATAACTAGAAGTGTAGGTTAGGATGAATTAATAATTAGTGTTTGCAGTTAAAGTATTTGGTTAAAATACTAAAACAGGCTAATTTGCATAAGCTACAGGAATTTAAACCTTATTAGAAACTTCATTCCAAACAAAATTTTAGAGAGCTCTTCCTCCAGAATTTTGAACTGAAGAAACATAAATTTATATTTATTGACAAACGTTGTAGTTCTAAGTATTTGTTGCTAATAAAGCTATAGGTGTCTAAGATGTATTTGGTTTTATTACCGAATTAATTGCAAATGATGTAATGTAGGTGCTTGTGCAGCTAGGTTAATTTGACTTTAGTTAAAAATTGTTAAAAGAAAAAATAACATTAGTTGAAACTGTAGAAGCAAACCCTAATTTGATCACAAATGTTTTACTATCGACAGATAAAGCGCAGGAATATCCCTAGCCTAAATTATTTACAACAGATTAAGATAAAACCTAATTTTGATAATAATTTTTAAATATATTTTTTAAAATTAGATAGAATAATTTACGCTTTGACAGTTTTGAGCAGAAAATGTAGTTATTGTAGAAGCAATTGTATTAACTGGTATAACAGCGTATGTAAATGTAATATATATTTAAGAATAATCTTATGAATACTATATTGTTGCTCCACTTATGATACATGCTATTAAAATATAATTGGTATTTTATTTTTAAAATTTATATTAGTATTGTTACTTTCGCAGTATGCAGAACCGTTAATAGAGTTAAGAGAGTTAGGAGGACAGTTGCACGAGCCTACACCATCAAAAACTCTATTTCCATTACAAGATTAACAGGTGGTAGCTGAGTTAATACAAGTTAAGCAATATATATTACATTCTTTTAGATAAAAAATTAATTAGCTTTATACCAAATATTCAATTAAAAATAAAACAAAAATTTAATATCTTAAAAAATATTTACATTAGCATACAGGATTATTGGCGTTACTATCAAAATACCCATTTTAGCAATTGCATGTAGGTGCATTAATACGCAAGCTGTTTGAGCAAGCTGAGCAATTGTTAACATCTGCATTCTAGCAAGTACTGCATTTATAACTACATTATTAACATTGATTTCCTATTAAAACATAACCACTCGCACAAGCTTAGCAGCTACTATTGCTTGTACATTTGGTACACTGAGGAGGGCAATCTATATTTTTAAATTAATTACTTAAAAATTTTTTAAATAATATAAATAATTACTTTAGCAGGCTTTGCTTACTCCATCATCATATTAACTGTCTGGACAAGTGCATGAGGGGAAATTAATTCTTCCTGGATTACATTTTGTACAAGTTGATTAAGTCCCTGAGCACGTTTAACACATGTTTGAGCAAGGAAGACATTAGGTGTAATCTGTTCCAACATATGTGTATCCATCTAAACAAGCACATCCTGGAGGAGATTAAGTATTACTTGCTTAGCATTAAGTACCTTAATTTAATAAAAAAATAAAAAATCCAAACTAAAGTCTTTCAAAAGGGTATAAATTACAATTAGTTGCTGTTAAAGTACAAGTTCTGCATATTTATGAACACTGAGCGCATGTTCCATCTGTTTATGTAAAATAGCCATTTGCACAGTTACACAAAGGTGGCTATCTATTAGTACCTGAACATGTATTACAAGTATTTGAAGAGACAGAACATTCAGTACAAGATGTAAAGCATTCTGTCGTTGCATTATCTACAGTAGCTATAGGCTAAAATCGAAGCAATGTGAATTTAAAGTTTTTAATTTATGTATTTGATGAAACCTCCAAATTGTAAGTGTATGTGGTCAACGAAGTTTTAGAAACTGACAAGGCAAAATTCATATCTTAAGTAGTTGTATAAGAAATAGAATTTAGCCCATATATGAAAGGTACATAATATTACTGCTATGATGGTACAGTAAAATCTTATTACACTGATCTTGCACCTTAAAAGTCAGTTGGGTAAGTTGAGATATAATTTGGAATTTAAACTGATTACTCTATTGTCATAAATCTTGAGAAAACTATACAAAGATTAACTTAATAAAGAGGAGAGTCTCCTTGTGATGATATAGTAATAACCATATCTTCTCTTGTAACTGTTGAATACTAAATTTGAATATCCACTAAAGTTCCTTTTACTAAACCATATCCTGTTAAGAATATTGAGACATAAGGAGTATAGTCTCTAATTTAATGCGCATATGATTAAACATAGGAACCACTGCCATTTATTCTTAAAGAGTTTGCTTAGGGAATATTAATTATGAGATTTTTAACTTTTATTCCTTACTAACCAACATAGTTAATAATGTAAGAATATACTAAGCTATTTATCATAATATTAGCATTTTTATAGTGAACGAAAGTAGAAGTACTTAGAGCTGCACTATCAGTTTATGGCGTTACATTGAATTGAATATCATTTTAAGAGTTAGAATTTTTGCTAATACCTAATTAAGTGAGGGCTATGATATTTAAAATATTATATTGATTTTTTTAAACTGTAACTGTATTTGTAACTTATCCTGAATTAGTAAAGGTTGTTTCTGAATTCATTCTTACTTGGGAGTGTTCATCAGCTCGAGAAGTAGTGCAAAATCCTCTTACATCATCTTTATAATTTTAATTTGCAGGACATGAACAAGTAGGAGGATTAATATTAGTTTAATAGCATTAAGAACAAACTCTCGTCGTTAAATCACAATCATTGCATGTTTTATCGCATTTTTCTTAGCAGACGTTAATAATAGAATCCTTAATGTACACCTTGTTTAATTAAGAAGATTTACAGTCTGTTGGAAGTGAGCAATCAAAATAAGATGTTTAACTATATCCTGGCGCACAAAGAACACATGCATAACCCACTATTTTTTATTTTAAGTAAAAATCAACCAAAATTTTTAATTTAAAAATACTTACTCAAAGAAAATAAACAATTTTTAGATGTCAAACAAGTAGAACCAGTAAGGTCTATCATTATTCCTCTTTTAATAACGAAATATTTTAAATATACGGAATTCTATGTTGAACTCGAGAAATTTATAACATTTGTCTAATAAGGATTCTCAGTATATTTAGTAGTAAATTGAGTTTTTTTTTAGAATATTCCATTAATGAAATACTCAATAACTGCTCCATCACTTAAACTATTAAACTGCTGATTTCTTAAGGTAAATGTCTAATAAGCAAATAAATGAAAAAATTTATAAAAGTGTTTTAAGGATAATAAAAGTTTACAAATTAAAACCAAGTGCTCACAAGGTTGGTAGAACCTGATTAATAACACTCGTTATAGACACAAAATTTAAAGTATCCATTTGCAGCGTCATTCAACATACTTACAGATAATAAATTATTAGAAGCTTATTCATTTTAAAACACGAATATATTTGACTGAGTAGCAATTGAAGTGACGTAGCACCAAAAACCTTATATTTTTAATAATTGAAATTGATTGATTAATTAAATTGATGTAATCTAAAAATTGTTTACTAACAGTAAATCCAGGATAAGGAAAATTGTCTCCATCTGAAGGATATATTGGATTTAGCATTACAGGAACTGTAGGACGATTAGTTTTCAAGTCAAACATATTTGAGTTATTATTTTATAGCTAATATTAACTTTAGTAAATATTATGTCCTGTTGCACTACCATCTATTTCATAATTTTGGGTTTTAAAACTGGTTAAGTCGTATTTAACAATATATAAAGGCCATCCTCCTGAATACATTAATCTATATTTATCATCGCTGCTTAAAGTTTTAAAATTAAAAGTAAGCAAGTTAAAATATGCCATCTAACCACAAAAAGAGTAATATGTTTAATATTAATGTGTGCAAGCCTTAAGCGTAAACCCAGCAGTTACCTGCTGAAAATCAGGAGTGCTTACAGAATTACCTAGAGAGATTATATCAGATGGACTATAAGGACGCATTATGAATAAATCAAAGCTATTTTAGTAGATAGTTACTGCTGTGTAAACCCATGCCTAAACAGCATAAGGAAATGTTACTTAATATATTGAATTTGTGGATTATCCAAATAACACAACTTGAATATTTGTTGATTAATTTTACAAATGTAGGGCATATATTTTCTATCCACTAGTAGTATATACGGCATAAACAATATTTCCATTAGCTGAGGGAGTATTTGTTTTTATCCATCCTGTAATACTGTATCCATATGTTAGAGCGCTTGAGTATGAGTAATTGTTGATAGAATAATCTGTCTGAGAGCAAGCGCATGAAATTTTATTACTAATTAATGGATTAACGTTACAAGATTATGCAGATATTTGAGTTAATAACAACGATGCTAATAATAATATGCACTTTAAATTGGCTTAAAATATCATTTTTTTGAAACTATGCCAATTGGCTATTTTATACAAGATTTTATCTTAATAAGTCTCTTTTTTTGATTTTTGAGTTAATTAAAATTTTTTTTCTTTTATATTTCTTTTTAAACTAAGAGTTCCAATTAGAATTTGACTGCATTTTTATATTTTAGAAATTCCTTCTTATGATTTTGAATAAATATTTCTAAATAAAATCATTAAATCCAATAAAAAAGATCAATTTTTAGTCCTTTTTTTTCATTGAAAATGTAAATAGCTCAATTTATTTTTTACAAAGAAAATTAATTAATTTAAAAATTTCTTTTCTACATTTTTGCTTCCTTTATTTATCATATTTTTATTAAAATGTGACTATGTATTTGTAAAGAATTTAAATTGGTGGACAGGAAAGATAATTAATATTTAAATGATGAAAGGAAAAGATAAATAATTTAAATTGCTTTCAAATAATAGAGAAATCTTATAAATTACTCTATAAATAGCCAAGAAATAATAAGAGCAATATTTTAATATTTTTTTAATCTTAATATTCATTATTATCTATTAAGAAATACTCAAGAATAAACTGAAGAAGCATAGAAACTTAAAATTATTTAAAATAAAAAATTAATTTATGTAAATGATGATGATTTATTATAATAGTTTATTTTTATAATATTTCAGTGGAAATTACTGAATAACAAACATTTTCAATATTAATATGTTTATTTATTGAAAAATTTGATTTGAAAATTTATTGTTATATTGTATTTGCAACGATTTGATATTTTTTAAAAACTTTACAAGATTTTGAAGATCAATAAATTATATTTAGCGGCTTTTAAAATAGGATTATAATAAAAGGTTTTTAAAATTAACAAAATTATCATAATATATTCTAAAAAATGAATACTGATGAAAAAATTACAATTGAAAGCATATAATTTGTTGTCAAAAAATTCCAAAAAGTTGGGTTTGAAGGTTTGAAACTTGAAGATTTGGCTATTGCAGTGTCAGTACCAGAATTCAAAGATTAGTTTTTAAAATAAACTGGCTTAGATTGGATGCATAAATATGAATAAAAAGCACTTGAAAGGCTTCGCAAAGCACAATTCGACATGCAATGGATGAGCAACTAAATTAGGGAAGAATTTAATCAGCTATTTGTCTTCGTTTAAAAGGGTGATTTAGAAAAAACTAAATAATTTCTTAAAAATTACAATGATATGGAATTAGCAAAGTAAGCAGTTGATCAATTCAATAGATCTCCTCTTCATGTAGCATGCAAAGAGGGTCACACATCAATAGTAGAGTATTTGCTTCTTTAAGGATACAGTGTATTTGCAAGAGATAAATCCCTTAAAACACCTCTCCATTATGCAGCTTATCATGGATAGGAATACATTTGCGAATAATTGGTCAAAAAAGGTGCCTTTATTGATTCAACAGATACTAAAGTATATTTTTAGATATTAAACTAATAATTTTAAGACTTCTTATAGAATTATATGTTTTATTTTTAAATGATCAAAACAATAATACCTATTTTTATCCAAAAATTAAAATATTGTTTATAAAATCAAAGGGAAGAACTGCTTTTCACTATGCTTGCTGTGGCAATAGTGCGAAAATAATTGTTTTATTTATAGGAATTTGCCCTGAAATAATAGAGGCTTAGGATATTAATTAGTTAACTGGACTCCATTATTCAATTTTGAATTCCTCCTTGAAGTAAATTGACATAGTAAGAACTTTGATTGAATTTGGAGCAAATGTGAATTCAAGAGATAAAGAAGGAAAGACTCCTCTTTATTATGCAGCTGAATAAGGTAGGACAAGAGTTATTCCAATATTAATGCAAAAAGGAGCAGATATTACTTTAGCAAATTATGAAAATCATAAAACTCCTTTAGATGTTGCAGTTAATGAGCATACTAGAGAACTTTTGATAGTTTATAGTTCAGCTGCTTCAGGAGTAGGAACAAAGAAAGAGGATATCTAATGGATGAACCAAGCAATTAAGGGACAAAGTCTTGGAGTTGTAGAAGTTCCATTCAAAGAAAAAGGTGATACTAATGCATCTTCTTAAGCAAAAAAAACAAAAAAAGGTTAAAAGCTTAATGAAGAGAAAGGCACTATATAAGGATGGGCCAGAGAAAAGTATTTGTTTATTTACTTTTTTTTAAATTAAAAAAATATTTTATTTTAAAAATATAAGATTTTTTGACATTATGAAAAAAATTTAAGAAGAAGGTGTGAAAGTAAATCAACATATAAAAAAACCATTTATTTATACAGGAAGTTGGATGGAAAATATCACAAATGTAGAAGATTTATATAATTTACTATAAGGACTAACTTCTACAGAAGCTTGCTTAGTTGTATTTAATATTTTATGTCCATATGATAAGCCACTTCCAGAAGAAGATAATAAAGAAGTTATTGATCATTTCCATGGCGATGCATGGTCAAGTTCAATAAAAAAACCTATGGAAGATAGACTAAAAAAAGAATTAGAAATCCAAGAAAAACTGTCAAAGTATTAAGATTTTGAAATGAAATTAGAATACAAAGATACCCTTTTAAAAGATAAGATTGAAGAGCTCAAAAAAGTAAGAGAGGAAAACATGGAATTAAAAGTAAAATAATTTTTTTAATAGCTAATGGATAGTTTAATATTTAAAATGAATAGGCCAAACTTTAAGAATTTGATGGTATTTCTAATAAAGATGGAATGAATTCAGAATAAGCAGAAGAACTGAAATAAGAAATAAATAAATTGAAGCAAGAATTAAAGGAAAAATCTCGTTAATTAGTTGAAAAGGATATGGAATTAGAACTAGTTAAAATGGAAGGAGGAGGAGGAGCTAATGGAGCAATCGGAAAATCTACCTTAGATTAAGAGGGATAAGAAGCTATGAAAGAATTAATTAAGTTAAAAGAAGAAATGAGGTTGATTAAAATTGAGCAAAAGATGTAAAGATTTAAAACGGGTTAAATATTTGTTAAAGCTTTAAACGAAGCTAAGAGAGCTAAAGGAAAGAAAGAAGTTGATAGTATGAATATAGAAATCTTGTAAGATGATGAAGCTATCATTAGAATGTACATGGCTTTAAAAAATAATCCTCCTAATTTCATCTAAAGACTGAAAGAAGTTGATAAAGATGGTGACAATAAAATCACTTAATCTGAGTTCGTTAAATACTGCAGTAATTTGTCTCTTTCCAGTTCAGATATAGGTTGCCTTTAAAGAGTAGCTGGTTTCTATCAAGGGAAGAAGCTCTTAGGTATAGCAGAATTTAAAACTATCTTAGAAAATAGACCAAGACAAAGACAGATTTGGGAAGAGTAATTATTCAAAAAGGTGATTGATTCGATCAATAGCAAAAAAATTCCATTAGATAAATTTTTCGAGTTTTTAGATATTGATGGAAGTGGTGAAATTTCGCCTTCTGAAATGAGAGAAAGATTTGAAGCTCTAAAAATAATTTTAAATCAGAAAGACTTCAATAGTTTTTACTGCATTTTCGATAAAGAAAAAGTGGGATCAATTTCAATTTCAGAATTGAAATCTACTTTAGAAAATTATTTAGACAAATCTTAGATTCATGAAGAAGATGAAGAAGAAGAAAATTAATAAGATGAGGAAGAGGCATAACAAGGTGGTAGTTAAAAAAAATAAGCAAGTGGTCCTGATAGCAATCCAATTTGCAAAGTAGAAAATAAATAATTTTTAGAAGAAGAAGTTGATATAAATGACGAATATGACTAAATAGACGGCTCTCTTAAATTATAGCTTCCTACTTTAAGTAATATAGACCCAAGATATAAGAATATTTTCTTGAAAATCTCACTTTAAGGAAGTATAGAAAATTAGATAGTCCATCAAACATAAATTTATAGCTCTTTCATTAAAGTAGCTTAGAAATTCAGATTTAGATAAGCAAACACAGTAAAAATAATTTATTATAAATTTATAAAAAAGATTATTTTTTTTAAATTAAATAGTCACAACTTTCTAGATATATATCAATCAAGATTTTCTTTAGTTAGTAAATGGATGAGGACAGTTATCTTGGTGAGGTCCACTTTGCATGGAAAGGTTGCTTAAGAAACCCTAACTAATGGCATTGCAATCATGAATTTACTTTAGTTAATCTCAGCTATCCTAAAAAAACCGTATAAGGGATTTTGGTTGTTTAAGCTAGATTTATTCCTTAAATTTTACCAGGTAAATTTATATCAATAAAAGTAAATTTCTAAATATTTGGTGTGTATAAAAAGATAATTAGAATGAAAGACCTGACACTGCAGTTTAGGAGATAGATGAAAATATGGAAAACAATAAAAATGCGAATAAATAGTCTTAAGATTTATAGAAAGAGTATATAGAACAGTAAAAGAAATACATGGAATTACAAGAAAAATTTATTAAACAGTAAGAAGAAATGCTAAAGCTTTAAAAATAGCAGTAAAATTAAAAACCACCTTTAATAAGCAAAAATTCTTAAAGTAAATCGTAATCAGCTAACATATAAAATTCAAATAAGATTCCAAGTAAACCATCCTCTAATAAGATAGAAGCAGATATGGATTTAGATGATATTTCTTCAAATGTTGATGATCTTTTAGGAGATTCATATTTGGAATAGCTTGACATTCAAAAAATAGATTCAAACATTGACAATATAATTAAAACCAAACAAAATGCAATAAGCAAGCCATAGATCAAAAATGGCTAAACTTAAAATAAAAATAATGCTGCAAAGCAATCAATAAATTCCTTAAAAAAGCTAAAAACTCAAGTAAATGATGTTTCGTCCAATATTGATGATATCCTAGCTGATTCTGATTTGGCTAATCAATCTAATCTCCAAAAAATAGATTCTAATATTGACAACCTCATAAAGAGCAAGCCAAAATTAAATAGCAGTTAACAGAGTGGTATTATTGGCTAAGATGCTAGTATTCACAATATAAATAGATCCATTTTAAATTAAATAGATGATAATTATGAATAAGATCTCACACCTGTAAAATAAATATCCAAAAAATAATACAGCAAAAACTTCAATAAAAACCTTGATCAATTAATACATTCTATGAATTCTGACATAGATTAACTCATAAATAATTCTGAAATAGGATATAATCAGGAAGACTTGGAATAAATCGATTCAAATGTTGATTTATCATAAATAGACATGAAAAAATGAAATTTAAAATATTAATAAATGTATTTAATTAAATAAAAGATTAAAGCACCAATTAATTTAGCTAATATTTAAACACTTTAATTTATTGTTGATATTTTATATTTTTATATTATAAGTGAAAACAATCAAATTTTACATTATTAATTATTGCATAAAAAGTTATTTTAACGATTTGTCATTCAAAATTTATTTATGAAACAACAAAAAAAGGAGTGTTTCAATTAAAAGTCTACTTTCTAAATGATCTGTTTGTAACATAGAACTAACTCTAAAATCAAATTTTATTTTTTGCTTTTTGCTTGAGAAATAATGTGTTTTTTAATCCCATAAAACTCTCTCAGATAACTTTTACTATCAAAAATATTGATTAAATTTTGTTATATATTTATTCTATCTGTTTATTATTATAAAATACATAGAAGTAATTAAGTAATGATTGCAGACTTCGAAAAGAAAAAATAATCAGACTTTGCTAATGATTTGTAGAGCTTTGGCAACAATTTCTCTGAA
Source organism: Tetrahymena malaccensis 436 (assembly GCA_000231845.2). Classification (NCBI taxonomy): domain Eukaryota; phylum Ciliophora; class Oligohymenophorea; order Hymenostomatida; family Tetrahymenidae; genus Tetrahymena; species Tetrahymena malaccensis. Next base: position 59,569 of record JH720036.1, on the reverse strand, counting down.
GTATTTTTCGAAATGAACCCTTTTTAAAGGATATCAATGACTTCTCTTCTTCCAAATTCTGCTAAGCCTGCAAAAAAGCAACCATAAAAAGTATCTAATCAATGCTAATTATCTCTCAAGGCATTAAAAAATATTTGCTGGCAGAGCCAATGCTAGAAAAATACCTAACCTTTAACTATGCTTTTGAATATAAAAAAGCAAACTAAACAGAATAAGAAAACCTCTGCTACCTCTTTTAATACCAAAAGCCAAAAAGGAAATTTCAAGATTCATGAAATGTTTAAACTCGATGATTTTCTTAATAGTAAAAAATCTCACCAAATAACGAAGTCTGATGTAAGCGGTTTATTTAATAACCACTTAATAGAGAATGAATACGAAACACTTACTATTCCAAATACAGATTTTATAAAATATACGCTAACTGATAAATGTGGATCTCTAAGTTCCAGGACTCATGCAAGTAGTAGCAATAAAGCTCATGCTTCTCCGAAAATGAACTTTACATCAAGCTGTAATAATGAGATTTTGCATAATCCATCACCAAAATCTACTTAAAATAAAATAAATGAGCAAAACAAGTAAATATCTCCTGAATTATTTATACAAACTCAAAGAAAGCTTATAAGTAAGCACAAAGTTTAACACTCATCAACAGTAAACCCTGGCTAAAATGCAGCTGAATAAACTGAGAATAATGCTTTGAAGTAAAGCCAATTTAAGGTTAATCATAAAAGCAATATTATGAATAATGCTTAATAAAATAAAAATAGTACAAAAATTTAAGATCACGTAAAGCCTAAGTAAGACTCTAATCCTTCACTGATAAGAAACTTGTTAGATTAAGAAAAAAATAAAGATTCTTAATTAACTAAAAACTATAACTAGTCTATTAAGGTCCAAAGTGAAATTGAAAACAGAAAATAATCTACTTAAAATATAGGAATGGAGCTAGAAAAAAAAGAAGAAGAGTTAAAATAAAAATTTATGAAAAAAATATTTGAACCAGAAGGAGCTTTAATAGGTAGAAGACCAAGCAAAGACAAATAATAAAAACTGTCGATTACTAATCCTATTTTTACTGAAGTTGATAAATCATCGCTTGTGGATAGATCTTAAGCTTTTATTTTAAATTAAATTTAAATGAAGTAGCAATAAAAGTCTCTTAGGAAAAAGCCAAGAATCCAGAGTGCATAGCCTCAGTTAAATAATGGAAACATTAAGCAAGAAAGCAAAATAATATCAGCTTCATTTTTTGGTAATATCAAGAACTAATCACCTAATATGAATCAAAGCAAAACATATCTACGAGAAGATGAAGATAACTTAATCTAACACAATTAACTTACATCCCCTAAAATTTAAGAAAATAAGGATGGAAATGTAAAAAATATTTTTAACAGCTCAAATCCTTATTACAATTAGACTTATATCAAGCAACATTTAAAGTCATCATAATAAACATCCACAAACTATATTAAATAAATGATTCATCCTGAGTTATAATCATTTACTTCCTTATAGAGAAAACCAACAAAAGAGGCTATAAACTAAATAATGAATACACCTAACAATTAAAGTAACACAAAAACTCCAAATAAAAAAGTTTCAATGAACTCAAACACCAAGATTAATCAATAAATTAACAGTAAAAAAGCTATATCTTCAAACAAAAGTGAAGAAATATTACTTTAAAGATCTAAAACGTTTGATGAAGAAAAATACCAAAAAGAAATAGAAAGCAATCTTACAATCTATAAATATTCTAGCAATAATTATAGACCACAGACAGCCAGATTGCAGTCTTAAAATAAATCTTAAAAGAAGAAAGAGGATAATTAATTAAGAAAAAGCTATGATTCGCTCAAATCATGGGAAAACCTAGATAATGAAGATAATTCAGGCATATTATGAAATTCCTAAACGAATAACTTTATTTTCAAATAAAAAAATATATTTTACAGTAAATTAATTAATAATAATATGTCTTTTCAATATTAAATCATCACAATTTCATTTTCTTTCTACATTACCTTTTTAATTATTTTTATCTAATCAATCATTTATTTTTTTCAATATTTTTCTTTTTTAAATTTAATAATTTTACAAAAATAGTTCATATTAAATATATCATGTGTATTTTTTTTAAATTTACATACAAGGTAATTCTACCTTTTAACATAAAGTAAGATGTTTTATTACTAACATCTAATGCTCCTTTCTCTAAAAGTAGCTTAAATTCCTATTATTAATTTCAATTACAATTAATTGCTTTTGAATGATCACACACATAATTTCTTTGTAAAAAGAGTTCTTCAAAAATGTTGATTTAATTATTTGGAAATTGATATGGTAAAATATAATCAGTTAATCAATATAATCGATGAAGGATTAAACTAAAAAACAAAGAAATTTTTATTAAGAGATTTAATAAATGTTTTCTCCTTCAAATATAATTTTTTTAGATTTATAAAATTTGAATCCTCCTAAAATTATAAAAATATATTAAGAACAATATATTTCATTTTTGGGATTTCTCTTTTAAGTGGAATTAAAAGAATTAATTAAGTAAATATATTTTTTTTTAAAAAAGTAACATAATAAAAAGATGAAGTAGAAAATTAATTGGAATAGAAAATAAAATTTCGATACTTTAAGAATATTGGTAAAATTATATATTTAATATGATGAGATTGACGTATTATCAAATAATTAATTAGATAAGATATAATTAATTTCTCTTTTTTAAATAAAATTAGAAAACTAATCTCTTCCTTTCGAGCTAATTAATAAAATTGATTTGCAAACGCATAAAACTAAAAGAATGTGGTTAATTCTCTTTTTTAAAATAAAAGAAAAATCTAATTTAAAAGTAATAATAAAGCTTAAAAATAAAGATAATTAATTATTAATAAAAAAATTTAAATGAAAAAAATAGCTTAAATGAAATACAAAAAAAGTTAAAAGAAAGGTAATTTATTAATATTTTTAAATATTTTAAAATTCACCAATATTAAATTAATATAGCTCAAAAGTTACAATAGGCATCTCCATAAATAATTAAGGACATTTCTAAAAAAGGTGACTTAGGAAGACCTAAAAAACTAAATAAATAATTAAGAGATGATGAACTTAGAATAAAATAAATATCAATGAATTGGTCTTACTAAGAGGAAATTTTGATTCGAAAATTCGGAGGCTATGAATTTTAAGAAAAGCTACAGACTAAAAATATTGCAACTAATCTTATTTAAAAATTATTTGGGGAAAGTTATAAATAAGAATTTGAAAATATGCTGATTGATAGAGAATAAGTATTAAAAGAGTGTAGTGATCCTATAGAAAAGGATGTGACTCCATTAAGCGCTGAGTACTTTTTGTAAAAGTGTACCAGCTAAGGATAAACATTAGACCTTAAACTGTATCTCACAATTTTCCTTTTCTAAATATTTCTTAAAACAGATGAAAAAGGATTTTAAAATATATTTAATTATTTTAAAGAAATCTTTTATTAAGCTTAGATCAATAATAGTTAATAAAAAACTATTATTTAGTTTATTCATCCTGGTTCTATTTTTAATCTAATTAAGCCTCAAGATAATTTTGAAGAATTTAAAATTTTTTATAAATACATGTATGAAGAAATGTTAAGATTATTTTGTGAATACAAACTATAATTAGTTATTTAGTGAAGCGTAAAATAGTATTAACATAAATTAGCTGTATGAATTTTGTATTTTTTACCTAAAATGTTAGTATAAATATTAATTGTTTTTATAAATAATTTTTAAGTGTTTACAAGAAAATAAATATTTGTTTGTATGTTTCTTTTGATTTTTCTAATTAATTAGTTAATTTATTTCATAGATATTTCAAAATAGTATTTAGTTTTTTTTGTTTTGTTTTTTTGATTAGTAAAAAGTAAATTTAGTAAATTTTTATTTGAGTCGAATTTAGTCTTCTTAAAATCATTTATATTCAATAATCTTAATCTTATCATCAAAGAATTGTTTTAAAGAAAAAGTTGAATTCTGTTTTCTTTTTCTTTTAGTGCGAGGCAAAGGAGATATCACTTCGCAGGTAACTTGCTAAGAATTATTATGAGATTGGATATCATAAGAACTGTCGTAAATTGAAGATTCTTTTTATTTAGGAATATTTAATAGCTAGTTATCTTTTTTGTCCTCCTTTATAGAAGTAAAGTCACCTGAAAGCTTTTAACTAGAAAATAATCTTTGAGTATCGATTTAATTTGTTGAGCCAACTTAAATTAGATTTTAACGATTTTACGAATCTAAATCGTGTCTACTTGTTGCTGTAGCGTCTTAGTACTAATTTTTTTAATTTTTTTTGTCATTATAAATTAAAAAGGAGCTAATAGAAGGAGGAGCTAAGAGGCTATTTCGTATTTTAGCAGGTTATTTTTCAATACCATACTTATCTTCGGAGTGAGCTTAATAATTTTCAGCTATGAGTTAGTTTTATTTTGATTTAGTTTCACTTTAGTCTTTTTCATCTTGAATAGGTTAGCTTTTAATCATATCTGATCTAGGTGATAAAGCCTACACTTTCAATTTTCGTCTAGATTTGATTAGTACAATTATCTTTTTTACTAATTCGAAAATCATAAATATCATATCTTTGATAAAGAAGCCTAGTTCAAAAACAATTATAATTCCAAAGACGATTATAGTTATCCACCCCACAAGTTGTCTCTTATCTTCTTCTAAATCATATGTCTCAAATACAAGAAGTATACTTGTTCCACTTAAAAATAGCACAGATTAACAAAATTCACGCAAATTTTTAATCCTTTATTCATATGGATTCTTAAAAAGTATAATCAGACCCATAACAAAATGCCAAATAATAAGTAGGATGATTTATAATAAGGGCTAAAACTAGAAAACAACTATCACAAAACTCATAATAAATTTTCTGGCATATAGCACAGCTTAATAATATCTAAAAGCTAGATCCTCAACAACTACTTTCACTACTTTAGGAAATTTATCTTTTCTTATAAAATAAATAAGTGCCAAAGGGAAAAATAATGGAAAGAGAGTTATTCCACAAATGATATAATTAACTATTTCTTCTTTATATTCTATTTCTTCTATAGCCGTAATTTGTAAAAAAAATCCTAAGCTTAAATCCATATACAAGCCCCATAGTAAATCTACATAGAAAGCATGATTTAAAATAGAGTCAACTCCCTTTTTGATCAAATTTGAACATTTCTAAAACTTTTATGTCGCTTTGATTACCATATATAAAAATATATGTATAGCTATCAATGTACAACTGAGAGAAATACTATCTCCTATTTTTAGATAAATATTTCAATTTCAAAAAGTTTAATTTACAAAATAATTTTTCAAAAATGAAAGTAAAATAATGTTGAAATAAGGGAACAAAATAATTTTTCAAAAAAGAAAAAGGAAATCAAATTAACCTGCGTTTTCTAAAAAAAATCCTTGTATGTCTTTCTCTTTAAACTTTTCAGGCGATTTGTAATCTATTTTGTCATAGTCATTCATGCTTTCAAAATAATTTTTAAATGGAATCTTGAAGTCTTTTAAAGAATCGAAAAACACTTTCAGGTTACCAGGTATGCTAAAATATAATAAAAACATTTAAATAAGAATTTAAAAGAGAAGAAAATAATTTTACTTAACATTTGCAAAACCCATAACATAAATTAGTTAGGAAACATCAATAACTGAAGCTATAAACTAAAACTAACCAGTTATCTGCAATGGTATAATTGAAGCAACTACAACTTATGAAGCCGCCTTATTTGCCATTGATAAACCTTATGAAGTTTCACTAACTTCTTCAGTTTTATTATTTTAAGGTTGCTATTTTTAAAAAACTAAACTTAAATTAGCAGTCGCATATTGCGTTTTTAGCTCTAAATCTTCATAATTTTAAAAGTTTGCTTGCAACATTTAATTATTTTCTTCAAGATATTTGTCTATTACAAATTATATTTTTATTGAGTTATCGCTGTTCTGTTTCAAGTTGTATTTATATGTCAAAGGTTTTCCATTTAGGGTTAATGAGATGCTGGTTAAATATTTATCCATTTAACTAATAGGTTAATCAAATATAATTAAGGCACTATTATCCCCACTATCTTTGATGTAATATCCAATTTTATAACAAGGGTATTAATCTAGTTTTGAGCAATCTTTACAAATATTTAAATTATCTGGTTTAAATCTGTTAGGACATTTATCCAAACATTAATTTTGATATAAATACTTTGCATTTTTACATTTTCTGCAAATTTTAAAATTATTTTGACAATCTTCACAATTTGTATCATCACAGGCTATACATATTTTATTCTAATTATCTTATTAAAAGGAGAGAGGGCACTACTCAACACAAGTTTATGAAAATAAAAAGTATTTGCTGTTACATTTTTAACACATTATTCCAGAATCGTCACTTGTATTTTACAGTATGCACTAAATGCAATTAGTAGGACAATCTTTACATGTACTATCTATATTACTTCTGAATTAAGTGCTTAAGCAAGGATTTAAGCACTAGCCTTTCACTAAGACAGTTGAATTCTTATTACATTTTAAGCATTTTTCTTTTTCTTGGTTTGAACATTGCAAGCAGTTTTTATTGTCATAACAATCAATACACTATTGCTAACTTTCATCATAAAAAGTGTAATCAGGGCATTTTTTATAACACAAATCCTTGTATCTCTTATAACCAGTTGCACACTATATGCATTAAGATGAACTAGGACCTGAACAGGTTAAGCAACTTTCGTCACAATTATAACACTTAGACTAAGATTCTGAATTACACAAACTTACACATTAATTTAGCTCTTAAATACTGTTTTTATTGCATGATTAACAAGAAGTTTTAGTTTAGTCTGAGCATTTATCACAATTCTATTAAGCGCATTTAATGCATTTAAATCCAATTTTATCGAGAAAGTAACCTGAAGGGCATTTTTGAGTGCATATCTTAGAGTCTTCGATTAAATAATAGCCATCTGAGCAAGTATTACATTCATTTCCATTACTACAAACACTACAATCTATAAAATTAAAAAAATGAAATGCTTTTGAAGTCATTCTATTATTTAAAATACTTTAAATGCAACTTTAGCATGAACCATCTTATAAATAATTTCCAACAGTACATTATGTACAGGAATTTTTTGTGCATATTAAGCAATTCTAATCAGCACATTGTTTACAAACACCACCATCACCATATGTTTCTTTTTTAATTTAAATTAAGTTTATTTTTTTTAAAATTTTTTAAACTTTACATTTAGGACATTCCAAAATACACTAATTATTATCTATAACATAGCCAAGGCAAGTGGAGCAAGTTATGCACATTCTTGAAATCATAGTACAAACTTTGTTACTATCATAATATCCCTTTTCGCAGTATCCACAATTATATTGGCTGATAAAAGTACTGGAAATAGTTTTAGAATAAGTACAAAGGCTAATGTCTACACATTCTAAATTATTAACTGTTTTTATAGTATTAGGAGGACAATTTTAAAAACATAAACCATTATATAAATAATAGCCAGAAAGACACTAAATACAAACATTATAATTATTATCTTTTTCATATTAAGTGCAATTGTCTGGTATAGGATAGAAATAGACAGTTAGAGCTTATAGACCAACGTTACCTAAAGCTATACCTTAAACTTTCTTAATTAAAATATATAAATAAATAAATACTTACTATTTTGAGTAACAATCAAATAATATTTGATACTAAACACAAATATTGATTCATTAAATAATAAGTGTAATTACAATTAATGCAGTAGGAGAAGGTGATCCAATTGGGTTAAAATATATTTAATCTACCACAAGATTATATTTACTTTTACCATCACATGAAGTTCTTTATCCAATTTTTTTATGAGGTATTGATGAATCACTCATTGTTTTTCCATCATAATTATACTAAAACGGACCACTTATACTGGATTCTTCTTCTAGTTAGTAGGTGTAAATTTTCATTAATAAGACAGTGTAAGGCTTAGAAATGAAAATATTAAAGTTGAACTTTTAATCTTTCTAAAAGCTGATAATTTAGTAAGGCAGTTCTTATTGGTTTCCTTAGCATTTTTAAATCTTTACAGGAGACTAAACAAATAGATTGTTTTACGCTCTATAATCTTTAGATAGCGAGCTTTGAACATCATCGAAGGGATTGTCATATATTTGATCATAAATAATTATAAAGTTTTATTAAGCTATTTTATTATGAATCTTTAAAAAATATTTTCTAAGAACAAAATTTACAATAAACAGGTGAGAGGAAAAGTATTAAAGAGGTAAAAATGATTTTTAAAATAGCCGCTTTTATCATTTCAGCTCTACTTATTTTGATTTTTGAGATATTCTTTTAACAAGACAATTGACTATAATTATACTTTAATGTTTGATTAATAATATTAATTATTTTTAATCCATGAACAAATACATACCTTTAATTTAATAATAACAAAAATAATACTTCCAAATTCATGATTAATACTTAATTACTCTGAAATTCATATTTAACATTTAATTACTTCCAAAGTCATATTTAATATGTAAAATTTACTTAGTTGCTTTGATTGTCATTAATTTTTAATTACATTTTTCTTATAAATATTATTTCAGTGCTATTAAAAAAAACAATTTGTTTTGAAGATTAAACTAAATAATTTACATTTCTAATTTTATGTTTAAAAATAATCTCTCCTTATTTTAAAGTATAAAAATATATTAAAGCTAATTTTAAATTAGCTATAATAAGAAATTTTTTAAAAAACGACAACAGCAGGATTCGAACCTGCGCGGGTAAACCCAAAAGATTTCTAGTCTTCCTCCTTAACCACTCGGACATATTGTCTTAATTGGTATGAAATAAATTAGCTTTAGGATCACTGAAAATACTTGATATAATCTTGGAAATAAATGTAAAGTTTAAAACAAACAGAGTGTTTTGGAATGAATTTTAAGATTTAAAATAAGAAAATTATTTACATATTTTATTTGATAAAATTATATATAAAATTTAAAATTTATTAATTATTTCGATGTTCAATTTATAGAAGTACTCTAACCTTATTACTCCCTGTATCTCTTGTTTTAAAGGAAAAGTGAAGTTGTAGAATTTTTCTCATTTTTTATAGGCCTAACATGCTCTCTGTCAGTTAAAGGAATCTGATTTTAAAAATTTTGTTAAGCCTGCTATTAAGTCTGTAGCTTTTAACTCAACTAACTTTATTTTTGCTTCAAATGCTAGAATTAATACGAATTAGCTGAATATTAAGAATTTAAGTTGCTGTGATTTAAACTTTCATTCTAAATTATATTTATATTGTTATTGTTGTTGTTGTTATTGTTATTTGGTGATGACAATTGTTGTATTTGGTTCTAAGATTAATTTAATATTGAATTTTTATACGAAAGAGCATTTATACTATTTAAAATTGCTTAATTATTATTATTGGTGTTGTTATTGCTGCTATAGTTATTTATATTACTGTTGTTTATATGACTATTATTTATGTTGCTTTAATTTATTTATGAGTTATGAATATTAGAATTGCTATTTTAATTCATACTGCTATATTATAGACCTGCTGCTTTTGCATTTAATGGATGACTTCGAGGAGTTATTTCGTTTGCAGACGAAATTTGGCTTTGCTTGTTCGAGGTCATATTGGCAGCTGTGTTTTAAATTTTTTTATTCAAATTTCCTCTTCTGTCTTAGATTTCAGCTTTTTATGAAAAATGAGCTTGTATTGTTCTTTAAACATAATTATATCTTGTTGGGCTTATTGAGTTTGTTGTATCTCTAGCAGAAGATTTGCTTGAAGGATTTTTTTACTTGCTTTGAGGAGAATTCATATTTGAATTAGCAATACTTTAAAAAGAAGTGGTGTCCATCTTTTTTATACCAATATGGTGGTCATGCAAAAATTTAATGGTCCCAAATTCATCTATGCAATTTTTAATGTCTTATCTATATCTAAAATTGATAAAATTATTATTTTAAAAAAAGATATTGAAAATAAAAAATAATTAAAAAAAACTGTTAAAAATCTTAAAATATTTTGTAATCTTGAATTAAAAGTTATTTTAAAAGATAATTTAATGAAATACTTAAGTGTGAGAATTTCTAAGTCCTATTTTTTGATGTCGACAATGCTTAATTTGACTTATTTTAAGGTTTAATTTAATGTATCAAATATGAAATGATCTTTTATAAGCAATTCAATATTATTTGTGGTGGAAGGAATTGGATTGAATTTATTTGACTCAATAACACATGTTTTAATTTCTCTTAAATCTGCTATTAATGTATCGTACTTGAAAAGAGAGCTTTCAAAAGACTTTATGATTTTATCTTCAAGTTGTTTTTATTTCTAATTAATTTAGTTTTTTAATATTTAGAATTCTTTGTTCAAGGTGTCTAAACATTTTTCAAAGCTCCTTTCAATTATTGATCGATTTGCTACACATTTTTTAAGATCGTCTTCGATATTATTTACTTTTTCTTTAAGTTGATTTCTATACAAGTTTGTGTTATTAGATATTGATTAGATGGCTGCTTTGAGAGGAATAACAGTATGCTTTGAATGCTCCTCACTTTCAAAAAGACAGCTAACACAAAGCAAGCTTTTATCTTTCTCACAATATAAAGAAACAATATCACTGTGAATCTAACATTTAATTTATTCCCCATTTTTAAAATCACAGTAAAATTTTTAAATTAATTCAATGTTTTGCCAATTAATATTTGACAAGAAGTGCTGATCTACACTTTGTTACCTTTAGGTATTTTGTTGAGAATCTTTTTCTTGTATTTGATATAGATTCGATGATATTCCTGAATTTAGCGTACCCATTCCCCCTTCATTAATTTTATTCATATTTGCCTAATTTATTGATATTTTAAGACTGTTTTTCAAATTTTGAATAGATTAAAATTGGTATTAATTTTATTGCTGAGCTAACTCATTTTAAGTTTCTTGCATGGTTGCTTATGCTGCTTAATTTTATAACTATGAAATGTGTTAAAGCTGCTAATATATTGCTTCTTTATTATTCTGCTATTATTCGCTTTAATTACTACCTTAGATCTCTACATTTGGATCTTATTCAAGCACAGAAGAGATGTACTATTTATTAATATGTTCAATTTAATTATCTTAATCAGAATTATAATTATCAGGAGACTAAAGGTTATGCAAAAAATTGTCTTCAGGAGGAAAATAAACAGTTATTTCATCATTGCATTAGTTATTGATTGCTTAGGATTTACCTTACTATGAAGACTATCCATTACTTCCTATAATATCATAACTTCCTGTGGTGTAACCTTAAGACTTTTAGGCAATTCTATCATGGTTGATAGAGTTTTTTTAATTCATATTTGCATTTTTTGCAGAAATTACTTGGTTTTCGCCTGCTCTTAGCGATTTTTAATTAATAGAAGCCTAAGGAGATCTTGAAGTAGAAGAATCAATAAATTAATTTAAATTATTACTATTTTAATCTGCTGCAGAAGTAGATTGAGATTACACTCCTTTAGGGATATTTTGGTGATGATAATTTGAATGCATTGATTCAGAATTAAAATTAAATTGCTGGTTGCTATTATGCTTAAATGCTGCTGTGCTTGCTTGTGAAGAATTTCCACTTACTTCTTTGTTTTTATAAATATTTATATTTGAATTAAAAGCTCCTTTTTTTAAGTTTTTAACTGACGGAGACTAGTAAAGCTTTAAGTGCTACTAAAGTTGCTACTACTTTACAGTAGGATCATTCTTTTTTTACTGAGTAGATATTAATACATCTAATTGCTTTTTTTAATTTCTTTATTGATCATCTATCTATTTTTCTTTCATATTTATTATCTTGTTCGAAGCCTTCCTTTGGATCTTATCATTTTTTTCAAGAGAATTATCTTTTATTTCACTTTAGTAGTAAGCTTCTTACTGGTTTGAATTAAATTCATCTGCATTTACTGATTAATTAACAAAAGACTATGCAGCTACTTACTGCTGATTCTATTAGACCTAATTGTTTATTTTCTCTTTTTGAGCTTGTGGCTGATTCTTTGCTGAAGTTAACGACTATTTTCTTACATTTTATACTGTCTTTGAAATAGTAATATTAGAATTTAAGCTAGAATTTTGTCCTCCATACAAACTTCCTCCTACTAAGCTATTATTTACGTGTGATAAATGTGATTGCTACTAAGTGCTAAAATTGTTCATGCTGCATGAGTTAGTCATATTGGAGCTATTTTGATTTTTATTCTGCTTTTGTTTACCAATGCCAGGACTATTTATATTATTCTAAGCTAATGATGAAGTTATGCTGTTAACTGGGTTTGGTGAATGATTTGCTTGACCAATTATACTTAGTGGATTTTAAATTGAGTTAATATTATTATAAGGTAAGCTAGAGTGATGTCCGAGGACATAATTATTATTTTACAAGATTTAGTTCATTTTACTTTCTGGACTTAATTTCTTCCCACCTTCTGCATTTGCTGCAGAATTTTGTATATGCTACTATTGTAGCTAATTATACTATTAGTTGTTCATTTAATTTTTTAAATTTAAAGCACTGGATGGTGAAACAAGATTTTTTTTGATAGATCCATCTAAATAATTATTGTATTTTGAAGATTATTTTTTGCTATATATTTCCCTTTCAGTCAAAAAGCCAGATACAACCTATGATATCTAAGAAGGAGATCCACAATTATTATTAAATTTCATTTGCGTTGGACTAGTATTTTTTAAATTTATCGTATTACCTTTTAAAGAGTTAGTTCTTTACATTTTATTAGTAGTACCTTATTAAACAGCTGTGTGTTATTCTTGTGGACTAGTAGCTTAATTTGTTTACTAAGATTATCTTTTGCTATTTAAACTAGGGTTTTTCATACAGCATTTCGGACAAACAATATCTTTTAAATCATAAGAACCCATTTCAAGACTATTATTTCTTTGGAATGATTAATAGCGCTACTGACCTTACTGTAATTGATTTAATTAATGTGATTAATTTCCATTAGCTGAATCTAAATTTTTGGACTGGAATTCTTTTTCTTTAACGTGTCTATTCTACAAACACTTAATGCATATATGATGATTGCAAGGAAGTTACAATCCAGCAAAAGATGCTATTTATTCTAAATTTAATTAGCAATCAATACATTCCATTTATTATAGCTATATTAAAATAAATACTTTGAAAGAACTCTATAAGATGCAAATAATATAATACCTATTAATTTAACCTAATTTAATAATAAAACTAAAATCTATTATTACTTTATCTAATAAACTTAGTTATTTTGCTTAAACAGTTAATAAATTCAAATAAATAAATACAAACTCAAATCAGTATAAAAAATTGTAAAAAAAGTACTGTATTGATTTATCTTTTAATTGATTGAATGAATAAATAAATAAATCAAAATCAATCAACATTATTAACTAATTAAATTTAAAAGATATTTCTTGGTCAAACAAACATATATGTTTAGAAATGGATCTCATTTAAACATATTTAATTATTTAAAAAGAAAGACGATTGATTTATATTAATAAAATAAAAAAATTTATTTAACAATTAATTTCTCTAAAGGGCTTGGAAAATATATTAAAAATTCAAATTTTTTTTATTTATTTAAATATTTTAAAATTTATTTTATCATGATTTTTTATTTTTTTATGTAAAAATAGAAATTTTTATTTAATAATTATTCCAATTTATTTTATTTAAAATTTGAAAAAATAAAATAATAAATTTTTTCAACATTCTTTATAATAAAAATAAAGAAATTAAATATTTACAAAAATATTCTATTTTTATTTTTGATCAACAAATTAAGGTTGTTAAAGAATATATTTTTATCTTAGAATTATATATTTTTGATTAGTGTGATATTAATAATGATAAATGGTTTAAAGGTATTTAAGTACATAGAATTTTAAAAGAATATTAACTTTTAATAATTCATAATATCATCAAATATTTTTTTTCTGCCCAACATTTTAATTAAGAGTAATAGATATACCTATTTATTAGCCTTATTTCTAAACATATCAATATTGGTTGAATTTAATTTGCTTAACATATAATATAATAAGTAAAAATCAAGCATAATTATTTATTAAAAAATTTTATAAATGAGGCATAATCGATTACTAGTGTTACTAATATGTTTAATTGAATATATTCTAGCTTTCAATGATCAAAGCGATTTGAACCTAGATAGCTAAATTTATGGATTTATAGACAAAAATTAAAAAGAAAATGATGACTTCATCAGAGATTTAAAAAAGTTTGATTATATACATTCTAATAATCAGTTTAATAATCACACGCATAATTAAGAAGATATTTTATTTTTAGCACATAAAAGGTTACTTAAAGCTTAAGAATCTCCGACTTGCGATGTCGAAACCACCCCTGTTAAAGAAATAGTTTGTGATTAAAATAGCTGCACTTCTCTAAATAATAAATTAATTTAAGTAGATATTAGCAAGATGAAAATATTTTCTGTCTGCCTTACATCACTGCAATCAGTTATTGATCTGAGCAATATTTAATTTTTAATTTCTTAAAATTAAAATGTTACAATAATTTTACAGGCTAACACAGTTAGGTTACTAAATTTTAACATAAACACGAATAGCACTTCTCAAATTAGCTTAAGTATAAAATCATACGATTTAATGACGATAAATAATTCATAAATTAATTTTATTACAAAAACAAACCTTGCATCAAATGGTGGCATAAAATTAGAAAATATCACTCTTTATAGTTAAAAAGTTAATATTGTCAGCGAAACTGACTTTATATAGAATAAATTAACGTTGATTGGGATTCTTAATTCTTTTAATCTAGTATCAGGAAATAACATAGAACTTAATTAATTTTAGTTAGGCGATTTCATGCTTCCAATAAAGAGGTAAAATTACATAAAATAAAATGACGACTCTATTTTAAATATAATTAGTACATAAGGCTTTCTAAAATTTACTAATTAATCAACAATTTCTGTAAAAAATATGAATGTAAACTTGTAAGCAAATCAAATAATAATTTCTGAGTCTAGTTTAGAAACACAAAGCGAGCTAACAATCAAAGCACTAGATTTTGTGAACCTAAATTTCACAGCCATAATAAGCAAATTTGCTTATATTTATAATCGAATGCTTACTGAATCGTAATCTAATAATAAAATATTAATAAATAATACACAAATTATGACTTCAGGCAGAATATGTAAAACATCATGTGGCAATTAATAAAACTTCAAGTAAAACTAAATAAATGGCTAATGTAAAGTAAAGGAATTTAATCCTTACATAAGTTTACTCAAAGATTCTGCTAATGGATAATTCCAAATAAGTAATACGCTTCAAACTTATGATTTAATTTAATATGTAGATTTGATATCACTTATGAAACAAAATTACACTGCTTTTATTTTTTCTTTGGGAACTCTTGAATTTAAGGAGAAAACTACTATTCTTGCAAGTAATTTAGGTGTTTATGCTACACAAATCATTTTAGAAAAAAAATCTATTTTGTCAAGTGAAAAAATGGGATGCTAAGGTACTAAAGGATTGGGCGGAGGAATAATAGACATTGTCATGAGAATGAATTTAAAGTGTGGAGGACCAGGAGGTTCACATGGCTCGCCAGGAGGCTCTCCCATATCAGAACAAGAGGAGTATAATACATATTAAATTTTATTAACGCTTTTTGAAAATTTAGATAGAATTTGTAAATTTTTTTTTTTACAGATACAATTAGTTATGTAGCTAAATTGGAAGTTAGTCCATATATGGCAACAAAAATGATCCTATATTTGAAGGAAGTGGAGGTGGAGGATATGTAGTCCCGCCAATTAGTAATGATTTCAAAGCTAATGATGGTGAGCACCTTTCTTATACTGAATAGTAAGCAGGAGCTGGAGGAGGAGTTATTTACATAGAGGCATTTAATATTTTACTCGATGGAATAATAAATGCATCTGGAGGATAACCAAGTGATGAATATTCGTATTTAGGATCAGGTAAATTATAAACTTCCTTTTTAAAAATACTTTTAATTATTTTTAAAATAGGTTCTGGAGGATCTATTTAAATTCACTCTGAGTGGATAGTAGGAAGTGGATCTGTCAAAGCGAATGGAGGCGATAGAAATTTATAAGGTAAATTAGAGTAAATATAGATTTTATTTAAATTTTTATAAATATTTAGGAGGTGAAGGCGGAGGTGGAAGAATAAAGGTAAACATGACTAATTGGTACTAAATGAGCAATGATTAGATGAAAAATATGAGCAGTTTAAATAATGTTACAGTACATGTTAGGTAAGGCTTACCAAAATAAAACTATAAAGGATTTATTGTTTAAGATACTACAAAGAATCCTAATTTTTTTTACTAGAATGGTTCTTTTATTGCAACACCATGCTAGCCAGGTTATCAACCTAAATTTGGATTGTTTGTTTGTGAATAATGCCCTTATGGATTTTATAAAAATTCATTTAATTTAGAGCAGTGCCGTCCTTGTTTAAATAGTGACAATAGCAGATTAGACTTTTAAGTAAAAGCGAAAAAAATTTGAAATTATTTCTTCATAAAAAATTGTTTTTTTAAATTAAAAAGATTGATGTAATTTAGACAAATTCATCCTGCCAATATACCTGTTAGAGTGGGTATTAAACTAAAATGGTTAATCACATAAAAGCTTGCATTACAAATGGAGAGCTTTTTGTGGATTCTCTAGGTGGTAGCAGTATAATCTTCTTCGTTGTTCTCTTGATTCTATCTATTTTACTGAACTTAGTAGTGATCTGTATTATCAAAAGAGTTAACATGCAAAAAAAGATGCAAAAATCAATGATTTCTTCGAATTAAGTTGATAAAAGTAAGGTGAGAATGACGATTGAAGACCTTCCTTTTCATCAGTAAAGATTTTATATTGAGGGCGAAAATACTCATAATAAACCTTGGGTTATTAATGATTAAGTCAAGTCTGATATCATCCATGTGATACTTTCAGGTTACAAGTCTATTGAGCAGTCTGATCTAGATTAATTAGGACTGTTGAGATAAAATCACTTAGAAGGAAAGAAAAGTAATGATAGTGGGTTTATTACATACTACGATTACTCTAATAACTACAGCTACGATATTGAGCTGTCTCATGACTATTAACTTAGCAGTGCTCATAATACTTAGCCAAAGACTTAACAATTTGCAACTATTTGGGATTAAATTAAAATAGCATTTTCGTATTCTAAGTGGGAAAAGTTTATTCTGACTGTTTTAAAGTATATTTACCCTTATGGCTACTACATTCAGGGTGATATTTACAAGAAATAAAAGTGGAAAAAAATGAAAAAAATTATGAAAAAGTTTTAATCTGATTTGAAATAGAAAAATAGCTCAATAAGAGTAAAATTTTCATGCACTTCATGCTACTGTTAGGCCTATTTTGATATAGTAGATTACACCAAAACAGAGCTTTAGTGGGACATTGAATCTAAAATGCCACTGTGCTTGCTCCTTTAAGGAAAAGGATCTTTCATGAATCCATTCTATCTAAATAGTCGCGACCCATTGTTTATTTTGCTGATCACCTACTTGAAATCTAAAATAGACCTAAATTATTTAAAATGTGGAGAAATGAGTTCTCATGATATACTAAATAATGAAAAAAATAATATTTTTAAAGAATGGGATATTCATACTGGTGAGAATGGTATTTAGAAGAGAAATTAAATAGAAGATTAGCTTAATGATTAAGTTGAAGAAACAGATTAGCTTGATGATGAATAAATAATTAGAAGAAAGAGAAAAATTTCATAAGTTGCTAGCTCTATTTTATCAAGATCAAGGACATCTACTTTTATAAAGAATAGATAGACATCAAAGTTTGGGTCATTTGAAATGGTTGATGTAGATAAAGAGCAAGCAGAGTGTGATTTGAGTAAATCAGAAGAATCTGAATTAACATATTGTCATTATAACATAGAGGAAGAGGAAGATCTTTCATATCAATTAATCCATCTAGTTGAATGCTTCTTCAATAAACTAAATACATATTCTAGAACTATTTGCTACTCCTTAGAATTCAATGAGTAAACTTTGTTTAATTTATATTTAGTTTTTATTTAATAATTCAAAATTTTTAGGTTTAGAAGGAGATTCATCATGTTTATGAAATTCATTTCGGATCACCAAGACATCTTTGAAATATTTGACATGTATATACAGGTTAACATCCATAAAATTCAGAAGGAAGACTAAAAATAAGAAAAAGATTAATTAGAAGAAAAGAAAATATTTTTTAATAACTTTTAAGCATTTGAAGAGGAATATTCCAGTGTTATTATTCTTCCTTAGAAAATAATACCAGGTTCTGTAGGCGAAAAGCAGCTAGAATCACTCCTCTAAAAAACCTATGAACGTAAAAGATAGTTTAATGATTTTGAGTATAAGATCTCACTGATATTTTCGAAAGAAAAAATTTATGAATTCAATAAGTAGTATGTATAAAAAATGCCAACAATCAACAAATAGCTTGAGTGGATTTGCTAATCCAAAAAGAATCAGGTAAAAATACTAATACAGCATGCTGAATAAGAGAACCAATTTTAAGAGTAAAATTAAAACTAAGACAAAACTAAAAAGAATATTGATTCTTCTCAATCTAAGGCTGAAGAAACATTTGATTCTAACTATGAAATGTACGAGCTTAAAGGTTTAACTGATGAAATAGTTGTTGTTGATTATATAAAAACTCCTTAATTTGAAAGAGCAAGTTCTTCATCAAAAAATAACTCTTATTGCTCAAAGTACAACAGAGGATCAACGTTTGGCAAGTCATTTAACGGATCTGATTCATAGTAAGCTTAAAATACAAAGCATAATGAGTAGCAGCGATTCTTTTTGAATTCAAGTGTTAAAGAAGAAATAGAAGAGGAAAATAAGGATGAAAAAGAAAATTTGGAATAATATAATGGTGAATTCAACTTAGATTCTGGTGTCGAACAAAATAATGGTTTAAAGTAAAACATAAAAAAGCTATTGACTAATTTAGTACTCTTGTTCAGCTTATTTAAAGCTAGTGTATTGACTTACAGGATGGTAGATAGCAAAATCTTGAACAACAACTTTTTTTTAAGGACAGTGCTGTCATTATTTATCCTATCAAAGCTGGTAAAAATTCCTTATTAAAATTAATATTAAATTAAAACAATTTTCATGAATTATATATAAGACATTTTTCTGGTTTGTTCATATCAGACCATTTGGCTTAATTATATCGGGTGAAAGTACAGCTTATGATAACATTGTTATAACTATTCAAGCTTCTGTTTATCCGTTATCTTCTATTTTATCATCTTTTTATCAATTTGTCTGGGTAATTACTTATTTATTTCTAAAAATCTCCAATTCAACATTTTTATTTTATTTTTAATATTTTTATTTCTGATTATAATTAAAAATCCTTTTTGAAAAAAAAAAAATAAATCTTAATATTTTTAAATTAGATTCTCAAGTAAGATCAATACAGTGGGAAGTTGTGTATGATCCTTAATACCATGGAAATATTTGCTTTGATGATAGTTATTCCATTATAAATACCTCAAATACTCCTCCACTATGCTATTTATATGAATTTTGTTTTAAACTTGGTATATCTATTTTCTAATTGGATTTAAGGATATATAGGTAGCATTTATCTTTTGCAAAATTAAAAAAAATAAATAAAACTTAGTGATGAATATTGAATAAAGCTTATAGTTGTTTTCATAATGTTATAATGTGATAGAAATATATATTTTTTTATTAGTTAATTAATTCATAATTTTTTCTATTGATAATTTTTTATAAAAATAAAAAATACTGGAAAATTTATGATTTATCATATATTTTTTGTGGCAAGTATTCGTTATTTATATAAATTAATATTTAAAACATCTTAGATATTTTTTGAATGATAAATTGGTTGATTTCTTTATTGATTGATTGATCTGCAGATAGAAAGAAGATAAAAAAATTTGGCAGAAAATAAAATTTATTGAATTATAAATAAAAATTTAAATTAAGCAACATCTATCTATACCTCATCTCTATTTAATTATTTGAAAGAATGTATTGCATTAATTGTTTGAAAAATATTAATATAGTTTCTTTTAGATTTATAACTTTCATGAAAGTTAAATCTTTTAATCAAAACTTAAATATTTTTATCAGTCATTTAATTAAAAATCAATAGAAAAATATTTATTATCAGCTAGGTTGGTAAATAGGTAAACAAATAAATAGTAAAAATGGGAAATCAATTAGGCTAAACAATTTAGAGTAGATAGTTTATTGACTAAAATCTAAAGGATTTTGAATACTAAACGGTATTTGTTGAAGAAATAGATGACAAATGCTTTGGGTAGGTTAGAATACATAAGAGAAGAAATACATTTTAGGGTAATGGAAATATCTTTATTATGGAAAAAGCAAACCACCTTGACCAGAAAGTAGAATATGCATAGCTTTATGCTGAATCTTAAGCACGTCTTGAGCTCTAGCATAAGAATTTGTTACAATTTTTGGGTTATGACTTTGTTAATTAAAAAGATTTTTGCACAAGTTCACTTAGAAGTAGACTCTTTTTTGAATATTATTACCATGATTTAGGTTTAGAAGTTTAAAGAAGAAGTGATTGTTAGGTAAAACTCAAATTTTATTTATTGTTCTTTTATAAATATTTTTTTGTAAGTTAGATATTTTATTTTTATTAGCGATGGTTTTGAAGAAATTCTATATATTTCATTTATTTTATTCTTATTTAAATGCTAACAGGAATATTTCAACGAAGATGAGTTATGGTATATCCTAGATTCATTGGTTTAAGTATGTAGCTTTTTGCAAGAAAATTAATTGTTTCATGGAGATTTAAGACCTCAAAGTGTTAAGCTAACTTAAGAAGGCTTTGTAAAAATAGGAGACCATGGCTTGATAAATCCTTTGAAGAACGGATTCTATAAAACTTTAATTAGAGCTGAAAATGGATATTTGAGTCCTGAGTAGCTCTCCTATTTAATGCTAGGCTTAACTGAAGCGAAATATAATGTTTTTAAGCAAGAAGTATTCAGTTTAGGTCTAACTATATTGTAGAGTGCTACACTTAGAGATGTTTCATAAGTGTATGATTGGGATAAGATGCTTGTTAAAGTAGATATTTTGAAGTAGCTTATTGAATTTGCTGCTAGTTTTTATAGCTAAGAATTTATAGCTGTAATAAACTTAATGTTACAATTCGAAGATACTTATCGTCCTGATTTCGTTTAGTTAAGATAATATGTCAAAAATGAAAATACCAATCGCCCAGGTTAATTAGTTACTCATGCTCCACTCTAACAGTCAACAATTACACCTCAATTACTTAGTCAACCTACTAATCTAGTAAATACTAATCCATTAGTTATACAAAGCCCTCCAATCAACAGTTAATTGGTTTAAACTTCTGCCCTTTATCCAGGTGCGATGTAATCAGGAATTAATGTAGCAGGATCTTTGGTATAGTAGTATCCTCCCTAAATACAATAAACTGTAATGCCATAGGTAAACCCTCACTTGCAAAGCACTGTAGTTGTACCTGCTCTTTAGCATTCTTTAATGCCTCAAAGTCAGATAATAATGCATCCTCCTACTTAGAACGTTGTATAATCACAAGTTATAGTGCAAAGACCATTGATATAATCTAATGGCTAAGGAGTACCTATGCAGACAGTAATTTAAAGCTAGCCAATATTAGCAGGTCAATAACCTATAAACTAATTACCTCGTGTGATGTCAAATAATACTTTAGTTACTAATTAAGTTTAGTAACCATAGCAAGTTCTCTATAAATAAGATACCTTTGGAAATTATCAAGACGGAGGGTAAGAAAATTATAAGAAATCAGTAAAATTTAATGAAAACACAGATATATTGACTGAGACATATAAAGTAAGATCAAGTCATCATAGTGAGTATTCTAATTTAAAGCGCTCACAAATTCAATTTAATACTGATCTTGATAGACGTGTTTAGGAAGCACTTGAAATGACCAGATAAACTATTAAGAAAAACTAGTAAGTCCCTAATATTTTTAGTGAAGATTCTCCAATAAAAAAATATGATCATAAAGTATGAAGAAAAGTTATATTATATATTTTCCAAAAATTTTCTTAAAAGGTTAATGTTTAAATTTATTTATAAATCATTTTTGTTTGTAAATCAACAATAAAATCTTTAAAAATTAGCTTTAAAATTTTACTAAAGACTTTTTTTCACTCTAAATATTATTTTTTTCATACTTTTAGGTTTCCAAAAATAGATTATTATTTTTTTAAACCAAAATTTAATTTTTAAAATTTAATTGTAAGTAAGTAAGTAAATCAAAGCTAATTGTGTTTAAATTTTAAAAAATTTGTTTAAGAAAAATAAAAATACTTTAATTCTATCACAGTTTATTAAATTATTTGTTTTTTTTGGATAGAAAGAGTAAGATTGATAGATAGTAATAAATAAGTAAATAACAAAAATATAATAGGTAGTCTAATTTATCTTTCTCTTTAATTTGAATAAAAAAAGAGTATTTTGAATTATAATTTAAATTTTGTTGATTATTATTATATTTCTGATTATAAATTGATTTTTTATCTTAAATATCTTCAATCTAAGTAGGAAAGAGGACCAAACTACTCTTGATGAAACTCTTCTAGACCACCAGGAATAAATTTGGATTGAATGTAAACTTATCCCACTACACAATCTAATTTTGTTTTGAAGTGCAAGTCATAATAATTATTTATTAGCCATTTTCCAGGCTAATCTGTAAGGATGCTTAGATCTAAATTGATCTCACCCATATATATTTTTTTAGATTTATCATTTTCTTATAAGTCATATATTTTTAACTAAAGTATTGTCTTATGTCCTAAGTTTACATCAATTTTATGGTTCTAATCATGAAACCAAATAGGCTCTTCTGCAACCTTTGGATTAGGATCGAAAATCTCTGTTATATTTCCTTCGTCTCCAGCCATGCAATACTCAACAAGAGGTTATAATACATTTAAACTACTATTTTATGTGTGCTATAAGTTACGAGCTTTTATAATTACTACTCTAAAAGTTCCTTATATCTTGAATAGTTAATTGCTTAAACTTAAAATTAATTTTTATATTATACTTTAATGTTTTTCATTTTCTTTATTTAAATCGACTGATGCCATTATGTCGTTTTGATTAGATTTTGTTAGCTTTTTATCAAATTCAGGGTTGAGTGTTCCTTCTACACTTTCTACTTACTGCTGTAAAAGACTGCTATTTTAAATTTTTATCAAAGAATATTTAACTTAAACGTATAACTTGGCTTGCTAAAACTCATCTTAACAATCAAAATAATTGTTTATAGACCATTCATTTTCTTTCTCAAAGATAGGTGAAAGAGGGATCCTAAATGTGGCTAGATCAATTCTCTTTTACTAATTATTAGAAAAGCGCAGTTCAAAAATATTGGCACATAAAAATAGAGGCTTTTGGTTAATATCTTCCTGCAATTTTTCAGTACTCTTTGGTACTAAAAGTATTAATTTTTTTCTTAGATAATACCAATCGGGCTCATTGTTATTATAGACCGGTTAAGAAACAATTTTTTAATCAGTCATCCCTTCCAAATAAACTTCACAAGTAGCATTCATACATAGAGGTAAATTTCTAGCACTCATAATATTCACATAAATAAAACTTTTTTAATAAGCTCCCATATTCATAGACTATACCATTGAAATTTTCATTTGATCTTAATTGCTGAATGCTATATCTTATAAATTTTAATTCTCCTTAGGTTGTTCCTATGGTAGTGCTAAAAAATTAAATATTTATTCTTTGATATGTGATTGAACGTTATAATTTGACTAAATTATAGTTAAATTTGATTTTTCCATGTAATCTCCCTCCATAAAGTTAAAATCATAAATAATTTCTTCATTTTTTACTTCGTTTTCTGCAATATCAATTTACTTAAAATCTTCATTCAAATCTTAGAAAAGTAACTTATCTTGAAATACATTATTTTGCAATATTTTTTCTTCTGAAATATGGTGCAACTGAAAAGTCTGCAGTATTGTCAGATCTGTGTTTCTGTTGTTTAATGTTAAGTCATTTTAAACGTTTGTAAAGCATGTTTAATTCTGAGTTTGGAGTGATACCTGGTTTTTATTCAAACTGAGTTAAGACTCATTTTTATTTTTCTTTTCTATCGTGCTATTATCAGCGTCATTTGTTTTTTATTTAGAAAGGTTTCTTTCTGAATATTAAGTACCTTGCTAATTAGCATTCATTTCTTTGTTAACAATACCTATCTATTCTTATACTATATGCTATTCACTAGTTTTATCCTGAATTTATAAATTTATTGATTAAACCATTTATAACTCAGCATTTTATTATTCATTTTTAATAGATTTGGGTGGTATGCTAGACTGTTAACTAAATTTAAATTGATCTGATTTTTAGCTTTGCTTTGAACTAATATTTTCAAGTAGTTTAATATTTTGGATATCATCAAGAGGTGGATCATTTGAGTTTTATTGCTTAATAAATATATTTACTAATTAACTAGACTATTTTTAGACATCTATCTAAGCATTCCTATCCTATCTATTAGATTACACTGATGTATCTCGTACAATAGTTAAATTTTATGATGTTTGATCCTATTTGAATTAGTAAGTTTCAAAAAGACTATTATACATATCTAATTCTTGTTAATTTTTATTTATTTGTTATCGCTTAGGTCCTTCATATATGAAATTATTTCCCTTTTTTAAGACAAAAGCTATATGAAATGAATGCTGTATGTATCATCTTAAAGGATGGAAACAAATTACTTTTAATTTTGATTCAAAGTATATCACCCCATAAAAGAGAATATCTTCTGGCTAATCTTTTAATATGCTTAAAGTTAGTTCTCTAAGAATATCGTGAAATCCGCTAGGCACTGGAAATAAGTTCTACCTACTTTAGTTCATTAAATATCAAAAAATAAATAAAAACTAGATAAAAAAAACTTAAATTTTTTATAGAATATTAATTAATATTTCGATATTTTCAATCATATTTTTTCAGATTTGAAATAAAATGCATTAACTTGAAAAACTAAAGAATAAAATATTTAGTATCTTATTTAAGTCATTCATACAAATTAGTAAAATGTAAAAATTTTATCACAAAACATTATATAAAATGTTAACTTTGAAATATAAATTAAATAAATTCAAACCAAAGCCTATCAAATATCTTATTAGCATTGATATAAATCTATAAAGTGCAAACTTTAAAATCTAAAATAATTTTAAAAATAATCCCATAAATATTCCACACTCACACTCGTACAAACAAAATCTCAATCAAAATTTTATAAACTAATTTCAATTAATTTAATTATATGCTCGTTAGGTAAACCAAATTGCTAGTAAAATTCATTGAATTTTAATTAGTTATATTAATTTATAGCCATTGCTTTAGAATGAATCAAGCATAATGATAACACAATCTGCAAGAAAGTTTTGTGTTGCTAAAGTTTGATGCTGAGGTTTTATAGAATTAGTTTTATTTAGCTGATAATATTTTTTTTCATGAAATTCTTGTACGCTGCGACTACACTTGATAAAGTTTGATTTTCTTGAAGGAATTTGCTTAGTTCCTAAACTTGCAATAAAAGCTAAGGATTATTTTGGTAATTGATTTTGTAGTTAGAATTTATTTTTTAGATAATTTTGCTTCTTAAAAACTCACTTTAACTTTTAGCTTCCTCATATTCTTATGCAATCAGACTTTTGGTATATTAATATTGATTGCTTAGATTGTATAAAGAATTGTAGGGTACGTTATTGGGAGCTTTTTAGTCTATCGTTTCTAGACAAAACTATAAAGCTAGTTTATAGTGAAATGATAATGCCATCAATATATAATCTAAATTTATTTCTAAAATTCCTATGCTTTTAAATTCCTAGTAAATGTGATAGAGATTGCTAAGTGTTACTTTTGAGAAAATTGCAACATTTCTGATAAATAAATAATATTTATCCACTTCTTCAATTGTTTTTTCTTAGAGGTTTTAATTTTGAGTTGGCTTTACAATAAAATATTTTTTTACTCAAAAGTTAAAAAAAATAATAATAATTAAATATTTACAAAGACAGGATTTATAGATTAAATTTTAGTGACTTGTAAACCTCTCCTTTTCTACCCTATTAAACTTTTATATATACTTTAACTGATTTCATCATCAGCTTAATATTAATTATTATCTTCCATTTCTATAAGATTAAACATCTTGTGATTCAGTAACTCTTCGATGGATATTCTATTATCTTCATAATATTCCATCATACTCTTGATGGCTTACTTTGTTTCATACGAAACTTGAAAAAAGTGGTTTTTAGGGAAATCTATATATGAAGTTCCTTTTTCTCTCAGTTTTTTTAAAAAATTAATGATATCAGATTTAGTTTAAGGTTATCCTGGGGCATATTAATATATCATTTGGTAAAGCAAAACTCCTAAACTAAAAATATCAGTTTTGTAGTTATATGTACAGCCTTCGTCCATAATGAAAACCTGCGGCGAAGCATACATAGGAGAGCCTATTGTATTAAATAATAAGATATTAACTAAATTTTATTTTAAATAATAAATAAAGACAATTAAATAGTTCTCATATTATTTTTGAATTTAAATAAGGTAAAATTACACTTATAGGTCTGCTCAATTGAAGCTTCATTATCCTCCAAGCTTTTTGCAAAACCAAAATCAGCTATCAATGGGATACCATCATGAATTAAAATATTTTCAGGCTTGATATCTCTGTGAATTAAGTTTTTTTTGAATATTTATTCATAATATCCTACACAAATCATTTTGAAAATATTCAAAATGAATCCTTCATTAAGATTGGCTCTGTTTTTGCTTATGAACTATTACAAATTTCCTTGATTGCAAAGTTATGTTATATAGTAAAAGTTTTTTTTACTTCTAATAAAAGTTATCATAGGCACAATATAATTTCCTTAAGCGAGTATTAATAATCTACCTTCTTCTAATGTTTACTTTAACTATTCTTGCTATAATTTATAAAGAGGTATTATTTTGCATGCATATTTTACTTGAGGCTTTTAGTTATGCCAACATTCATAAACTTCTCCAAAAGTACCTTTTCCTAATAGTTTTTTCATATCTACTACATAATCGCCAATTAATTTATTTTCACCAAAGACTTATGTGCCAAATCTAGGATATTATTAATTCTAAAAAGCAAAAATATCTGTAAAATTTAAAATTATCCTAAAATATATTAAATTACCATGCTAACAGTTATCTGAATATATCTAATTGTATCTAATTATCTACTAATAGCCTATTTCTCTTTAAGCGCTTTGAGATTAGAATTTTTTATTTAAAAATTTTGATATTAATTATTTTAAAACTCTTTATTTTTTAGATATCAGTCTATCAATTTATTAAATAATCAAAATGACCAATTAGAATTATTATTAAAATACAATAGTGATTTATCAAATATCCTTTATGTTTACTAATCATTCATATGTTAATTTCTCTTATTAGTTATTAATATTTTTTAAAAACACATTAAGTAGGTTTGACAAAAGATAAGTTATAACACAAAATAAAAATGTAAGCTCAAATTTATCTATGACATATCAATTTTCATTTCATTATTTTGACAAACTAATTATAAAAAATATTATTTGCAATATGGTTTATTTAAGTTTAAGTATTTTATTTGTAAAGAGTGTTTATAAATATTTTAACATATTAATAAATGTCTGTTTATTAATTCCACATTATTTTTTGTATGAATATATTATCTTTTTATTCATAAATAATTAATTAAAAAAAATAAAAGGATTTATCAACTTAACAATACAAAAATTTAATAGCTGATTGTTTTTTTAACTATTTATGAAAATCTTTCATATGATTATTGTAAATTTACCTTTAGTTTAATTTTAATAAATGCTGAATTGAAAATTTAATATTTTTTATTAACAATTTTTTCATTTTTTTTTCTAACCAATTTATTATTTTTACATCATTTAATTTTTTTTTTATTTTTATTTTAATAATAATTCATCTTAATAAATAAAATATGCTTTATAATTAAAAAATATATTATTTTAAAAAATAATTTTAACATTTAATGATAATATTTAATTTGATGCTAAAATTTTTATATGAGAAATAAATTTTTAAATAAAATTTTTTATAGATAAATAAATAAATAATTAATTTCTTTAAGAAAGTTTCTTAATAGACACTTTTTCTGAGATTCAAAAATAATCAATAACTGAATTAGGAATATTCAAATTTGACCCTTGGCTTAAGTATTTAATTATTGATAGCTTCTACATTACATTTTCTCTAAATTATTCATCAATAGTGCATTTTATGTCTTAGAAAAATTTTGCTATTGAAATGTTTCTATATTTAGAAATATTAATGGTACCATCAAAGAGACACACGAAGAAATTTAAAAAAATCCAAAGGTCTTCTTAAAAAGAGAAATCATTTTCTTAAATTAATATTATTAGAGAATTTGTAATTATTTTTTCAACAAAAATATTTTTTAGCTCATCAAACAGGTAGCCAGTGTTGTTTTTTGAGTAGTTCAGAAGTTGTTCTAAATATTTGGTTTAGCTGTTAACTTCAGTTGAATTTACATTTTCAGCTTATTTATTTTGCATATTAGTTTCTTGATTAGGAAGGTACTTAGTCATTTCCTTTTTAAGATCATTTAAAAGAATTGAGGAGGATTTAAAGCTTTACTCCAGCTATTTCTCTAATTAAGTTTTATATTTGCTTGAGTAGAAGTATTTATGAAAAGGAACATTTGGTATTTATTTATGGCTATTTTAAACAAGTCTTTAGCAGCAAAAAAGAGAAGCATACAAAAATTATGCAACTAAAAGTGTAAAAATGTCTAAATCATACTCTTATATTCCTAGTACTTATGTAATTGTTTCATGCAATTGTCCTATATAAATGATGTGATTTAATATTTCTTAACTTAGTTCTAAAATAAATTAATAGTAAAGCACAGTTTTCTGTATATCATTGCTAGCATCTCCAGAAATACTTTCCTTTAAATTTTTGTTTGAGTTTATATTTAAAATATTAATTAATAAGGAAATATTACCGATCTGCTGTAATTGATTGTTTAATTTTCCAGCTTTAAAATATTTTACTATTGCAACCTAATATGGCCATATTGGTTTATATTTTCTTTTATTTCAAGAAATACTTTATGGTTAATCAGCTCTATTATTTCTATCCTATCATTTTCATCATATGTAATCATTTACAAAATTAAATTTTTGGTTTCTAAACTAACATTAACATTATTTTTGGTTTTAGGAAATTTAATAGCATGCAAACTTCCCTCATTCTTTAGTTTTTATATGAACATTTGATAATCACTCAATTATCTAGAGTTATTAGGATACTGACTATAGAGCATATAGTAAAGTAAAATGCCTAAACTATAAATATCAGTTTAATAACTGTAAATAGTGCCTTCCTACCTTTACATTTAAGGCGATTAGTAAAAAGGCGTACCTTTTTGATTAGAATTTTATTAATTTTAGTAAAAGAAAATAGTTATTTCATACCTTTGAAATAAGGACTTTGCTCTTTTTATAAGTCCTAAAATCTGATACTTTACCCAAAATCTGTTATATAAGGATCAACTTCATCCATGAGTATATTACTTGCTTTTATATCTCTATGAATAATTTAACGATTATAGATGTTTTAAAAATAGCCATAAACTATCTTGTAGAATATAGTTAGAATATCTTTCTCACTCAAATATTATCTATTCTGTTACAAATAATGCTATAAATCTCCTTTTTAATAATACTTCATAAATATATAGATATTTGAAGATGTTTTATACACATCTAAAACTTCTGCAATATAGGCACCATTCACCTCTTTAATTATAGATATTTCTTCATTTATTTAGTTCTTATTTTATTACTATATTTTGCAAACTATTTTATTTAGTCCAAAATCCTTTCTATAAGCTGTATAAACGCACCCGTATTAGCCAGCACCTATCTAATTATTCATTTCTATAATATATGGTCCTACGATTTTTTAAAAATTTTAAGAGTTTTAATCCATTTATTTATATTCTTTAAATAATTCAAATTAGTAAATTATGTAAATATTTTTTTATCTAATTACTCAAAAATAGAAATTAATTAATTTATCTTTTGTTTATTTATCAGAAAAAGACTGATAATCAAGTGTAATGTAAATTAAAATGGTGCAATGATAAATATTACCAAAAAAAAGGAATCATGTTTCAAATATTTAAGATTAGAGATAAGAATAAAATATTATTGAGTTAAATAGCATTAAATACAATAAAAATAAAAGTAACTTCATTCTAAAAATGCATTTTGATTCAAAAAGTACTTACAATTTTAGTATCACTTTTTAATTTAAAGAATTTACCATAATCACTCATTATTTGGTAAGTTTGTTGAATAAAGTTATTAATATTTGATTGATATTTTAAAAATGATTAAAAATATATATGAATTATATAAAAAGGTATCACTAAATAAAGGTAATTAGGTATATATTTTAATTTATTTTAGTAGTTAAAAATATTTATTCATAAATCTATAATGACAAGATGATTTATTTTTTTTTTGTGTAGCTATTGAAAAATAAAATGAAATATCTTTCAGTTAAATATAAATACATGTATTCATTTTAGTTGATTTTAAAAAAATAACTAATAGTAGCTAATTTATGACTATTAATTTAAACTTTTAAAACAACCTTTGAAATCTAAATTAATAATAATACAAACAAAACTAATAAATAAATATTTAAATGAATAAATTATCATAATTTTACTAAAGAAAGAGATAAATTTTGATGCATTAAATTAATAACTATAATTATTTTAAAAGTAGTAATTCTTTATTATTTAATATTTATTGAATATAGATTCCTAAATATATTTTGTTTATTTTTGATTGGATGAAATCGATTAACATTTAATTTTTAGCTTTATTTCAAATTAATAACAATTTGAAAAAAATTATTTAATTTAAATTAGTTAGCAAACCACAAAATAATAGGCAAAATTCATTAAAAACAGCAAAATATTTTATTGAATTCTCAAATAGATTAAGCGTTTCAGTGAGTTACTGATTATAGATTTAGAAATGAATTTTAAAGATTTTAGAGGAAGTGTTTTAGTTAATGATAACAATTCAATAAAATCTCATTAAACAGAGCATAATACTCAAGGTGTGATTAGTCCTAGAAATTAAACTTCAAATAATTAGTTTTATTAGCAAGGTTTCAGTCAATTGCAAATTGCTAGAGAAGGAAGTTTGATGGCAACTCTATAAAATTAAGAAATAAAAAATCATAATAATAATAGCGGAAATTCTTATAAATTTTAGGATTTGGAGCCCAACTAAGTAGATAATTTCAAGTAATATATCAGTAAGCTAATTACTATGAAAGAAGAGAGAAAAATAAATGGGATATATAAAAAAAACGTATAAATAACAGAGAAGAATGAACTAAAATGCAATATTTAAATTATTAAGCCATATAATCCAAAACTAGTCCCTCCAGACTGGAATACAGCTTAAAGACATTCAGATGCGACAAGAGTAGGAATGGATTAAAAACCATTACCTAACCATTTTGAGACATATGAAATATGTCCCTGCTGCGATAACTAGATAGAAAAGCAATCTTTGAATTTATTTGATGACCCTATTAAGCTCCTTTTTCTTGGAAGTGGATACCCATTATATTTTGATTTTATAAAGCAATGTATGTACATAATGATAATAATTTTATTGATTTCAGGTGGCTATAACTTGTACACAAATCAATTAGGAAAAGAATGCATTTTAAACAATTAGCATACAGTAACAGGTGAAAAATTGCCATATGAGCTATAGAAATGCCATTACAATATTATATCTAAATATTCTTACATCAATAAAAGCATTGATATGAATTATATATACTTTTAAGATATTTTAGATTATTTCACAGTAATAGTGCTAATCATAACATTTATATTTTTTAGGAGATATCAAATATATAAGGATATAGAATGCGATGTTTTGGATTTAACACCTTCAGACTATACAGTTATGATCAAAAATATTCCAAAAAACATTAGGCCTAGTGTCCTGCAGTAATTTTTATAGGATATCTCACCCAACTAAAAATCAAATGTAACTATTTAGAATTAAGATTAAGATGTTTCTGCAACTCAAGATGAGAGTGAAAAGTTTGAAAAAATTTAGGTCACAGATATTAATTATGTGTATATAAAGAACCACAGTCATGTAAAATAATTAGACCAAGCAGTAAAAAGATTTTAAATGAAATCAAAGAGGTATGATATGGATTTTGAGGAAATATTAAATACAGTTTTTAGTTCTTCATTGAAGGGAAATTCCGTGCTGCAAAATAATATTACAAATTCTCAAAATTAAAATAATTCTAATGTGATGAAAGAAAATGTAGATTTAGATTTGTTGGAGCTTGAAAGAATCATGTATGAGATTGAAAAGATTCCAAATAATTTTAACGGATACGCTTTTGTTTCTTTTATGAGTGATAAATAAAGGGACTAAGTATTAAATTTTGCTGAAGAAACAGTTGAAGAAAGGAGCTTTTTTTCTTATTTATGCAGTTCATTTTCAAGTTCTCCTCTAGAAGAGTTTAAGGAATTGGATTTTGAAGGCTAGAAGCTCTAAATATGTAAAGCCCCAGAGCCTTTAGAGATTATATGGGATAACATAATGACAGATGATTAGTAAAAAACTAGAAAAAGGCTCCACAGTTTCATTTATACAGTCACAACTCTTCTTCTCTACACTGTAATAATTTACTTCTTGAACTACAACACTGGAGAATAACAAACAGATAAAAAAAATAAAACAAATAATAACAGTACAGCTCATTTGCATACTTTCAATTTAACATCTAGTGACCAATTCATTCCTCATAAACAATACATCGAAGATGGAATTTATTTTTATTAAAATTAATCTCAATTTTAAGTTAAGAATGCTTCATATGAAGATTATTCTTATAGAATCCATTCATTTGTAGGGCAGAAACTTAAATAATAAAAATTGACTGCATTCAACAGCCTTTAAAACAAAAACAAAACTGTAATTTAACACACACATCTTCTTAATCATTAAGAACAGTAAAAATAAAATCCAAATCAATAAGATGTTAATAAATATAATTTGCAAGAAGACTAAATTGAGGAAAATACTGAAATATTAAATCCTATAATTCAATTGATTAAGGATTAATTTTCAAATTTAACAGTTTCTATGTTTATGATCTTGCTTAACTCTTTAGTTGTAAGATATGCCTTCGAATTCATAGTAAATAATGAGTGTTATAATACATTTTCTTTGTATAAAATCAATATGGCATAAAAACTCTCAATAGCTTTATTTATCAGCAATGCTTTAGTTACTTCTTTTATTGCAATTTATTATTCTCATAATATTTATGGTAACGGTGGACTTATTTACATCATGATTTTCTATCTAGCACTAGACACTCCATTTAATTGTTTTATTGAAATAATAGATTTGTGGGGTAATGTCAAAAAAATTGTTAAATATTGGCATTAACGTAAGGGTAAAGACTGTCTTCTTACACAAGAAGAAGCTAATGCATTATGTGAAAGGCCAGTACACGAGATAGAAATTTGTTATGC
Source organism: Tetrahymena malaccensis 436 (assembly GCA_000231845.2). Classification (NCBI taxonomy): domain Eukaryota; phylum Ciliophora; class Oligohymenophorea; order Hymenostomatida; family Tetrahymenidae; genus Tetrahymena; species Tetrahymena malaccensis. Next base: position 25,642 of record JH720036.1, on the reverse strand, counting down.
AGAGATAATAAACACAATTTACATTTCTGTATTTTTTTCTCCAATAATTCCAGTTGGAATGATCCTTTGTATCATTGGATTTTTTCTTTTATATTGGACATAGAAGTATATTGTTATCTACAAACGATCTGTGAAACAGCAAGTTAGCATAAAACTTTCTCAGGAAATGACAAATTCTCTTGAAGTTGTCGTTGGAATATATCCAATATCTTGCACTGTTTTTTACTTTATTAGCAGTGGAACTATATCTGTTCTTTAAATAATTAGCATTTTTTGTGGAGTTCTTTACATATTAATTCCAAGTGATTTGCTTATTAAGAACATATTTAAATTCCCTAATCCTAACCAAGAGCAACAAATATATCCAATAGCATATTCTAGGTTCAAGACAACATATTCAAGGTTAAATCCAATAACTTCTGAACTAGCTAATGAGAAACACTATCAAATGTTTTTACATAATAAGAATAATTAAAGTCATAACATATACTAAAACAATAACAATTTTAATGGAAGTTTAATATCTGTCTGAACCAATTAATACTATTATTAAGTAAAATTTAAACTCAAATACCTAAATATTTCACCATTCATCTATCGAAATCTTTAGCTCTGCTTTATAAAATTCTTTTAAAAAATGGTAGCAATATTTGTTTTGAAATACAAAAACATAAAAATTATTTTTTCTAAAGATGTTAAACAAATTAACAAAATCTTAAAAATCTAAACAATACTCTTTCATTTATCAAATACCACAAACAAAACTTAAATTCATTTTTCCACTTAAAAAATATATATTTCTCCATAAAAATAGCTTAAATTTTTGTAAATGTTATATTTTTATATGTCAATTCTTTTTGATTACATCAAAATGTTTAGAAAAATATTTTCTCAACTTGACTCAAACATTCTAAAAATTCTATTAAGCATTTATTTTGTTATCAATTTGAACACTTTAAATAAAAATAGGCTTTTTTAACTTGAAATTTGATACCATTTCTTAATTTTTACTATTAACATTTTTTAAATTTATTTTGTAGACTTTTTGTTAAATTTTAAATTGATATCAAAATTCATCAAAAAAACATCTTCATTTTTAAAAATGATTCAGAAAATAAATTGATTCAGTCAGCTATTTTCAATCATCAAAGTCTCCAAATTAATTTAAAGCATCTTTGAAAACATTGTTGGTATTATGTGAAAATAAATCTACTTTCCTTTATATTTGTTTAAAGCAAGATATTTAATGTAAGTTTCAATCGAAATGTATTTATTTGTTTGTCTTTTTTAAGTAATAGAGTTTATTTAAGCTTATTTCAAATAGAAGCTAATTTAATATATTATGCTTCTCTATATTGTACTATTCAAGTATTGGGATATCTATAGTTTGTATCAAAATGTTCTATTTTACTTCTAATTCAGCTATTTAATTTTTAATTGTCAAAGTCTACAAATTAATTTAAAGCATCTTTGAAAATATTTTTGGTATTTTGAGAAAATAAATATACTTATCATTGATATTTTTTAAAACAAGATATTTAATGGAAGGTTCTATATATCAAAGTGTATTTATTTACTTTTTTGTTTAGTAATCGAGTTAAATTATGTTTATTTAAAGAAAAACTAATTTAGTATATGATGCACATCTATATAGTACTATACAAATATTGGGTTATTTATAGATTAATATCAAAATGTTCTAATTTACTTGTAATTAAAAATTGTCTATAAGCTTATTTATAGTCTTTATTTCTATTCTAATTAAAAAAATAAATTTTCACAGATTGATAATTTTAAAAAAGCATATGAATTAAAATTTGAATCTCATATTAAATAAATGGATGCTTGCATATTTGAAGTAAGTACATATGAATTAATATATAAATTTTTTAATTGGTTTATATATGAATCAGATTAAATTATATATATTTATATATTTATATTTATAAATTATAATAGTATTTAATTAGAATTATTTCATTAAAAAAAGCTTATGTTTGTCTGTAGACTTTTTGAGTGTATTACATATTCTTATTAGTCAATCAATCAATAAAATAAGTATATTTTATGTGATCTCCTATTTATCAAATGTAATCTCTATCAATTAAAATGTTACTATCTTGCATAAGATTATAGCAAATTTCTTATGGAATTTTAGATTGTATTAAAATTTCCTATACTTTGTTTGCTATTTTATAGTTTATTTTGAATTGATCCCACTTGTTATTTTTAGGATTTGGGATTTGCCCATATTCATCTGTGTATATCCATCCATAGAAGATATTTTTGGGATAGTTAACTAGAATTATTTATCCATTTTTTAAATGTAAATAAGCAGTTTTACCTCCATGATAGTGATTAGCATGCTTATTAAGATTTCCCATCCTTCTACTCTTCTTTTTTAATGTTTTATATGCGTTTTGGTCATCGTCATCGTCTCTTTCATAGGAGTAGTAGGTTTCTTCGTACTCTCTCTATATGTTTGTTTTACAGTCTTGGGTAGTGTCACACTTTATACTACATGTGACTTTTTCACATATGAGACAGAGGTAAGGATCACCGAATTTAGGATAATCATTACAATAGCTACATTTAATTAGGCTAAAGACACGGTTAAATTCTAGAAAATCTTTAGGAAGAATAACCATTTTGAAAGGGTTAATTTAGGTCTAGAATGACTGCTACTGTATTTTCATAGACTATATTTACAGAGCATCAGCGTTCTAAATACTTTGTTCTTAAATAATATTCAAGCAAACCACTGTTTTGAAATCAAAAATATCTTGGCAATCTATTTTTGCTAGCATTTCTTAAAATGTGTTGTACTAGTCTACATCAGACTCAAATTTTTCGTCGTCTAATTGCTTTATTTCACTGGCTTTGATGTGAAAAACTACAAAAAGGACTGAAAGAGAAGCCTTCATAAAAGGCAATATATGAGTCAGTATTTCATATTCGAAGGTGTCCATTTTAATTAAATCAAGATAGCTAGAATTCTTCATATTATAAGCTGACACAAATTTATAGTAAAATGCTCGAATTTTAATTTCGAATATGCGACGAGTTATGAATCTATAAGCAGCTAAAAAGCTTAAAGCGTGATCGCGTCTCTCCAAAATAGCGCATCTCCAAACAATTTTGAAGTAATTTAATTCTATTTCCTAAATACTTAATACATTTTTTTCAATTTGCTACTCCTCTCTTACAAGAGTTTCCAAAGCTTTTGTGTCACAAATAATTTATTGCTTAATTTCCTACACAGTTTCTTCTTTATGCTTTGACTCAAACAAGTGAAGAAATTCCCTAAAGCTGGCAAAAAAATTTGAAGCTACCTTAAAGCATTTGTTAAAGAAGTGATTCCATCCTGCTAAAATAAGGATATCAGATAGGTGAGTGATAATCCTTTCTCCAACATATAGGATGTAATCTTCGTGAATTTCTTCATCAGTGAAGCTCTGTCGAGCTTTACTTTAGTTGCTTTTATTGTCTAAATTATGATTAAGCTTGAGCTGGTTAGTACTAATTTTTAACTGTAGTATCTATGTAAATTAGTCAGATATTATTTCTATTATTTTTTACTGCTCTTATAATGACTACTGCTACTATTACTAAATTTGTTCTACGCTCTTAGACTTATCTATGTGAATATTAACCTTTTTAATGTGAGTTTGAAACTTGTTTACAAGTTACTCAAACTAATCTTAATTAAGATTCCAGAGCTGAGATACTTTGTTATTTATCAACTTTTACTTTTCTAATATTTTTTATAACTTAAAAAATGAGAATAATTTTATTTATTTGGAAAGGACAATTGGTAAAAATAAGTTGCTAAGACCCTTGCACTATCCACATAAGTTTTCATAAGGAGTTGAGTAAAGCACTCGTTTTTGTAGGATTTAATTGATATTAGTCCTCTATAGCTTTTCTTTACATTTTCTATGAATATAGTGGCCGCAAGTTTCTATTCTATATCCTTTAAATTAGTTTAATAAATTTTCTTTCTGGTGAACACTGAAATTATTATTTAAGTTAAGACAATAATATATAAGATTATCTTCAGAAATATAGCAATAAAGACCATACTCACTCTGTTCTACTGGATAATGACAATAACTACAAACTGCTTCACAGTCATTTACATACTCCTTTTATATCATCTATTCATTTTCCCCAAACTCTTCATCTTTTTCTAAAGCAAATCCATCGCTGTCTTCTTCATCATCGTCTTCACAGCTTACTACGCTATCCCCACAATCCCCTTAACTTAAACCAGCGCTTAAGCGAGGCTATTAATTTGATTAATTTAGGGTATTGGTATTTTTTTATTCTGGCTAAATATTACTTATTTATTATTAGCTACTAGTTTCCTATTCAATCATATTTTAATTTTTTTGCTAAAATTGTTATTGTTTGCGCATAAATTCTTGTTTGATCATTTCTTACTATTTTTTCATTTTTTCTTCCTTCGTTTACTATTTTTTTTATTCATCTTTCTTCTAAATATTCTCCTCCGATTTGTTGATGTTTTAAAACCTTTTTTGGTTTGTTTGTTAAGCTGTAATTTCATTTATCTCCTCTTTAAGAAGTGATATCATACGCTGAATATTTTCGCTTTTTATAAAAATAAATATTCTCAATATTTTTATAAAAATGCAGTTTAAATATATAAGAATAATATTAGATAAAAATATTTATAACTTTAAATTATTTAAAATTTTAAAAAATCTATTTAACAAAATCACATTCAATCTAAATAAATAAAGTGAGTTCAAATAATGTATTGCGATAAAAGTAGAATAAAAAATTATTTTTTTTTTAAAATTTACTATTTAAAATTTATCAAAAAAATGTATGCATGGATATTTAAAGTTTTTTTCGGGTTATATGTGTAATAAATAAAGTAAATAACACCGAATTGTTTTATTATCACTCGTTCAATATGTATGTAAAATAAAAGATGATGAATTTAAAATTAAAAGTCAGGGTTTGAGTAAGAAAGAAACTTTTTGATATTGTTGAATGTACCTAATAATTTAAATAAATAATCTTAAAAGTCTTACATTGTCTATTTTATGTCTGAAAGCTTTCTGTTTTTTTTCATTTCTGATAACTTTTTCTCAAGCTCTGGCTTTAAAAAATATTTTAGAAGATGATCAAAAACTTATCTAGTTTCTTCAAAGGCTTTGAGCTCAATTATTTCCCTAATACAAAATGTGAGGTATAATCCAACGAGTTTGATAGAAAATTTTAAAACATCATTTAAAGATTCGTTGAAAGAATCAATTCTGAAGCACAGCATTAGATATCTAGGGACTTCATCGCTGAATAAATTATTAAGTAAAGTTCTTAAAAAGCTATGTTCAGTGTAAAGTGAGATATTTCCAATAATTGGATCGCAGTCGTCAAATTTAGAACTTAATTCTTTTACTTTTTCAAATATATTACTTGACAGTCTTGTATATTTATGAAATAGAAAAGGTTCGTATTATCTTTGAAATTCAGGTTTTAATCTAAGCGTTTTAGACGAAGGCGCTATCTATTCAGTTATATCAAAGATGAAAGGCTCTATTTTAATCTCATAATTTAATATTTTATCATATAGAACACTCTTTACACTTTTCAAGTCATGAACTTTCTAGAGATGAAAAGCATTAATTAATACGCAGTGAAGGTGATGCTCTAACCACTAGGGTCGTCTATGATCCTTCTTTTTCTGAAGTATTTAGCTGCACGCAACTGTATTCAAAATACAAGCATTATTTACTGCAAGAACTGCAAATAACTCCAATACGCTACCTAATCTTTTCTTGTAATTCTCATCTTGAGTAGAGAAATATATTTATTTTATATCTATTTCTGAATATATAGTGCAAACTATATTCATCAGAGGCATTTTACTATTCTTTTCTTTTATGATTGCAAGGAGAACTTATATCAAAGATATATCCAAATCCATTTACCCATAAAAACTTTTCTTGTAAAAAGAGTTAATAATTTCAATTTTCATAGACTTCATTGGATCTGACATCATTTAGTAATAATTTCCCACTTTTTATTCAGTTGTTCTGGCAAAATTCATTGCTTTTAAAGGGTATTAAATCACCTATGCAATATAATTTTCTAGTTTTTCATGTTTGCCTTCAAAATGTTAAGAAAGCAGCATGTCTTTCAAAGAACTCACATTAGTCTCTACAACTAACAAATTTAAAACTATGCTGAGCATTCTGAAGCCAGTAAAGTGTATTGGCCACTCCCCATTTTGATTATTATTTTTAGACTTATTGGAGATATCTTCATTAGCTACGCTTTCGTTTCCGTTCATAAGTTAAGGAGTTGCTAAAAATAGCTTCTTATTTTCTGTTAAAATTCTTTCTACTGCAAATTCTAGGAGCTAAATCCTTTGATTTTTTTCATTTTCGAATAGTTCATAAACTCTTGACCATACTTTTTTAAAGAGCATAAGAATTCCACATTCAATAACTAATCTCATCTTTTCAATTTCATCGCTTACTTCAGGTGATTTGTGAGTGTGAGTAATAAAAATACAGGTGATAGTTTGAGCCAAAAGTACTTTTAAATCTATCATTTGCACTAGTACTTTTTTTGAAAGAATGAATGAAAATAAGTTTTTAATCTGATTAAAGGCATTAAAAGCTAATCTGCTTTCGCCTAAAAAGTAGTTGCGTATTATGTCTTACAATTACTCGTAAATTTAAATAAAGTATTTGCTTTTCATGAATTATGATGCTGTGTTTGCAGTGAAAAATTAGCTATAAATTTAGAGAGTTTTGCTAAAGTGCATACTCGTTTTAAGATTTGAGGAGGGAGAAGATTAATTGGGAGGAGATTAAGAAGAGGAAGAAGAACTTGAAGAGGATGTGGTTGATGATGCAGAACCTCCAGCAATCTACCCATTAGCATTTATTAAACTATTTAAATTTGTCTCATAAAAAAAGAATCTAAACATTTTGACAAAGTTAGAGGCTAAGGCGTTTGCAAAGTTTTCATCAAATTTCATAATTTATTGATACAATTTTAAAAACGCTTCATTAACTTCATCTTTGAATTTAGATTAAGATCTAAGCAATAGTTCTAGATATGTGCAATCGCAATTTTTACTTGATGTTGTTAAATTTTTTTTTTCTAATTTTTAAGTCAACTTCTGGCAATTGTGAGATAGTTTAACTGAGGGCTCTGCTTATTTAATTCCTGAGAGTAATATCTCAGCTACTGAGCTCATTAAAACCTCGCTTTTGATGCAATTTTCATTAAGAAATCTTACTATATTGGCTCCTAAACTACATAGACTTTCTTTTTAAATGTGCATTCCTTTTGAAACGCTTTCTTCGTAAAAAGGAGATTGCTGGGCACGTTCAATTAGTAGATTTAGAAGCTACCTAAGAACTAATTTAAAATTATTCACAATGTGTAGTATTTTTTCTTTTTCGACATCATTTTAAGAATATGAAAGAAGATTTTCTCCTTTAGAACTATGATTACTGCAAACAAATTTAAGAGCTTTGATATCTCCACAATCGCATATTCCTTCGTATTATGTAGAATAATGCACTTTGTGACCAAGATGATCTTCTGCTATAAAACAACCTTTACAAATTAAAGAGCTTTCTATGTCAAAACTACATTCTTCACAAACAAAACTAACTTCTCCCTTTTAAACTAATTTCATGCATTTTTTTGTAATCCCCCCTTCCCTTAATTTATCAAGCAGTTCGGGTACTACTTTATGAAATTGGCTATCATTGATTAAATTTTTATATAAAGTCAGGCTGAACTCCTAATAATTCTGCTATCTTTTCTATTCAAAGTAACTTTCTATTAAAACAGATAAGGAGTTCTAAATCTCCTCTTTCCTCCTCATATAGTTTTTTTCTATGCTATAAATAAAGTTCAGCCCTATTAAAAGTTTACAATTTTGTAAATGACGAATATTAAAATCTGATTATTATATAGCTAATATTGATTGATTGATTAATTGTGTTGTCTTCTCTCAATAAGTCTTATTTAATTAAATAAATAAATCAAATAGCTTAATATAACTAAAAAATAAGAAAATAATAATTAGAAAGCAATTCTTAATTAATTCATTTTGTTTATTAAATTATTTACAGATATATAAAATTTTACATTTGAAAAAAAAATAATCTAATATCAGATCATACAAAACAGAATTGATTTGTACACAATAACTTCTTAGCGATATTAACAACTAAAAATTTATAAATAAATATATGAAAGGTATATAATCAAATTATATTAGGATGCTCTAAATTATATACTTGAGAATAGCGAAGATAAGTATTATCCATATTTGAACTGATCATTTTTGAAAATAAAAATAATTTTTTCACTCACAATAAAATATATTTTTTGGATAGTTTTTGTTTGTGATGAAAATAAATAAATTTCTATTTAATATTTTTATTATATTTTTTTATTTTATAAACGATATGTAAGAAACTTTTATAATGAATGTCTTTTACTTTATTAGTTTATAAAATTAGTAATTGACAAGTTTCTCATTGAATATGTGTAAACAAATTTTTTAAAACAATAAATCTATAAATAAATATTAACAGCCATTTAGTTTTGTATTAAATTATAGACTTTATGTATCCTCTATCAAATTTTAATATCAGTATTAAAATTATGAGCTTTAAAAAAGAAAGGTATTTTTGGAAAGAGGCTAAAGATTTGTTTTATTTATTATTTGATCTTTTGAAATTCTAGCTATTTTTAATCGATTTGGAAACAAATATGCAAATAAATTACCTGAATTTTTTATCAAATAAGTAAAGATCGATTAGAGGCAAATTTTTTATAGTAAGTAACTAACATAAAAGTTTTAAAATTAATGAAATTTTAAATTTTATTATCAGGATATAATCTTCTTTTAACTAAAAAAAGTAATAATTACTTGAATTTAATTTTTCTATTCCAATTATATGATTTTAAAAAGTTCTTTGTTTACTTTATTCGAATTAGTAGGAAACATATAATTAGAAATCAAATAATAGTCGAGTTAATTATCAATCTATCTATATCTTACCTTTTCCTTTAATTAAAAAAAACCCAGCTTATAGAGTACAAACGCATTTTTCTCCAAATATCATACATACATAACAAACATAATCTAACTATCGAATTAAATTTGACAGGAAAACTTATTAATATAATAATTAAAAACAAAAAAAATAAATAACTAAAATTCAATAGCAACAAAGGTAATTAATTATTATTTCTGTAGAAGTTACTTTAGTTTAAGAGATAAAACGAAACATAACAAATTCATAAAAAAAACAATAACTCACTCACAATTTTTATGGGTAAAGGACTTTACGTCTTGTATGGATGCTTGCTGCTGAGCGTCTATTTTTTAAGATAGCTAGATTTTGACACTAATAAAAGGTTTTAAAGCTTTTTAGAGTCTCGCTTCTAAGGAGAAGAAGAAGAATTAGAGGCTACTAATCATAATAGAACTTCAACTTTTTAACGTAGATTACAATAAAGCACTACAGTTAACAGTGTTACTAGTGTTTAAAGCACACCCACAACAAACCAAGATGTCATTTCAATTTGTAATGCTAGTTCTGATGGTGGTTAAGTAAGCTAATCGCAAATTGACGCAGCTAATAATGCACGTAAAACATATAGAAACTCTTTCGGACCTTCTTTAGGAGATGATCTGATCAACTAAAGAGCTCCTTCTGTAGGTTCACAGTCCTAAAAAATCATAATTATAGGTTTAATTGCATTATTTTTCATCATAACTCCCTGGTTGACAATTTGCTATTGCTGCTATTGCTGTTGTGATAAGAGTAGATCTTTATTAAATTATTTATATTATTTTATTCATTCATTTTCCAAAAATTAATTAAAGAATGTCCTCTGTGCTGTAAAGATGATATGAAAAAAAAGCCTTTTACAAAAGGGTAGCTTTTATGCAATCTTATTTTTGTTGTTGTGCTTGCATGCTTAACCTTAGCTACAAGCATAGCTGGATATGTTTATTCAAATAAAATAAATTCATCTTATAAGGTAATAATTAATTGATTTAACTAAAACGAAATAGCATTAAATAAATAAATAAATAAATTTATATAGTCTATGAAATGCACAATTGTTTCAGCTCTTGATAACCTTAATTAGTAATAAACTTTCACTCTTAACACAGGTACTTAAGGTGTTTTCTTAGGATTAAATGGTTTGTAATCAACTATCTAAACAGTGAATGGTTAGCTAGACAACTGGTATAATAGTATTAACAATTTCCAAACTACAAATAAACCATAGGTTGATACCCTATAAAGTACTTCAACAACCATTTAAAATATGTTAAACTCTATGAAAACAACTACTCTAGCTACTCCTTATCCAAATGCTGCTAATTCAGGTTGGTAAGACTAAATCAGTGGAACTTCAAATTCAATTTTCTTTGTAATTCAAATAAATTTAATTAATTTTCACAAAATTTTAAAATTAACTAACTTTTATTAAGATTTCTATTATTTGTAAATCCAATTAATTACTTTTTAAAATAAAATTTATATTTATATTAATTAGGATTCAACTAATTATCCAAAAACAATTGACGGTGTTGTTTAAGCTTAACAATCAGTAACTAGTGCTGCTGTTTCAGCCATATAAAAAGCATCTACTGAATGTGCAAATCAAGCTAGTCAAGGTAGAACTAGTGTTAGTAGTGCTCTTAATTCAGCTTTAACTTAAATTTAGAGTGGCTAAAACATGATATCTGATTCAGTAAACAGTATTAAGAAGAATACTGAAATCGTAATAAATATTTTAAAGCGTTATTTGAGTATTTTTAATATTTTTTATTTTTATGTAATTAGACTGATACCATTTTTTAATTGGTCACTATATTTTTAATGATATTCTATGGAATATTTATGTTTATTGCTGTAGCAGGAGCAGCTTTAGCTTTCATTGGCCACTTCAAATCCATGTATAAGGTGAGAGCATGCCTCCACTTCTTTTGGTGCATTCTAGGACTTTTAACATTCCTTGGTTTCTTTTTAACATTGATTTTGGGTATATTAACTATTGTAATGATGGATTCATGTGATGCAGGCAATAAATATTTAAATGTAAGTTCTTATTTTATTTTATATTTAAATATAAATTCATTAATCCTTTCTTAAATGATTAGGACCCAACATACTTTAACTCTGTGAATTTGGGAAGTGCTGATTTAAAATCTTATTTGAGTACATGCAAAGCTGAATTAGGAGGAGATGGCGATATACTAAATAAGTTTGGTATTAAAAGTTAAATGAATTAAATTACTAATACACAGCAGGCTCTTTAGGATGCTTTGAATTCTTTTGATATGAATGCTTATTAGGTCTTTGAAAAGAATTTATTATATTTCTAGTTTAGCCATACTATGATTTAAACATATGGTGTTTTATTCGCCAGAAATGATCAACTTTGGAATAAGAACCCCCCTGATTAAATGGGAACATATTAAATGTCTCTTGACTATAAGGAAGCAGCCGCAGCTTTCACATAATAAACAGGATATCTTAGTTACCAAACAACATCATCTAATCCTTATTCCGCTTTTATTACATCGGCTAATAATGATTTGTTTGTCTTCTAAAATAATTAATGTACTGCTTATGGCTATACTAATCCTCTTGCAAGTTTTGCCACTCCTATTTCTGGTAAAAGCTGTGTTTCTTATGACACATCTAGTGGCAGTTTTTCGTAATCAAATTCTAATACAAGATATGGGTCTGCTTTGCCTGATACAAATTTTTATTCTAGGATAAAAAGTTATGTTTCTTCAGCATCAAGCAAATTTAATAATCCTGAAACATTTACATATTAAAATGATGCCACAAAGGCTCCATAAACATCTACTAAGAAAAGAGATGGATTTATTGGCGATATTATTACTGCATCATCTTCTTCAGCTAACCCTGGATTTGGTTATTAACTTAATACCATAGTTTCAAATATTAAAAGTACAGTTTTAGATGGTAGTAAGGCAATCACAGATTCACTTATAGGTCCTTCTGGTCTTGTTTATAAAGTTAACTGCTTATTCTTAGGCTTCACAATATGTAACTAAATTTTTATTATCATTTTATTCATGTTTAAAATTAATTTTAAAAATAACAGAAAACTTCTATGAGTAACTGTGTGATAACAGTGCCATTTCAATCTACATTACCTTTTAGATTATGTGTGTGCTCTGCTTTAGCAATTTTGTTCTATTGATTTTCTTGTACAAAATAGCAATGAAATTTTTAGGTAAACAAAAAGAAGAATAATACAAACCTAACGCAGGTACAATCATGCCCTAAGGTGGATTCGAAATGCAGAAATAATATAATAATTGATAAAAATTAATTTTAGCAATTAAATAAAGAAAAAACCATAATTATCTACTACTAATACCATTAATATGTATTCATTTTACTTGTTATCAAATCTTTAATTTACTTTCTAATTTTCTTAAATTCAATTATCTTTTATTAATACTATTAATATGCATTCCTTGTTATTAAATCTTTAATTTACTTTTAAATTTTCTAAAATTACTCTATTAATATACGCTTTTATTCATTATTTCTCTTTTTTTTTAATATATACTTATTCAAATTACAATTTTTTATTATTCTTCCTGTTTATCTCCTGAAAAAATTCTTAAATATAATTGTTTTTGTGATCTAGTTAATTTCAAATTTTAATCATTCAATTTTATCTTACATGAGCTATTATTACCACTTTCCTTTGCATATCTGTAACAATTTTTTCTTCAAATAAAGAAAAATTAAAAAGTCTCCAAATACTTACAATAATTAGATAATTGAACTTTCTCAATTTATAATTAAGGAAAATGCATTTGTATGATTTTTATAAATTATCTCTACTATTTTATATTTACCGGTGATATTTTAAATTTTAAATAAATTTGTATTACTCTCCATATTTTTTTCAATATTTTTATTGATCCTAAAAAAGGAGTTTGTATAAAATATATGCTCCTTGGAAATATTGAAAGAAAGCGGTGTTAGATATTCTCATTGAAATTTGTTCTCCGTAATATAAAATAAAGTAACAAAAGTATGTTATCAATTAAATTAAAGGAAATTATGAAAGATAAATTAAGTCTGAGGAAAAAAAAGTATTTTTTCTAATATTTTTGACTCTTAAAAGTTACTCGCAAACCTTTTTTATTCAAGAAATGAATGGCTAAAACTTTTTAATTCTAATCAATCGTATCAAATGGGTAAGAAGCTTTTTATAGAATCTATCAATATATTTTCTAAAAATATATTTTGAAAATTTTAAATTATTAATGCTTAAATTCTTTGGATGTATTTGCTAATTGTATATAATTAATTAATCATTAAAACAAAATTCAATCAAAAAAGTACAAAAAAATAGAATCAAATAGATCTAATCTTACAAGATGAAGAACTCTCTTATTGTCTTGTATGGAAGTCTACTGCTTTCGATTTATATAATCAGATCACTTGACTTCAGTAACAAAAAGATAGAACTAAGCGAATACAGTTCATACTTTACTCAAAACAACACAGCAAACACAACCTAGACATCTTATCATCGTATCTTATAAAGTAGTAATGGTTAAAACCCAAAAAGAATAAAGATATGCAGCGATGGCTCAAACACAACTATAAGTTCATCTTAAGTAGATAAGTTTAAGAAGGCTTATGATGAATATAGAGGCGCTTTTGGACCTGCTATTGGTGATGACTTAATTAGAGACCAGAAAATACCAGAAACAAATAAATTGATTTAGAAAGGGATTATTTTAGCAATATTGCTCATATTCTTTTTAATAACTCCTATTATAACTTTCTGCTATTGTTGTTACTGTTGCTGCGATAAAAGTAAATAATTTATTAATTTTTTATCTTTTAAATTTAAAAACTCTTTTAAATCTATAAAGAATGCCCATGCTGCTGCAAGGATGATATCGTAAAGAACCCCTTCACAAAGAGACAAATGGTTTACACTTTAATTTGCGTTATTTTATTCTCTGCTCTCACTCTCTCTACTAGTGTTGCTGGATATATCTATTCAAGCGAAATTAACACTTCATACAAAGTAAAATGTTCATTTATTTCTAATTATTCTGATTGATTAACTAATTCATCTATTAATTTTAATAGTCTATGAAATGCGTGATTGTATCGAGCTTAGATGATTTAAATTTATAATAAAATTTTAAAATGGAAAATGGCACAGACGCTAATTTTATTGGTTTAAATAATCTTCAAACTTAAGTTGGAAAAATTACAGGTCAAATAGATAGCTATTTTGGTAGTATCAAATCATTTGCTACTTATAGTTAAACCTAAAGTGACAATATTAACAAAGTTTCAAAAACTATTTCAAGTATGTTTAATGCTTTGAAAACTGTGGACTCTACATTTAAATCTCACTCGAAAAATGAAGGTTCAGGATTTAGTGATTTTACTGACGCAACCTAAACATCTAGCTTTTATGTAAAAAATATTTTAAGCTATTATGAATTTTATGAAAAACTATTTTTAACTAAAGGGAGATACTTACTAAAACCTTGTTGATTAAATGATTAATGCATAGAACTAGGCTTCTTCTGGTGCATCTTAAGCTATGTAAGATGCTGCAAAATAAGCAAATTCTTTTGTTTCTTAAAACTCTGATTCGAATTCAATAAAATAACCATTAAATGATGCTTAAAGTCAAATCTCAAATGGTTAAAGTTAAATCAATAGCTATATAAATTAAATAGACGATAATACATCTATGGTATTTAAATTAAATTAAATAAAATTAATTTACTAAATATTTTAATTATAAATAGACTGATCAAGTATTTAATTTAATCACAATCTTTTTGATGGCATTCTATGGTGTTTTCATTTTTATTGCTGTCGTTGGATCGATTCTCTCATTTGTTGGTTATATTAAGCATATGCTCAAGGTTAGGTACTGTCTAAATATCTTTTGGTGCATTCTTGGTTTGCTTACATTTTTAGGATTTTTATTGTGTATAATACTTGGTGTACTAACAATTGGATTTATGGAAGGCTGTAATACAACTGATAAAGTCTTTAATGTAAAACTTGATTGTTAACTATTTTAAAATTTAATTATTTATTTATTTATTTTTAAAAAAATAGGACAAAGACTATCTTAGCTCATTTTCTCAATTATCTAAAGATGATATTAGTTATTTAACTACCTGCAAAGCTAGTCTAGGTGGCAAAGGCGATATCCTTAGTAAATTTAATATTTAAGATAAAGTAAGTAATATGACAGATACTTAAAAGGATCTCTAAAAGTCATATGATTCATTTGACTTTACTCAATATTAAAACTTTGAAAAGTATATGGAATTTTTCCTCTTTTAACATCAAACAATGCTAGATTATGGAATATTTACAGATAGACCTGATTAAGACTGGATTACTACTCCTCCTAGTGAGCTTGGAAAATATAATATTCTTTTAGATTATTAAAATGCTAATCAAGTGTATCTATCTTAAATAAAATAATTAAGTAGTTAAACAAATTCAAATTAATATACCTGCGTTTCAAATAATAAATTTGATTAATTTGTAATAAAAGATAATTAGTGTTAAAAATATTACACAAAACTTACATTCGTTTAGTAAAATAATTTTAATAACTAATTAACTGGAACTAATTGTATTAGTTGGGATACGATTTCATAACTTGGTAATAATCTTCCAACAAGTACTTAAAACAGATATTCTTCATGTGGTGATAATCCTTGGACTAATTTTTATTCCAAATTTTAATAATATGTTTAATTTTCTAATAATCTATATCAAAATAAAGAAACTTTCACATATACTGATATTAATGGAAATACAAAAACAGACCCCAAATAATTAAGAACTGAATTTATAAAAAAAATAAGAGACTAATAATCATCAACAAACGCTGGTGGATTTGGTTATATTTTGAATGATTTCAAAAATAAGGTTCAAAGTTAAGTACTGAATGGTAGTACATAAATCAGCGATGCGTTAATAGGAAAAGATGGATTGTTAAATAATGTAAATTGCCTGTTCTTTGGCTACACTTTAGGTAATAAATACTCACTAATTTTATATCTTTTCTAACATTTTTTATTATTTAAAAAAAGATAATTTACAAAATACCATGTGTTCTGAAAGTGGGCTATCTATTTACAACACGTTCAAAATTATGTGCGTTTTAACATTCAGTAATTTCATTTTGCTTGTATACCTCTACAAGATGTCAATGAAATTCTTAGGAAAGAAAAAAGAATAAGAATTGGAAATGGCCAAACCCTAACATCAATAAGGGGAAAATATAGAAATTGTAGGTTTAAAATAGGCTTGATTCTTAAAAATTAATGAATAAAATAAAAATCATATTTTTTATTAAATAGTTTGTACTAACTCTTAAAATCATATTTTTTTATTCGTAATTAAAACTGATTACCTAATTTTTTATTCATAATAAATCAGTAATTAAGTATTTCTTATTATTCAAATTATTTAATAGTAACTATTTATTAATTAATTACCAGTGTGAATTAATAAATTGAGAATTATTTATTTTTATAATCATACATACATCTTAAATTCTTATTCTTTTAGTTAACTAATTTTATATATGTAAAAAAAATCAAAATATTCAAACAAATTTTGAAGTTTTTATTTTAACCTTTAATAAAAAGTTAAAATTGTGAATAAACAAGCTTTAAAGTATGTATGTCTATCTATCTAATATTCTAAAATACATATTTTATTGAATTCTATATAAAAGCTTAAGATACTTATTTATTATTTTATCTTAATAAAATATCTAAAACATACATAGGCATTTCACAAGCAAAAGACAAAACAAAAAAATATTAAATTGATAAAATCAAATTAAAAGAAATCTAGATATTATTTGTTTTTTGGAATCCTTTCATTAGCTTTTGGGTTTTTCACCAGAGGGAGTTTCACTTTCAGACTTTTCTTCAGTCTTCTTTTTATGGCTTTTTTGTCCCCATCCAGTAACATTAAATGCCAAAATTACAAGTAAAACTAGAATCAAGTAAACATAGCTGTGGGTTTTAAAGAATGTATGGTTTCTTTCAAGGGAAAGCAATTAGAAACCTATACCAAAGCAGTTAAGAGGAACTTAAGCTAACAAGAATCTACCTACATTGAAAACAGGAGTAGAAATTGCTTTTCTGATTTTATTAAAAACATGAGCTTTATTAATAGAAGCGTTATAGAAAAGTTTGGCGCATGTCATACACAAGGACCATTAAAAGAAGGCTGTGTAGTAACCAGGATAGAATCCATGCCAGAAAGCAGAGATTATATTTGTTGCATATTGAGCGATGTTAGCTTTTGAAGCACTCTTTTTACCGTTTTCAGGATATATTCTGAGGTAGACATACTTCTTTAACCAAAATTGGACTGAGCTATTCCAGCATTCAACTTTGTATTTGATATCATAAGATAATTCGTTGGATGGAATGCAAGATAAAACTGCATCCCATTTATTTTAACCATTTTTACACTTTCCGTTATAAGATAACCCTAAAATTAATTAATAGAAAAATATTTTTACAAACGCTAGTTGTAGTTATGATAAATTTAAATCATACCTGATGAGGCAACACCAGCTTATGAAAAACACCATCCTGCATAATACTTTATACGGATTAAAGTAATGCATATGTTGAAGAAAAGAGACTTTTCTAAGAATGATAAATTTGCATATTCTTCAGTCAAAACATAGTCTAAAGGAAAACGTGGAAGTAAGCAAATATATAAGCCAGAAAAGGCAGCAGCTTTTGCAAGCCATTCTAAACTATTGAAAAGAGTGAAAGGGATCTTTGAATATTATTCTTTTTTATGAATAAATAGATTGAATTCATAGTAATCAAAGTTAGGACCACAAATAGCACCACCAAAAAAGTGTATGTAAGAAAAGTACTCTAAGAAATTAGGCAATTTTTTCAATTATCTCTTTTTTTAATCTTCTGAAAGTTTGCTTTCATCTTTACCTCCATCTTGATAGCACCAAGCAAATCCTGTCCATTTGCAAACAGTCATCATTAAAATGGTTGTGATATCCATATCCCATGTTCCATAAGATGTCTAAATTGATATTCATTTAAATTAATTATATATTTATATAAAATATAAAAAATTTAATAAACTATGCTTAAAAACAAACAATTTTGTTTTCATTTTTTGCACACAATTAACTCCCTAAAAAAAAGATAATTTAAAAATCTTCTTTAAATATTATACCCATTATCTGTAAATATGGTGAGCGCTCATATAAATAAGAGACTATGCAAATACAACAATTGCAACACTCTTTCTATTGAAGATCTTTAACATCAAATATACTGCTAATGTCTAAAGTAAGACAAATACAATTTGATCTTTATAGACTAAGTATTATAGGAAAAGTCCTAATACTATGCTTAATAAATGACGTATAAAAGAGCCTCTTAAAAATGAAAAAACAATTCCAAAAGGAATTGCCATTATCAATGCTGAGACTAGTCTAATCTAATCAGCTGGTATACCTAAGGATTTAGAAACTTACTCAAAAACTTAATCTAGGAGCGCAAAAATCATATCAATAAAGTGAGCTAATTATCTCTTATTTTGAATTTTATTTAAAAGGTATAAATTTGCTTTTTTATTTATTTTTACTTCTTAAAAGGAGATAAGTTCTCTATTTATACATTTTTAAAAAAATAAGGGAAAACGCCACATCAAAATAATATATCATTTATTGATGGGGAAATGTGTAAAGACAAAAGATTTAAGTTCTGTTTATTTGTTGAATGATTTATAAAAAAATTGTTATAATCTTAATAAATTACTATTGAAAAGGAAATTTCTTGATTCAATAAATAGACAGGTTTATATTAATTCAAGAAAGCAGTTTATTAGTAACTTAATAGTAAATAATGTCAAAAGAAGTTCAAATATAAATAAAATGATTTTACCACTAAAAAAATAAATTTTTTGAGATGGTTAAGCAATCAAATAAAATTGCTGAAACTGAGAAAAATTAATTTTATAAGCGTAAAGATCTAAACATATTTGATAAAAAACATCTTTCTTTATTAAGATAAGTAAATTAATTATTAGATTTAAGAATTTAATGTGTTTTAAAAATGTTTTGTTAATAATATAAAAATTAATAATCAGTTTGTATTTATATGGTATGCTAATTAGTTGGTTTGATTAATTTGCTAAAGTTTTTAACAAAATATTAAAAATAAAGCATGGTTACCTTAGTTAAAAATATTCCATTTATTTGGTGGATTAGCCATAAATATAAATAAATAGTCTATTATATTCTAATATTGTTAAAATCTAAAATAAAAAAATATCTTTATTTAATATTTATGTTATAATAAGCTTTTCAAAACGTATTTGATTTATTTTTTTATTTGAAAGTTAATATATAAAAATGAGTCAATAAGAAAGTAATAAGGAAACAGTTTAAGATAATTTTTATGAAGATCCTACAAAGGAAAAATTAAGCATAGAATTTATAAGATAAAGAAGGAAGGAGTTAAAAGATGACTGCAAAAGATAACTTATTTCAATATTTATTATTCTTTTTGTATTAATTGGGGCTATTATCTAGCCTTTAATATGGCCATCTTCTAAAAAGGATGAATCTCATATTGACTTAAGCAAATGGCTAGTCTATTCTGAGCACTAATCAATTAGCTAACTTTTTGAAGATAACGGATATAATATTACTGATGACAACCAATCAAGTAATATATTGTGGATTAGTAATTAAGATTAGTTAGCAATATTGCAAGATGATAAGAAATCTTAGTAAGTATTTAACACTTATGGCAACTCTCTGCTATCCAAGTATTCCCTTTTCAACACTTTATTGAGATTTGATTTAAAAGATTCTTATCGATTTATTTAGCCACGTAAATTTATTGCTAGAACTTTTATTATTCCTTTTGCAAACGAAACTGACTGCGAAGATTATTTAGAATTAGTTTACTACAGAAAATATAATAGCTCTCATACATTTATAGCTGGTGTAGAGAATAATTCAACAGGAAAAATTGTATTATAGCAGGCAGTCAAAGGATCAGCTAACTTCCTTTCAATTTATAACAATTATAAATAAAAATTTGCACCTTATAGCTCAAGTTTTATTTTTTTCTTTTAAAAAATTGTCCAAACTCCTTTAGAACTTGATAACAGGCCTTTAGAAATATACTTTCCTATCTCTGTGGTGGGTAAAACTATAATATATAATGAAACAAATATATTTGCAAAATCCTACTCCAACTAATAAGAAATGGAAGATATTCTGACAATAAATGCATATAACAGCAACTAAAACGATGAAAATAATAGAATATATTGGAAAGCTATTCCATATAAATACATTAAGAGCATTCTATATCAAAATGAATAAATAATTAATGTTATGAAATATATTATCTCTTATTGTATGGAGGCTATGTTTGATAAAGATTTTCCTGACCACGAAGGCAGAAATAGATATTCTCTTTATGTATTTATTTTTTAAATTGACAAAACTGACTCAAGAGTTTATCTAACTAATATAGAACAAAATAGTAGGATAAAAAGCTCACCCAAGAGTTCCTTCAATAAATTAATATTAGGTGGTTATAAACATTTAATTGATAATTTGGCACCTGCTTTAAAATAAAAGATATAATTCAACTAAAACACCACTCTCAGAGTATATAAAAATGCTATTCATTCATAACTTTATTTGCATGACAATGAAAAGAAAATACCAGAGATGTTTAAAACAATTGCTCCTCTAGACTATTATTTCAGAGTAAAAAAGGTTGTTGTGTATAGTCTTTAGAATTTCTTAAACTTTTACTAGTATTTTCATCATAAGTAAGACTACATGAGCTTGCTAAAATCAAAACAACAGTACAATTAATATGAAAAAACTGCTGATATTTATTTTGCCAAGCATATTTCCAAATTCAGACCATATAAAAATGCTGAGTGGGGAAGTGAATCTGGATGGTAAAGTAGGACAAAGTATAGATTTTAGATGGATTTAAATTCATTAACTAAATCAAAAAAGTAAATTGTTACATTTTTTATTATATCAAACTTAATATAATCATAAATATAAAAATAGGCATAAAAACTTTGAAGTGGAGAGATATATTCCTAAAACATACTTTTTTAACATGACTTCATAAGGATTTTCCAACTAATTTGAAAAAGAATTTCTAAAGAATTATAAAAATCTCAAAGGTCTCTGGATTTATAAACCATCTTCTAGCTACGGTGGGATAGGGATTAAGCTATCTTACAATTTGACAGAAATTCTCTCTACAATAGACTAACAAAAAAGAGACTTAGATAAATCCCATGTTGATTAAAATGAAGATGGGTTTAGTTTAGTTCAAAAATACATAGAAAAGCCTTATCTAATCAATAAAAAGAAGTTTGATTTCAGAATGTACCCAATTATGATTAGTGCCAGTCCTTTGGTTGTCGTATATCTAAATGGGTATGTGAGATCTTCTCTCTTTGACTATACTCTTAATAACCTAGATGAAGGAATTCACTTAACCAATCTTCATGTTTAAAAAAGCCATCCTTAATTTAGTTAATTACAAGATCAAGCACACATAACCATGCAAGATTTTGAAAATTAATTCTTTTTAAAGGTAAAAAAAACTATTAGAATCTACATTATAACATTTAATTTTTATGAAATGTAATAGGATTTTAGCTAAGAAAAACTTGAAATTATGTATAACCACATTAAAGCAGTTTGTGCTTTTTCTTTACAAGCAATATATCAAAGTAAAAAGGATACTATAGGTAGGTTCTAAGCCTATGGTGTTGATATAATGATTGATGATTAAGCTAACGTTTAACTAATAGAAATGAATAGCAATCCTTATTTTATAAATGGAACCAGCTTACATATCAATCTTCTCCCAAAATTAATTAAAAATTTCTTAGATTTAAGCACTGAAATTTTAAGATAAAACGAAATATATGGTAAGGTGATAAGTACAGATTTTATAGTAGAAATGTGTCCTCACTGTGATATATTAATTGACGAAACAAAAAATTTTTATTATCTAAATTATTTCAATTAAACTACAGGTTTATTTAATTATGACAATCCAGTTTATAAAAATAAAAAAAGAGAAAAGTTTACTTATTGAAAAAAAACTTTTACTTTTAAAGTATCCTTTTACCATCCTTATATAAATGTTTTTAATCATGTATTTGAAACATATTTTTGATAATTAAAAAAGATATTTCTTAAAAACAAATTAAATTAATATTTTTAGAAAGTTGATGAAATGTTTAAAAAAATATTATCTAACCTACATATTTTTGATTTTAACTTCATATTTAATTATTCATTCTTTATAAACTTCACAAAATATTTATTTTTTTTAAAATAAAATTAAAAAATATTTTAAATTTAATTTATTTTTTAATGGCTTTAATATTGCATAATTAAAATCTCAAAAATATCTCAATGAATTTTTAAGGGATCCAATACAAATACAAGGCGAAATTACTTTAGAACCATTGTATTATATTCTATTTAATTATATTTAAAGTTATTAAAAACTTAACTACATCATACTTAAAATTATCAAAGTTTATTTTAAATTCGTCTGTTATTACTTTTCATGATATTTATACTTTTACAAATAGAGTTATTTAAAAAACTGTAAATTAAATATTTGCAGCTTGGTATTGGTTATTAAAATATCTTTCAAAGAAAATATGTCGGTTGTATGGTGTAGCGGTTAGCACCGAGGACTTTGAATCCTCTGACCTGGGTTCGAATCCCAGTACGACCTTTTTAGTTTTTTTAATTAATTAATGTATTAATTTTAACTTTTTTTAATTCTTAAAACGTATTTTAATTTACTTTGCAGTGATATTGATTATTTTAGTACTTACTTTTATTATTTAAAACATATAAAATTTTAAAATTTTTATTATTTAGAATGTAAAATATTACGACGGTTGTATGGTGTAGCGGTTAGCACCGAGGACTTTGAATCCTCTGACCTGGGTTCGAATCCCAGTACGACCTTTTTTATATATCATTTAGATTCTACTTATAATAATTTGCATGAAGTATTTTGCATTACTTTAGTTAAAAACCATATGAGGTTTTTTAAATATTAAGCTGTTGTTTTTGAGTTAATTTTATGAAATATTTTTATTATATTAATATATTAAATAAAACTCTAAAAAGTTATGAATTTTCTAATTTAAAATATTATGATGGTTGTATGGTGTAGCGGTTAGCACCGAGGACTTTGAATCCTCTGACCTGGGTTCGAATCCCAGTACGACCTTTTTTATATCTCATCTACTTTTTGAGCTTGCTTTCAATTTTTTTAGCTTTCAAAATATATTTTACTCTATCATTGTTGATTGATTTTTGTTTTTAGTTAATTTAATTATCATGATTTTCAATTTTCAAATTATTTAAAAAATTAAATCTTTTTAACATAAAATATTACAACGGTTGTATGGTGTAGCGGTTAGCACCGAGGACTTTGAATCCTCTGACCTGGGTTCGAATCCCAGTACGACCTTTTTTAGATATCATACTGAGACCATCTATGCATTTTAAAAGTACTATTAGTTCATTTTGATTAATTAGTTAGTACAAACAAAGTAATACTGTTTGATTCTTAAAAGCTATGAAGTTTTTGCTTAATTTAAATGAGATTTTTTATTTTAATATTTTATCATATTTTTAAAAAAATTTTAATATTTTTAATATAAAATGTTACAACGGTTGTATGGTGTAGCGGTTAGCACCGAGGACTTTGAATCCTCTGACCTGGGTTCGAATCCCAGTACGACCTTTTTAATCTATTTAGTAATTTTGATGTGTAAATCCTAAATGTTTTTATTTTTTAAAACATATTTTCTAAAATTTTGATAAGTGCTTGTTTGATTTTTTGCACTTGCTGATTGATATCGATTTTTAACATTTAAAGCATTTAAAAAATTAAATCTTTTTACCCTAAAATATTACAACGGTTGTATGGTGTAGCGGTTAGCACCGAGGACTTTGAATCCTCTGACCTGGGTTCGAATCCCAGTACGACCTTTTTATATATTTTTGAGAGATGACAAAAAGTTAAAGTTTTTTTGTATTACTTTATTCACTAATAATTTTCATCAAAGATTTTTTTTTAATATTATGATAATCCTCTTAATTGTAAATATTTCATTTTTAGAATTTAAATTTAAAATGTCCTTTTTTATCTTACTTGAGTTTAGCTTTATGGAAATGAAAATAAATAACTGAAGTAATATTTGATAAATTACTCATAATTGCAAGATTACATTAGCTAAAATTTAATGTTAAAACTAATTTTCTTGCTATATTTTAATTGCTATAATTTAAAGATTAATGATCATAAGATTTATATGTTTGTCTTTTTCAAAAGTGATAGTTAACCAATTTAAGAAAGAAAAGAATTTTTCAAATAATATCAATAGCGGTTGTATAGTGTAGTGGTTATCACAGAGGATTCTGATTCCTTTGACCTGGGTTCGAATCCCAGTACGACCTAACTTTTTATTTATAAAGCTTGATAAATAAATTAATTTTATATTTATTAAGAACAAAAATGATTTTTAACAGCAATGAGACTCTCATATTTTATTAAAATTTACTAATTTTTTTAAATTTATTTTATTAAAAAGAGTTTAAAAATAGATTCAGACTCAAAACTATTCAATTTAATTAATAAAAATTCAAATTCATTATTATCAATAGCGGTTGTATAGTGTAGTGGTTATCACAGAGGATTCTGATTCCTTTGACCTGGGTTCGAATCCCAGTACGACCTTATTTTTTAATTGGAAATGTATATATAATTTGGTATTTAGTTTACGATATGAAAATAATAATACCTATTAACTTATTTGATTTTTTTTCAGCTTCAAAGAAAAATGTAAATAAAATTACTTTATAATCACTCATCAAAAAATATTTAAAATAATTTAATTAATTCTTAATTAAAATTTATTCACATATTCATAATAATATTTTACTTAATTTTTTCTTTTAGTAAATTTGTAAATTTCTTAAACTTGTTTTTAATGTTTAAAAAAATCTTTAAATTAAAAATATTTTTCAAATTTAATTAAAATTGGGTATTTATTGTTAAATAATTGCTGTTTATTTCATTTTTTGTGAATATACTTTTACTTTTTTTATAGATTTCATTTTTTATATTTAGAATTGCTTTATAAATAAAATATTTATTAAATAATCAATAAATAACATAAAATAAACAAATTTATGAAAAACGAATTTCAGAAATATTTTCTGTTTATTTAGAGGAGGTATCACCTTAATTACTATCTTTAGTTAAGAATTTATTTAATTCTTTCATAAGAAGATTTTTAAAACCCTTTAAAAAATAAAAAATAAAATTGACATTATTTTAAGGTTTGATAAAATATTTATTTAAATAATCTTTAAACCATTTAAAATAAACCAAATTAAGATAATAAAATTTTTAAAACCCAAAAAAATAGATAATTAAAAATGGGGTTGGGGTTGGGGT